>MU383169.1:125955-189046 GCA_022495125.1 Xylaria acuta | reverse complement strand
GTGGCGTCAAGTCTTTTGTGGATCATTTCTACCCAAAATGCACGGGACTCTCAGGTAGACAGGGGGGGGCTACCCTCAGTTGATCTGATTCCTCCCTACATACCGTACCGGTCTCATACTTTACATCAATTACCACGAGTAACCGAATGCTAGAGATTCACCTTTAATTAGCTTTCATTGGCCTATTCACTAACCTTTGGTGTTTCTCGTGAAACGCCCCATATTTCATTGTTAGGCAACTTAACGACGGCTTTCTCTAATAATTTAGCATTCCCACAGTAGTGCACCTGTCGCCGCGTTGTGCAGGGGTCTTGCGGATTTGGAAATGGGTCTTATCACAATTTCCGAGTTACCTGGCAACCTTGTTGTTGCGATTAGTCATCCAGTCAGTTTCGGTTTCCCCGAATACTATTATATGCTGTCGAAAACACCCTTCGCCTACCCGCTCCGTTGCATGTAATTATGAGAACTGTACAGTTTGAATACGAGCAGTTTCGATTGCGAATTCGAGTCTGAAAAGTAGGTACCAGTAGTCCGTGAGAGCGGGGCGTTGCCTGTGCTTCAGCCAGAAACTGAAAAATGCCTACCTACCTGGTTAGGTGGCTGTGAAGATGTTCCCGAGAGATACTACTTCATGGGGACACCGCCAGCTGGTCGTCATCTCATCCCCAATTGCGAGAAGGAGAGTATGATAGGAACGTTGGATGGCTCTTGTATTGCTTACGATGACCAAAGAGCATGCCAAAGTTATCTAACAGTCGATATGGTCCGCTTTCTGACAGCACACTGTTCCCATCTACCCCAAATATTGCGTGCTGAAGACACACTGACTTGGCAGTTAACCTCTTATGTTGGTGATCCAGGGTATTGCCTTAAATCCGGTAAACACCAGCAGACCATGACATCCATCGGGTCCTATCTGCCCGACATTCCTGGCTATCGTGTTTATGCGTAAGGCTATTGCATACATTATAGTCAGCCGGTCTTAACGGGATGAGAACAATTCTGCTGAACGCCACCAATCAGCGTTCTCAATCATCCATAATGCCGAGCTTTCGAATGGGGACCAGAACTTCACGGCCTGGCTGAAAGACTCGCAATGCAAGGTGATGACAACCCTAATCTCTGCTGTCTCACATACAGCGGAGAGTGCACCTATTCAGGTGGAAATAACGGATATACCAGTCAATACCGGGGCTCATCTTCCCCAAATGGATGACACCTTGTGATGGTCGTTTCGATACTATCTCCATCTATCTGCAAGATGTCGAACGAGCGGCAGTTGGTGACCCGTAACGTGAGGGAGTTAGGAACCCAGAAGATGTTCAATACGACCTCATTCATGACACACCACACCAGCGTCGGTGCGATACACCGTCCGTGATTTGTAATGCATGCGTTCGACATAACGGTGAACTGATGAAAGTAAAGGGTCGTATTGAAGCCGTCTAAAGTCGATATATATATAAGGCATGAAGCATATCCGCCACCAGAAACCATAGTCGTGACCCCCAACAGTTCTCAAGACAGGACAAGACAAGACAAACCCCTAGAGAGATATCACCATGACGTTAGATCCAGCCCGCCTTACGAACTGGCCCGCAGTCCGGGACTTCGTGCCAACAGCGCACAACGACACCTACCAGTTCATCTCGACGAGCGCGGCCCAGCTGAGCGGCAAGTCGGTGTTCGTCACCGGCGCGTCTAAGGGCATCGGGAAGGGCATCGCGCTGAGCTTCGCGCGGGCGGGGTGTTCTCGGATCGCCGTCGCCGCACGAACGGGCGTCGATGAGCTGAAGCAGCAGATCCTATCGGCCGCCCACGCGGCAGGCCGGCCCGAGCCGCACGTCCTAGCCATCTCCCTCGACGTCACGTCCGCGGAGGGCGTCGCCGCCGCCGCGACCGCCATCTCAAACGCCTTCGGGGGAGTCCTGGACATCCTCATCAACAATGTCGGGCGTACCTCGGCCGTGGTGCCGCTGACCGAGGGCGACGTGGACGACTGGTGGGCGGCGTGGGAGTTGAATATATGGGCTACCTACTGTAAGTGTTTCATAACGATGCTGGGAGTGCGTATCGGTGATCGAGGATGGGGACAGCTCTCGGGTCCTCCCTTGTTGGGATGAGTATTCGGAAGGGGATCTAGCGTTTCAAGACAGTTGTTATACCCAAATGGCGTTTTACTAAAGCCAATATTCTTACAGTGTGTACCCGGGCATTTTTACCCCTACTGCTGAAGAGCAGCGTCCGCACCGTGATCATCATCTCCAGCTCCGGGGCACACATGCTCATGCAGGATTTCCTCGGCTACCAGACGTCCAAGATGGCGCTCTGCCGCTTCGCCGAGTTCCTGGCGAAGGAGTACGAGGAGCAGGGGCTCGTGGCCCTCGCCGCGCACCCGGGCTCGGTGCTCACCGACGCGGCGGCCGGTTTAGGCGAGGAGATGGCGCCCATCTTCCAGGACACGCCCGAGCTGGCGGGCGACACGCTGGTCTGGCTCGCCAAGGAGAGAAGGGAGTGGCTGAGCGGTCGCTTCGTGAGCGTCACTTGGGACATGCAGGAATTGGAGCAGAAGAGGGAGGAGATCGTTTCCAGGGATTTGCTGAAGATGCGACTCACGGTCTAGTAGTAGAATGCGATTCGCATCAGCGGCAACCGTTTCAGTTTTGGTAGTATGGGGTGGCTTTGGGGGTGTGGGCACTGCCCGTTCTCATTGCCACGATGCCTGAAGCCATGTGTAATGAGGCGAGTAGCAGGTAGTAGATATTCCAGTCGAGAAAACATAGCTCTCAAAAACCCGGCATCAACCAGGCGACCACTTCTTCTTTCGTGATAGATATTACGAGAGTTACACGTGAGGTCCCTCAGCTGGGAACGCCAGCGCAGTAGGGTATCGGCAAGTGTTTCACTACTTGTGCTCAACCGCCCGTACCACTCGCCCGATATAATCACCGTTTCTCTTCATATATCTTGTAATCCCGTACAAAATTCGATTGGTATCTCGATTCGGCCCGGCGAATGTTGGCGGCCGCACAACATGTGTGAGGTTCGTTATTCAAAGCCCATCACGCCAAGGCTGCCGCCAGCGTCTGGTGTATTAACCATTCAGGCAATGGAACATACCGAGAAACCCCGACCAGATATAGCTAGAACCCTAAAAGACGTTCAACCTCCAGATAGGCAGTAACGTGACAAATAGGAATAGGGTATTGGAGGATTCTCGGATGATTTCCGCGGCATGAGGCTTATACTTGTACCAGTGTGATTCGAGCAAGTGTTCGGTGGAGCCAGAAGAAACTGCGCTTGAAGTTTAGTCCCTTTCAGCCGGTGATGTCGAGGACTAGTTGCTAGTCCACTGCGTTGCAACGGCTTTCATCCGTTTTCTAGTAAATAGATTGGAGGATTCTCGAGATAGACATGTAATATAAAAGTTCTGAATTCAAATGCAAAATACGCCACAGCGGCCGAATCCTGTATTTAGTTATCTCGCTCACTCGTTTATCGTTGCATTATGACGACCCATCATCGGCTCCTGCATAGTATGTCTCAACCCAACTACACTTCGAGAGGTGTGCCATCGGGTGCCCGAGCCGCAGTGAGCGAGGAGGGAAATATTGAGGTAGTATGCATTGCACGAACCCAATCACCTGTTACCATTCTCCAACTCTGCTAGGGACGTACATATAAGCACAGCTACATAGTAGATGGCGGCCCAGAACACAACCTCGTCTGCAGGCTACACTTGGCGGGTGCCTACTCAGCAACCTGTTTGTACGCTAGGAGAAGATTCTACCATGAATGGAGTATACAGAGTGGTGTACATCTATGGCCTTGATATACAGCTGTTTCATTTATCCACGCTCTGTTCTTGTTTCCTCTTTTTCTCGCAATGGATTCCTAAGTTGGAAAAGACTGAAGGATTTTGCATGCTTAGGTTAGTGTGATGTATGTATGTAGAATATGGTAGGCACAGTAATCTCGATTTATATGGATGCCAAGAATACGATGCAGCATCTCTTTATCTCTCGGCACTGTCAACGGCATCCCAAAGAACCTCATGATCGACGGCATGAGACTCCCCAGGTCGCCGGTATGTACAGTTGTGGAGTGTTGGCTTGCAGTTACACCAGAGTATGCAGATGGATTGGGCCGTGATCCTCGGAACACTAGGCTACAATTGGGCTAGCACCCTCTTTCTTGCGCAAGGGCAAGGCTGGCAATCTTATCCCTCCTAGAACGGCCATACAGTTCCCCACCTACATAGGGTACATTTATGCGCCAATGACCATAATAGAACATGGGTCCGGCGTAGGATTATTTGAGCTTCTGGTCTAGGCGGGCTACCCGTATCCATACGGCACGTCCCGCACACCAACCATTGGCCCGCGTCCAACAGCGCCCCCCCGTCCCGGTAATTCAGCTCCCCAGTTTGATTGAATGCCGAAACACCCACGGTAGCCTATGACAGGTGCTGTCAGACCCCTTTCGGGGACACACTCGCTCCATTTCAGGAAGCTACACAAGCTGGCGGCGAGCTGAATAACGGCTAGACCAGAACGACAGCACGCCATGCATGCGTAGCGTAATGACACCTGCAGGAAGCTCTGACATGGGGTGCTCTAAGTAGTATAGGTTGGAGTTGGAGCGAAGGAAATAGGTAGGTAGGTGCCTACCTGTCTATTGAGCAAAAGAAAAACGCCGTCCGGCCCTCGCGCAATGGCACGCTCGCTCTCGCTTTCTTCGTCTCGCAGTCTGCCAAAAGGTAAGACCAGCTCCCCACAGGTAGACGCGACCGTGACGAGATGGCCTCCTTCTTCCAAGCCGCTATCCGGTTGGCCCTGCGCCGGCGGCCGCGAGAGGGCCAGATGACTGAGGAGCATGCGCAGAACCTGGCTGGACGGCCTCAAGGAGAGCCCGCCGTGGTGCCCGCCGCCGTGGTGCCTGTCGCGCAAGCTCCCGGTCCCGCCAACTCGTTCGTTCCCGGGTCGGAAAGCCACCGCTCCGTCTATCTCAACCCAGAAGAAGACGCCCTCACCTTCTTCCGTCTGATGTTAGGCATTCAGACTTCCCCCTACCTCGGATTCACAATATCCAGTCCGGTCGGAACACGTCCCGCGGCCAACATCGGCCTCTACGCGCGCATTATACACTCGGAGCAAAAGGCCAAGGACAGTTTCAAAGTATTCTCCGTCGTCATCAACGGGTGTTATTTCCTACAAATCGTGATAGCCGCCGCGCTGACGGCGCTGGGGGCCGCGCGGGCGAGCTCCGGCGCCGTCACAGCTTTCGGCGCGCTCAACACGGTCATCGCAGGTAAATCTCGCTGCATAATTCACGGCGAATGACATGTCTACGCGTGTCTAGTTGCTAAGTCGTATCAAGGATTACTTACGTTCCTCAAGGGCTCCGGCTTGCCGGGCCGCTTGAAGTACTACGGCAACGAATGGAAGAAGATCCGCGAGTTCATCGAGCAGCGCGAGCGTGACTTCATGCGGCCGGGGCATAATCTCGATGTCTACGAGGTTGTCGAGACCATCGAGAAGATGTACAACAACCTCAAGGGCCGATATCGAGCTCAACACACCCGATAGTTATACGTCAGTCACGAACCAGCGGCGGGTGGGCGACAACAAAGACGAAAAGATCGGCGGTATCGACGTGTCGAAGCTCGAGAGCCTGGCCAGCAAGCTGAAGGGCTTCGACAATGGCAAGCTGGACAGCCTGACCTCGGGCATCACAAAGCGGGCCGAGGGCGTCACGAAGACCATACATCAGCACGAGAAAGAGATCGATGACGAAGTCCAGCACCTCAAAGAGGATATAGTGCAGGACGTCCAGAGTCACAAGGCGCGGCTCGACCGTGAGGCCAAGGAGCGGGAGGCTCACGCCCGTGCCGCCATCACCGAGGGCAAGCAAGCCGTAAAGAACGGCGTCGACGATCAGAGGGCGAAGCTGGACCATACGGTCGGGGAACATAAAAAGAAACTCGATGATGCGGCCGGCGAGCAACACCGCCGGGCGCTGGAGACTATCGGCGACACGGGACGGGCGGCCCAGGAGGGCATCGACAGTACCACGAGCCGCGCCACCGGCTCGATTTCGAACCTCGTAAGGGAAATAAGCGAGATACATCGGACGGCGGCTACAGGCGGACGAACAGCTGCCGCCCAACAGATCCGTAGCCTAGCCCAGAGATTGGGGGGGCATGATGACCAACACGAGGAGCGGAGGCCGGAAGCCGGGAAATCCGAAAAATAATGATACGAGCGTGACCTCGACGCGACGTGATTATATAGTACGGAGGTTACTTAGATATAGCGGCCGATAAATTGCTACTCGGCCTGCCTGGAGCTAATGTTAATAAAATACCATGAGCATTGATGGTTACAAAAAATCTCCCCTAAGTGGCGCTTTGCTTTGCAATTTAGCCTTGAACGAAGGAGTGATACCGTACCAGGAAGTGCCCGGAGGTCCCGTCTCTTTATTCGTTGAAAGTTAATTAGTAAGTAGTACGTAGAAAGTCCAGCAGGAAGATTTGCGACCCATTACAGAGTAACTCAAGGTACCTAGGTAATTATCGAATCTTCGTATTTCTCATTAGTTTAGCTTACTTATCCTCCGGTTTACAGACAGCATATGGTAGCTTATTGAGGCAGATGTCCATAGAATGCATCTCGAATAAGTGGGAGCAAAAATAGGATGAGCAGCAGGTTATTTCCTCTACCTTGTCCACCAATATATTTGAACTCGAATTGCCTTCACCTTTTTATTCTAAAGCAAGT
Organism: Xylaria acuta; assembly: GCA_022495125.1. Taxonomy (NCBI): domain Eukaryota; kingdom Fungi; phylum Ascomycota; class Sordariomycetes; order Xylariales; family Xylariaceae; genus Xylaria; species Xylaria acuta. The sequence continues at coordinate 182,264 of MU383169.1, read as the reverse complement.
ACCCCTGATAAAGCCCCACTTCCTACGTCCCAGACTAAGCGAGCGAAAAGACGAGCAATAGCCATTGGGTAATCCGAGTCACGTCGCGGCCGCATCCAGGACACTCTTGCCCTTCAGCATAGCCTGTAGATCAATTATTACTTGGCTGTTTTCAGCGTCTCTGCCAGCAATGTTTTCCTTCTGTTCGGTGAGGAGTTTCTGCAGTTGTGATTCGACTACTTGCCCCTCCGCTAGGCTCATGTCAAGTCCATCGAGAAGGGTACCGTAGATGACGTACTCGTCATATTTCCTAACCCATTGTATCAACTCATTTAGAACCGAGCTACCAATCCTCACGGTCCAGGAAAGACCATGAGTGCCATATTCGGGGAGAATGTTCTCTAATGGCATAAGAGAGCTCTTTACACGCCTGAGCTTTCTCGGTTTCGCGCCACTCTCCTCTGCAGCCATAGACTTCTGCCTACGTAGAAGGTAGGCTCTTGGGTCACCTATAAGCAAGGTGGTTGCAATAGGCTCTCGATCCGCTTGAGGTGCCACGTTATTTCCGAATGAGTTGGTTTGCAATACAGTGAAGGGCTGTCTTTGACGTGATGGTTGTTGTTGATACTGTCGAGATTCACGATTGTGGGCTGCTTTGGTCAATTGGTCGTCTCCCATTTGTGATAGTTGATAGTGAAGGTTTTTCTTGGCCGTTGAAAATATGTCTTGAATATCCAAGTGGCCATCGGCTTCCAGCTCGTCGAGTGGCATTTTAGATCGGACTCGCGCCTGAGAAATATCATCTTGTACTCCACGTTGGCGCTGACCTGCTCGAGCGCCTCCAAACGATATTTGTGTTTGTTTGAAACCATCAGCGCGTTGCGAATAGGCCGAATCGATTTCTGATGTGTTATTATAACGGCTTCTTTCGATTGATGAAGGTGAAATCCAGGGGGGCTTCTCACGACGACGACGGCGGCCGAGATTTATCTGAGGACCATCAGCGGCCGCAACAGGAACTCCTCTTGGCCTACTTCCTAAAGGACTTGATACTGGACTACGGTAAGGACCACCAGGGACCGTGGTCCGCGGAGGGTAAAGAAGCCTTGCACGCCCTACGTCTTGGTGGCTTTTAGGTACGTCCAGATCACCAGGCGGTGCCATAATATGACGGAGAACCGGGGGTTCCGGCGTCAACGGAGAAACTGGGGTGTACCGTACGGCAGCACTCAAGTTCGGTAATGATACTTGATTATTTCCTCCACTTGCTGTTGTCGTTGTCTTGTGAGAACTCGGGGATACTGGCACTACCTGATGGGATTTATGTTGACTTCGTTTTGGGTGTTCAGAGAGATCAACCGACATATCAACCCTCCATTGATTTGGTGTTGAGTGAGTTCTATCCTCTTGGTTGCTGGAGCCTCCAAGCCTTGAATAGCGTGGGGAGCTCACTGCATTTATGGGCTTAAATGTGTTTGAAGGCTGAGGCTCCCGTGATGCTTGATCACCTATTAGTTCCTCGATAATACAAGCTTGATTAATAGGTTGCTTGGGATCATTGAGTGATACATCAGCAAACACTTTAGGGGTGTCCTGAGCCAGTCCGGGGGAACAGCTCAGACTGCTAGGCTGAGCCTGTGATTCATGTGTACAATGAAGTTGATCTTGACCCATTGAAATGGCTGTTGGTATGCCACTTGTTTGATCGATCGATGTACCCGGCGTGCCTTGTTGGTCCACCGCAGTTGGCTTGTATGTGTCATTACAAAGAAGTCTGAATGCTTCTAAAACAACCTGTTCATCTGAGAATAGCACGTTGTCTTTGGACGGCTCTATATTGGCATCGTAGCTTCCGGGTGGACAACTTATATTGAGGCTAATGAAGCAGTCACCAATGTCCTTGATCAAGGTGGACAATTTAAGATGTTCTAGGTAAATGTTCGATAGCCGCTTGGCTATGCCTCGTCCAGCATTGAGAGGACGACCATCCACGGACAAATAATGACGTTTCGGCATCCTTTGAAGGTCCACACTTGGATTAGCAAGGAAGACCTCGAGCACAAAGTCGTTATTTGCAGGGTTTGGGATCTTTCGAGCTGTGGAGTCGCTGTCTCTACCTGTGTGGCCAATCCGGAACGTTTTCATGAGGCATCTGGATGTCACCTCGGTCCCAAACAACTGCAATGCTGCTTCACTTGGAGTCGCGTTGTGTTTCGGGGAATACGACCATGCTTTGGTTGGTGTCTGTAGAATTTTGAATAGCAGTCTAAGTTGCGGTCGCGCCATGGCGTAAGATCTGAGGAGTTCTTGCATCCTCTCGAGAGTCTTCTTTGCCTCCTTGGTAGCCATCTGTCTACGCACAGGCTGGTGACCGAACAGTTTGGTTACGCTTACGGTTGTTCCTACTGGAGCGGAGATTGGCTTTTGCGACAGTATGCCGCCTTTTTTAGGTATCAGTTGAAGGGCTGCGGCGATAGGTTCAGCAGAGATCCTGGTCGTGATTGTAACGTTGGCCATCGAGTTCACACTTGCAAGTGCTTCACCGCGGAAGCCGAGGGACTTTCCAACAATACTTCCAAGTTCCTCAATGGTCCTGAGCTTACTAGTATGGCCGCGTCTACCGAGGGCGTCATAGTCATTGGGATGGATGCCAACGCCATCGTCTCGAACCTCGAACCTGGAGATTGTATCGGGGGAGATGAGTATTTCGACTGAGGTGGCTTTAGCATCGATTGCATTGTCTAATAGTTCTTTCACTAAAAGAACGGGTGTTACGACTACCACATGAGAACTTATGAGTCGAGTTGCAGAGTCGGGCAGACGAGAGATGGAAGACATGATCAAGGACGAATCTGAGAAATCGACGAGATTATTTAGCGTCTTGAACAACACAACGAGCCAACGGGGCAAAAGAAAATAAGATAACGAGCACTAGATGGGAGAGATAGAGCTGATTTAAAATTTGGAGGGGAATATGTAGTGCCAATTACCGAATACTTAAGGTTAAGTAGGGTAATTCGTGACGGACTTATCGGAAGTGACTCAGCAACGAAGGTGGGAGTTCCTGGTTCCACCAAGAGCAACAGGCGGTATCTAAGTAGGCGGGCAGGAGTTGGCAACCACGAGCCTGCGCAACATAAGGCATGCACATGCACATGCACATCCTCGGCTGCCGATTCCACCGGGTCGCAATTGCTCAACCTGGCTGGACTTGAAGTTCACCAACTGGTGACAAGTCGCACCTGAGCCATGGCCACTGCTACGAGAGCAGAAAAGCGATATGACTGGTCAGCACACCCAAGTAACGGAGAACTTCAGATCCCTGTCCCCACTGCGTCATGCCCCGCCTTTTGTGTCTCCGGAGTGCTCGTTTGCGTGCCTCAGGTCAGAATTTGAGAAGAAGCTCGTTTACCACTATCGTCAGGATTTTCTGTTGGTATGTCTACCTTGTCTGGCTGTTGCGATTCTGAAGTTCATTATCAATTGACTAATATCCTGAGTAGCTTCTTTTCTGTCCTCAATTAGCAATTCCTAGGTAGACTGTATCCAGCTTTATTAGGTAGTACATCACCCCACCGTTACATAACCCCTCCACCGAACCGTCCTTCGTCACGTCCGGGTCACCTTTTCGGAACGAGCATCGACACCTACCACAAAGACACGCGGACGAGCGGGATAAGAAAAGAAAGGAAAGGGCACCAGTATGGCTTCCACCTCTCTCAAAGGCCCTAAGCCAGAGGAGCATGACGGCAGCGCCCTGCGCATCGGCATTGTGCATGCGCGCTGGAACGAGACCATCATCGCACCGTTGCTCGATGGCACCAAGGCACAACTGTCCAAGTGCGGCGTCAAGGACTCCAACATCGTCGTGCAGTCTGTCCCTGGATCCTGGGAGCTGCCCATTGCCGTTCAACGGTAAGGCTTCCTCCTCCACACACCCATCCTATCCTTCCAGCGTTTCGTTTCTCGCACTTGCTATCCTCCCCCGTCAACGAGGCGTCCGAGGCTCTAACTCCTATCGCGCTCTAGCATGTACACAGCATCCCAGATCCAGCAATCCTCCTCGGGCGGTGCGTCGAGCGCCGGCGATCTCCTCGGCTCCTCCACGACGGACCTGACCTCGCTCGGAACCGACGCCTCATCGCGGCCCTTTGATGCCATTATTGCCATCGGTGTGCTGATCAAGGGCGAGACTATGCATTTCGAGTACATCGCAGACGCTGTCTCTCACGGTCTGATGCGCGTTGGTCTAGACCTCGGTGTGCCTGTTATCTTCGGCGTCCTAACCGTGCTTAATGACGACCAAGCCAAGTCACGCGCGGGCCTGACAAGTGGAAGCCACAACCATGGCGAGGACTGGGGTCTCGCTGCTGTCGAGTTGGGCGTTAAACGTGCGGCTTGGGCCCAAGGAAAGATGGAGTGAAGCAGCGAGAGAGACAGAGAGACTGTGGCTGGCGAATTGAACGACTCCTCTTTAGGATAGAAGACTTCTAATTTGCAACTGAACTAGGCATATATATATACATTTGCTAGATTCCTTGGATGTGGCGTAGGTCACGAAAATGCCAAGATTCTAAACTTTCCAGACTACCCAGACAAGATGGAATTATAATGGCCCTGACTTGTATGTTGAGATTTGACGGCGGTTAAAACCGTAGATGCTTGTCCGCAATATCTTGCAACAGTGTATTAGATTAAATGTAAAGGTATGTAGGCTAGTCTATCATGATCCATCCGTCATCTGGGCAGACGGCGCTGCTGGTGATTGATTCGAAACTATCCTTCTGACTCTGAAAGTCTCGGAAGATATAGCAACTACCGTCTCCTTTACGCGTACGCCAAATTCTGCCTATGTCTTCTATGCAAAAAGGCTCCGCCTCCTACTGAGGCATAGCACTACAAAACCCGCACATATACAAGGGCCCAATGAGATCTCTCATACCCAAACTCTAACGGCGATAGTAGAAAACCGAGCAACCTGTCGCTATAAGACGGTATTGACGCGACGCTTATGTGGCTGCGTAACGGCAAGATGCTCCATCCTTTTTCTAACCGGACAATGATGTTGATGAATTGCAAAAATGAAAATGCATATCATTTAGTTAATAAGGGCTCCAATGTCTGAACCAAAGCTCTTTTTGGAACGCCAGATGTTTTTCTTTTGCTCTCTCTTCGCCTTCATAGCCGCCCAGCCCTCATCATCATCATCGTCATCATCCTTCATAACGGGAGATACCTTGGTCTCGGCCTGAAGCTTTGAGTGGACAGGTAGGACAGTAGCACCCATGGTGGATGTTCGACCAGACTTATCGAACCCAATGCTAGAGACGGGACGGTATCGGCCAGGCAGTCCAATGTTGCTTCGCTCTGAGGGTGCGATAGAAGGAGCGTAGCCTCCGCCTTGAATGTGGATCGATGGGACGTAGTTGGGCTGCGGGGCTTGCTGGATCCATGATGCCGAGCTTGGCTGAACCATGCTCATGGTTCTCGTCTGTGGTCCTCCTTGTGGCACATCTAAGCTTAACCCAGATCCCATAGCGCCGCTCATGGATGCGCCGATAAATGAGGCACGTGACATGTCCCCAGCCATCATCGAATTGCGTGTCATGTCTCCCCCCAAGAACGAGTTGCGCGACACATCCCCGAATTGTCCGACAGACTGTGTTGGCATATGTCCCATGGGGTAAGGAGGCGCCTGATTATGGGTGGCATTCTGTGAAGCCATCATCTGCATGAATTGCATCTGCATTTGCATGAATTGATGCATCTGCTGATTCATCTGAATCTGTGCTTGATCGCCAGGTGTAAGCATCGGTGGTTGCGTAGGCTGCATGTTCATGGGGTACATCATTTGTGACGGGATTCCGTTGACAGGATCAAATGCAGGGTTCATTTGCGACTGCGGTATACTGTTTTTGGCGTTGTCGATGGCGGGACTACCTCGTCTCAGGGCCCTGGCCCTTTCTTCATTGGCAATGACGCCTACTAGGCCACCGGTTGGAACTGGTCTTGGTTGAGCTGGCGCACCGCCTGCAAAAGCGATGGATTCTCGAGGGGCTTGGTTGATAAGTCCGGCGCCAAGATACGGATCCTGTGGCAATTTCCGAGCGAAAGGTGGAAGTCGACCGCCTGCTGGAGCGCCTTCGCCGGACGCGGAGTTTGTACCAGCGGTGGCTGGCGGCTGCATCGACGCTCTCAGGTTTGGCTGCGACCCCATGGTGCTAAGACGAGTCGGCGGTCGGTTCTTGTTGGGAAAGCCATGTGCCGCAAGTATGGCAAGTGGTACCTCCTCGTCATCTTCAGAACCATCCGACGGTGGCGTGGGTGTATTGCCATTATTCACAGCATGGCCCATCGCGAGGTTTGGGGTACTTAAGGATGTGGACATGGTCGACCTCGAAGTGGGATTCGAAGTTTCGCCCGTGACTTTCATCATTTGTTGTCGGTACACCGACAAATGAGCCTCTTGCTTCCGTCGTTGCTTTTGAAGCTGCTTTGACTTCTCAAGCTCGTCATCTTCATCGTCGTCATAGTTGATCTCTTCATCCTCTTTGTCCGAATCACCGGATCCTATGTAACCGAGCTTTTCCTCTTTGGCCTTGTTTTGGCGGTATTTCTCAAATTCTTCGGGAGTCATGACCTTATTACTCTGGTTCTGGGGCGAGGTGTTTGGGCGGCCACCAATCCGTGGCGCAATCCGTGGAGGTCGACCAAACGATTTGTCAAAAATATTATCGTCGTCGTGAGCCTTGTCATATCGAGTTGTCTTGGAGTAAGACCCGGTCGAGCCTCCGCGGGTGTCGGATTGGTTGGTGAGTGCATGAGCGGCTGCATCATTTGACAGGAATTTAGACGCCGCTGTCAAATCACTCAACAAGGTCGTATCCTCAGTATCTTCCTCTGATGTACGGCGCTCGGGAGATCTATTCCTCGGTTTTGGAATGGCCGTGATGTGGGGTGGGGGTGGGGGTGGGTGCTCTCCGGTATTGACAGGGGAAGAATACATCCGTGCAGATTCAAGCAATCCTTCGTTTGACTTCTGACTATTCCACGACTTAGGCGGAGGCTCTACCGGGGCAGAGTGATCCAGATGAAGAGGTGATGGTTGGTTAGGCCTACTATTTGCTGTCTCGAGTTTCTTCAGGGTTGCAACACTGGATCGTTTATCGAATTTGGTTAGCATGCCACTACTCCATTCACCACCAAGATCGAGTTTGAAATCCGAGTCCTCGAGTTTTGGCGGCGTCCCACTTGTTACAGTCGAAGCTGTGGTGGCTCGAGAGCGCCCACTCGGTGTTTGCGGTGTCTTGTATTCGAGCATAGGAGGAACAGGCTCCTCTGAAGGTATCGACGGCAGAGTATTTTTCTTATTACCCCCAAATGAAAATGTCCTGCCGGCTTGCTTGAGAAAGCCGGAGCTCTTGTGAACAGGAGGGACAGGGGGAATGGGAGAAGCGAAATCATCGACCGGGGGTAACGGCTTCCTGCTGCTGGGGTGTCGCCATTCTTCTTGCGGAGAAATGTATTCAGTTGAGGAGGGAGTCATTGATGCATTGCTATGACGGGAAGAATTGTCGGACCCGGTCTTGGTAGTGTTGGAACTGCCACTGCCGCTAGGAAATGATCAGTAAAATTACATAGCACTAAAACAAGCCCGGCTTGTTCATTGCTGAAACATGACTTGGGTAGAATGGGAATTCCGTCGAATCGTGGGCTATCCCATCGACAGCATGGGGATTCAGCCAACCTCATACGGCTATATTATCTCGAATAGTATGCAGATGAAAACCAGATATCACTAGTATAGGATACATGTGTGCTTCGGGGTCGGGGGAATAGGGATTAACACGTACCGACTACTATGTAAGCCAGCAAATAGATTATCCTCCATCGCAAGGTCATGGATATTCGTTTTAGCAGCACCACCAGCCGTCCTAGATAGTCTCACGCCACCGTCGAAGGTTTTGACATGGCCGCTATTGGGCCTTTCGAGCACTCGAAACGAGGGCTCAGCTACCGGCCCATTTTGATCATCGGCTGCGGTCGATTTCCGCCGGAAGTTGACTGGAAATCTAGGCATATAGAACAGCTCAACTCGAACTGATTAGGCTCACCACAAACCCATAAATACCTTCAAGTAGTCGGTGTGGGTAGCGATCGTCCGAAGGCTCGTTCGGGAGGACGGCCGTGGAGGAGATAAAAGTATTATATGCGGTGAAGGAGTACCAGATGGTTGTACCTCGCCGGGAAATCCTGGACTGAGGTGTCTAGAGTCTGAAAACGAGGACACTAAGCGGAAATCTGCATGATGAGGGGTTAGCCGTGTTCCTCTCATGTAAGCGCCCGTGGATGTGAAAGCTACGGTGAAATATACAATATCCTCTACCAGAGTATATTTTTTAAACCGTATGAGGCAACTATGATAATAAGGGAGGAGAAAACGACTCTCCTCGGATTCTGGGTACATTGGGTGGGACAAAGAACAGTACAAATAAACTACGCCCTGTGTCTCGTTACGGAAGCGAAACAAGCCTCGAGGCTGGGTACTCAAGCTTTGCACCGACAAGATACCGACCGTGGCTTAGGGACCAAGACGAGAAAAGTTGAAGGTCGACATGCGACAGCCTCTTACTTACATGCCTAAGGAACGGAAAAGGGGCCGGGGAGCGATTCGCTGGATTCGCTGGATTCGATGTATATACGTGTGGATGAATATGTTCTCAGTCCTAAGCGTCGACCGGATAGGTACCCAATGCAAGGGACAAATGTAGATCGACTTGGTCGACTGAGCACAAATGACTTGGCCAGCACGTTTTGCGTATGACTGTATGACGAGGACGTCAATACGAGAATAAACAAGATCGTTGTTGTATTAGGTGAAGAGGCTCGAAGGTTTGGTCGGGTCGGCAAGACAACCAAAGAAGCAAAAAGGGGGAGGCAGAACCGTCGCTTAATATGGACTATATTATAACAGAAATGAATAAATGGGATTATGTGCAGTATCTTGCAGAGCGAGGGAAAAGGTAGATTAGGCCGGCGGCAATGTGACTAAAAACTCGGGAACACTTGAGGCGGGCTCAACGACAAGAGAATATGCGGTCGAGGGATGCTGAAAGGACAGGAGATTGGGAATGAGAGGTGGAAGGTTTTGGGGTGGGAATGGGCGTGTTAGCTAGGAGCGATCGACTGACTTAATGGCGGCTAGGCGAGGTACAGCAGTACCTGGAACGCAATGCGAAGTGCGTAGCGAAGGCAAGTACACTATTAGTGGACACCATAGCGCTATGGTGATTCCTGGAGCAGAGCTGCGGCGCGCTGTGTATTACCTAAGCTGTTGTGCCAGAAAACTCGGAGCACTCCAGTACGGATCCGGATTTTTAGCATTATTAGCATGTACTATGCATCATGTGCTACCCACTGTTACTGGTACCTTAGGTACAATGTCAAACTTGCGATGAAGCCTTGGAACCGGTATTACCTACCACCCAGTACCTACTTATACCTGGGTAGGTAGGTACGTGTAATTGACTAGAATATCCCGTTGTTGTCTGGTTTTGTTTGGGTGTTCCCTATGCAAATATAGCACCTCTGCTTCACCTTTCCTTCTCGCTCTTGTTCCGTTTCTCTTCACAAATCAAAGTAGAGCATGCCAGCACGCGCATTATCAACCAATAGCAAGCGCCGCGCTAGGGGCCCACATGGTCTTCGTGTTTGGCCTCTTCTAAGAGGCTCTACCTGCAGTATTGTTTACTGCTAAAACGCCTAGGGTAGTTGAGGCGCAGGACACGCCTCCACGTCCGAAAGGATCGTGAGCAATACCTACTGGTTAAGGAATCAGCCACTTCCTCCTTGTTGCAGTCCTGCCTTCAATGTCGGGCCATGCCAACTATTACCTCTTAACAACATCTTTCTCCACCCTTCTCTTTCTTGTGCACAGATTAGGTAGGATGGGTCGCTCATGATCCAACGTGCCCCGTACTGTGTGTCTGGTCTTGCCGATTATGACACCATTTGCCCTGCCTGGTTCGTGGGTACGGTTGTTAGTTACTAGGGCATGGAGAGTTAAGCCACCATGCTAGAATCGGCGAAGCATTGCCCAGACGCTAGGGTTCTCGGGGATACTAAGCAGTTTTGGGACAAAGCCTGATCGGTGGCGTACCTAATGGCGCTTCGACTATCCTAACCGGATATCGGTACCATAATCGTATACAATACTTCTGTAGTTGCTGTAAGTAAGTAGACCTCTTCACCGAGATTTTGTGCCTTACTTAAGCCTCCAGCTACCTACAGTATTGGCTATGCTGTAGTGGCGTTTGTTGGGCTTGTTACTCTCTTTATAGGAGCCGCCGACGCGTTGAGGTATGCGCGCCTATTTGTTTCTCCTCCGGTTCCTCTTCACTAGAAATCATCAGACCATGTCATGGCCATCGTTACAATGGATAGTGATCTGTGCAACATCAGGATCTATAGGATGCACAAAGGATTTTTGGCATCACTTGAACTAGTCTTCTTGCTAGTATTGAACAGTTGGTCGCAGGGCTTGACTGACATTAGCGAGACCACGAGAATAGCGATGAAAGGCGTCATGTATCATATATGTAAGTATGCTGCACAGATGACAACACTTCAAGGTTGATGATCAAGGACGAATATGGATTCCGAGAACCGCGGGTGGGTCTCAATAGGTACTTTTACCGAATAACGGGTAGCTGAGTCGTAATGATGTACCTTATGCTGTATTACCGGGCAGGTACTGTACAGTATAGGTATGTTGTATTTTTGCTAGTATTAGGTGGATATTCCATGTGATGGACCATGAGCATGCGGCAGATGTTCCTCCACCTACCCTAGGTAGGTACTGTGACAGACTTCTCACAGCCGTCTGTTGCAGACTTGATAATGAAGCAACCATCTGAACAATAGCTTCAGGAGCCTATCGTAGCTTTTATTCTCAGGTACGTGTAGGACAATAGCAACAGACGTTTGCAGTAAGTTCAACGTTACATACCAGACAAGGTGGTAATGCTCTGGAGCATTGGACTGTATCCCTGACTGCCCTAAAAAGACAAAGACAGAACCTAATCAATCAGATGGTTGTAGAAATGACTGCTGTCATCCGATTGCGAATTTCGCCCTGATGTGAAAGTCAAATATACACGTAAGCGTGCTCTTTATTCTCGGCCACCCCTTCGATAACTGACCCCTTGAAAAGGCTGCAAAGATCCTCTGTAGAACCACTGTTGGTAGCATGCAGGAATGCAGGAAAACTTGTTGAGATGTAGCCACCCATGACTTTAGTGTTGGTTGACCTACTGTATCTCTCGTATTCAAGATCCTTGGCAGCTGAAAGCTACCGATTTTCTTTTCAACCCAAGGCACGGATCTCCAGCTTGATTATGTTAGATTATACATGCGGCCCAGGCACTGGCGATCAGTTCAATATTTTTTGGCCTTACCTCATTAGAAGTACATATATCTCATCGGGGCTTAATTAGGCTATCGGTACATGTATCCCATCGCATCGGTTGACGCTAGTGAATCTCCAACAGGAGGTATAAGTATTTACTCTCTCTCCTAGATATCTATTCAATTGAATACGACGTTATTTTAATTTTTGAACCGAGTTCTGTCCTAAAAACAAATACAACTTGCGAACAGTTTCCTGGGTTCCGGTATAATAATAATAGTGTAGTTGGACAATAAATGATGTGGTATTCTATATCCATCGACCGACGAACATTAACTAGGTACGGCTTGGTCTTGCTTGAGTCAAGCCCTGTTCAGGGGCTCCATCTGATCCGGGCTTTCCGGGTTGCTCAAGTGTGCGGTAGTACACCCGCGCAGTGTACTACGTACAGTAGTGTAAGTGTACTCGACAAATCTCATTACCTACTTGGCACTACGTATAATTCTCCGAGAGATCGACGGCCGAATGGCTGGTTCTTCCCGCGTTAGACGGGGCAGCTCACCCATTTCAATAGGAAATCACATGCAGCGCAACGTACCAACCTACTTGAGGTGACGTAGCTACCAAGAAGAAACCGAGAAGAAACCAGGCCTTGCATGTATTCTATCTACTCATAACAAACGCACTCTAATATAACTGGCGCCGGTGTGTTTTAGTTTAATTGGTTCCGATGGTATTGGCTTCAATATGCCTATGATTACCGAGATGTGCAGACCTTTCTTTCTGATCGATTGCGCGATATTGGGCGGGCAGAGGTGCAGTTTCTAGCTGCAGTTGGGTAGCACTTCATCCACATTGGCATAGCAGTGCTGGGGGGTTATCGATGCCTCCCTATTGTCTACTAGATTTCTTTGCGGCTGTTCGCATGTAGCAGGGAACCTGGATTGTTTAATCGTATGCCCTGTTTACGGCGCTGTCTAATCCCGATTTTGTAGACTAGACAAGTATCAGGCTGCAACTATACACTTACATGTGTATACCTAGTATGATTGTAAATAGTATGTTTGTGTGTAAATAGTATGTTTGTGTGCAAATTAATTTGTGCACCAGGAACCCGAGTCAAAGGTTTCAAGTTAAGAATGCGACCAGGTGAACCATATAGTGCTGATGGGCGGTCCTGTATCACCGGAGCACTCGTCGTGGCGCACGCGTCTAGTTTCCCCGCCATGATTTTCAAGCTAAGATATTTCCCCTCCACCGACTCACGTCTACGGTAGAACGAAGCGCTATTTTCCTTCTCAGCCTTGCAACGAATCAATTAGGCGCCCACCCAACTCTACCTGTTCCCCTCTTTGAGAAAGTAGGAGTGAATTGCTTAGCTGGTCTCCTATAGGTCGCGCCCTGAAGGGGTTCTACTTCTGCTGGCTCCAGACGATGGGTGAATCCAAGGCGAGAATCAGCTGTCTTGCCTCGGGCAATGGCAGCAATCTACAAGCGGTACGCATTCCGGCGCCCTTCATTTCCAGGGCCAACAATGCGCTTGCTTCCACATGCTCCTCGATGTTCTCGAACCTCCAAGAAGAAGTCTAACTCCTCAACTCTTACAGCTTATAGACGCCTGCGCTTCTGGTATCATCGAAGGCACCATCGTCAAAGTCACAGTCAATAGAAAAGATGCCTATGCGGTAAAGCGAGCAGCTGCTACCCAGCCGCCGATCCCTACCGACTACTTCAACCTCGTGAAACACGGCTTTCTTGCGGCGGGCGAGAAAGACCCCGAGAACGTGAAGCAAGCTCGTTTTGGTTACGATGCTGCCCTGGCCGAGCGAATATTAGCCGACAAGCCAGACTTGATAGTGTTGGCTGGGTGGATGCATGGTTAGTAGCATTGCGATTGCGTTCCGATTCCAAACAGATGGCTGGGTCCCATCATGCAGACCTTTCCTGCATCGAAAGAACCCAACCGCGTCGTAGATGCTGCTGTTAAACCCGAATGAGACCAGACTAAACAGAACACTATATAGTTATGAGTACTGGTTTTCTTAACCCTATCGCTACGGCCGGCGTTCCGATAATAAATCTACATCCGGTAAGAATTCTCGGAACCATTTTCTTCTTGTTTTGGCAACTTCCGGAGCACGAGATTCCCATTTCGGGCAAGATAGTGTCTCGAAGCCTCCGAAATCCTCATAAATCACGCTCTAGATAGCGATAACTGACTCTGAGTACTGTAGGCATTGCCAGGTATGCCAGCGCCCCGGCCGAGATATCTCTCCTCATCCGCTAATCCTCCACCTAGGCATGTACGATGGCGCGGGAGCGGTACGGTCAAGAACTCTCTTCATTTCTCAGTTTCGTAATAGTGGTAGCTAAGAATTCGCGATTTCCGCTTACTCTACACAGTCTCAAAAGACCTGCTGTCTTAACTACATGTCGCGACTAGCTGACACCTTGGTTCATAGATTAAACGAGCATATGAGGACTTCAAAGATGGAAAACTGGAGAATGGTATTACAGGAATTATGATCCACTACGTCGTGGAAGAAGTCGATCGTGGCGCTCCTGTCTTGACACGGGAAATCAAAATTGAAGACGGAGAAAGTCTAGAGGACCTCGAGCAAAGGATACATGGATATGAGCATGAGTTGATCGTGAAGGCTACTGCGTTGCTTGCGCAGAAGATCGTGTCTGCAAAGAGACCTGCAACGGGCTGAGACGAAGATCAATGGAGCACGTGGTCTTGAAACACTTGGATAAAACCCCTATCACTGGAAACCGTAAACCGTTCGCGGCTCAGGGTGGAGATGCTACCAGCATATCACAGCACACTAATACGCGAAAGATTTCCCCTCCACCCTGGCAGCGCCACACACGATCGAGGCGGTAAACCGTCCAACTGACTTTCATGATGCCAGTTAACTTAACTTAGGAGTTCTGTGTAGGACAGCGAGAAACCTACCTAGTCCTTCGATCATTTCCAGTATCTAGGCATTTCAAACAATTCTCAAAGGAAGAATCGCGTTCTCCGCACAAGTCCCGTGCTCTCAAGGTCTGGGCGGGGGAGACATACACAATGCAACCAGATCAATAGATACAAGCCAAGCATGCCGGCTGCCTGCCTATATGGACCCTGATATACAAGAACGCAGAGGACCCTGCGACATTCATACATAATCAGTAAGCCTGTGCGATTATACGAGCCCCGCATTCGAAAAGAAAAGAAAAAAGTCACAGTAAGCTTGGCAACGGTGATGTGGAAAATTAGCAAGGTAGAAGAAGAAGCCAAACATTCGGATTATTTTGATCTGATAAGATTCGATTGCACACTAACTGTCGGCGAAGAGAACCTATTCAACGGTCTAGCGCTCTTTTATTCCGCCTACCTAGTGAGCAAATGTGGGCAAATGTGGGCTAACGAACGTTGGACCTCAGGATACGCTCAGCGGCTCAGGACATTAAGCCGGCATCCTTGGACCACAATTGCCCGTGTAGCCAAGCACGGCTTAGGCCGCATTCTGCAAAGATCAATGCCGCTTAGCGGGGCTAGTCTCCGAACCAACACCGCTAACGTCACGGGTAGCTGCACGCAATGACAGAGTACAACAGGAGGTGCAGCATACCCCGAGTGCAATGCCCAATCATCTTTTCCCATACTTGTTACCGCAAGATCGTGTATCTAGGTCTGGTCAGATAATACCGCAGCACTGACCGCAGGATCTACAGCGCAATTGGCATTTTAAAGGCCAATGCCCGCTCCAATTCCTTGAGACCCTTGGGACCAGTCCCTGACACCGTTCCTACCGAGGCGGACTTGCTTTGAGGTCACTTGATCCACTCCACAAGTGTTATAAGAAGAGGTCGAATCCAGCACAAGGAAATCTCTGCCGCCTCAGCCTCACAACTAAGCCATGTCGCTGGACAGGAAACACTCGCCATGGGCGGCCAGCTCCCCACCGTCTTCGCGCCGTAACCCCAGCCCTAGCCCCTTCCGACGGGGCTCCGCGCTGCGGCAAGATGACCATCATCGTCCAGGGGTCCTCTCACAGCTTCTGAGCCGCTCCCACCAGTCGCTCCACAACTATGGAAGCCCGTGGCGAGGGGCCATTCCCGCCGATGAGGAAGCCCTGCTCGCGCACTCTATCTCCTCTCACGGCTTCACCGATGGCCTAGAAGACGAACACCGCCGGTCCCAAGCTGACGAGCGTCGCCTCAGCCAGATCCTTAACAGCGACCCCGTGCGGTCCATGCGTCTGATCGGGAATCCGAACCCCCTATACAAATGGGAGCGATATTGGAAGACGGAGGAGCAACTGAAGGCGCTCAAGACGCCCTTGCGGAAATACTACGAGCGTACCAACTATTTGGTCCAACAATATCTATACATCGACCGCTTACTCGATAGCAGCCTCCCCCACGACCTGCTCAACGAGTACAATGACCTCCCACACAGCTCGTTCAAAGGAGTCGAGGTCCCCGAGACCATCACCGAGGAGGCTGCAAGTTTGCCCAAGTCTATCACAATCCCTCTCAACAGCGGGCGGTCGTACGAAGATATAACCTCCCCCAACGCAAGTCCGCGGCCCGAATTCCAAGATGGCAACCTCAATGAATCTAGTGGAAGCCCTCCAGCACAGAAAGGAATTTTGGTAAAGAAGGTCAAGCGAACACCCAAGGACATATATCGGCCCACCGAGACTACACCGCTGTTCAATAATGAAGAGGATGAGGATTACGGCGCGCCTAAGCCCGAGATCCCCTGGCTCAAAGACGAGGACGAGGAAATGGACAGCAGCTCTCCAGTTGTCACTTGGGCCATTTATATCAACTTCACCGCAAACTTGTTATTGCTTGCAGGAAAGACCGCCGTTATGGTCTCTGTGTCCTCCATGTCCGTGCTAGCGAGTTTAGTCGATGCGGTCCTTGATTTCCTATCCACCGTCATCGTCTGGATAACGACGTTCCTGATATCACGTCAGGATCAATACAAGTACCCCGCAGGCAGGCGGAGACTCGAACCCTTGGGTGTTCTCGTGTTTTCGGTTATTATGATTACATCATTTGTACAGGTTGCACTACAATCCACCGAGCGGTTAGCATCGCCGAACCATGAGATTATCGAACTCGGGATCCCGGCGCTTGCGCTCATGGTCAGCACGGTGGCGATAAAGGGCCTTTGCTGGGTCTGGTGTCGACTCGTGAAGAATTCGAGCGTGCAGGCATTGGCCGCCGATGCCATGACTGATGTGATCTTCAACACGGGATCTATCTTATTCCCAATTCTCGGCTTCTACTTGAAGATCTGGTGGCTTGACGCACTCGGCGGTCTTCTGCTCTCCCTGATCGTCATCAAAAATTGGTCCCAGACTTCATTGCAACACATTAAGAACTTATCAGGCTTCTCGGCCACCGCTGATCAGCGAAACGTACTCCTTTACTTAACCATGCGCTTCGCCAAGACAATCCGCCAGATCCAGGGTATCCAAGCGTATCACGCCGGTGACAAGCTCATCGCTGAGGTCGACATTATCCTTGACGAGTCCACGACATTGCGGGACTCCCACGACCTTAGCGAGAGCTTGGGGTACGTACTGGAGTCTGTGCCAATTGTGGATCGTGCGTTTGTGCATGCCGACTACGCGAGCTACAACTTCCCTACGCATATGGAACAACAGAGTGGATGAGTCCGATCACGGTTATTCTTCTGAGCATCCTTTGGGGTTAGGCGAAAGAACCTAGGTGTAGACCAGTCGTGTGAAAGTTGTTGCTAGGATGTAGAAAAATGTTCGGAGAGGATAGAGCGCCCAACGCGTTACGATTGGCAGCAGCCGGGAGCTGGGGGCCCTCCGTATATGGGTCACTTCTAAGCAATAGCGATTGTATAGTCCTTGGCATCGTTGATGTTCGTATGCATAGGTGAGCGTTCACATGAAGCATCTTTTGCTCCGTCGACGATTATTATTGAAGGACGGTCCGTATGAGTGTGGGGGTAACTGAAAGATGAGAGAAGGAAAAGAAGAAACTGAGGCTCCTTTCGTTAATCAGTGAGTGATGTTGCCGTAGTTATCCTCGGACTATGGGTAGTTTTTTTCGCGGTGTTGATAAGTAGCTATCACGGCCGTATCTCGCTAGTAACGTGAGAGCACAACCAAAAAAATAACACACCATTCATTTCATGCTCCTATTCTTGGTAGAGCGCCTTCCACTGCAAAACTTGGAGTCAGTTATCATCACTTGAGCGTGATCTACCAGTGTCTCAAAGCCATGGGGAGCTCTCATTACATGGCTTTGGCCTGAAAAGCAGTGTTTATACTCTGGCAAAAACGAGAAGAACGATTTTGAGAACTACTCACTGCGAGGTAGACTTGGAGTGCACCCTCGAGACTTTGAATAAGCCCGAAGAAAATTGTTACAAGGAAGACGATGATGGCGACCCAGAAGGTATACCATTGGACCCCGTTTCTTCGGTCGAACCACCGCTGGGACAGCGTTTGCGGTCTTGAGTCGTCGAGAGCCTGCTTCAAAATGACTAGTCGGTTGTTCCAGTAATTAAGGTTTTCAAATCGCCTCTCCTGAGTTGCTAAGCTTCCGCACTCAGCCAATAAAGGATCCAAACCAAAATCTTGTATCTGTGATTCAAGCTACACCTGGGTCTTGTTATCGTTCTGCGGGAAGAGAAGAGCCAGTGTCCGAAGGGTCTCGTCAATGAAGTTGGTAGGAAACATCTGTCGGTGGACTCTGGAGCGGAGCGTTAGATCTCTCATGACGGGGTTCGATGGAAGACAGATAACAAACACACTTTCTCTGAAACCTGAGGAAAGCCACGCAGTCGAAAATCGAGACCGTCTTGTCGTCGTCCACGAGACGCAAGTGGTCGGCGAGGTTTCTCGTCCACTCGATTCTCATGCCCTCAATCTTCCTCAGATTCAGCGCTGTGAATATTCTACCGATCTGGGGCTTGTCTGGCTGTAGCTTGATGCCGGCTCGTGGGCCGAAGTACTTTTCCGTGAATTCTCTCAAGCTCCCCGTATCCCATCGAATGGTGTTCGGCCCACCTATTTCCTGCGGTGGCTTGCCGATGCTCATCATAAGTAATAACCTAGAGCAGAGATTCAAGGACCCATCTATGGTGTCAGGCGCACCGCCCCCGCGTTGCTGCGAGATGTCTTGATAGAGCCTGGCTCGCTCCTTATCCTGCTAGATTTTGCGCGTGATCTCGGTCACATCGGCGTGAGTCGAAATGGACACATGCCGACCTCCGTCTAAGAGAAACTGCTGGCATTGGGAAGCGTAATCTGGAGCTCATCAATACAGATTTCATGAAGTCCATGATTGTGCTAGACTGGGTATGATGCCGAGAAAATGTCTACTCACTGCAGGACAATTAGATTTGTTCGAGGGATAAGAAGCTGGCTTGCGTTGCTCATCTCATACATACCAATCGAAATAAGATTGCATACAGCGAAGGTCTTCTTTAGTTGGGCTCACGGAGCCCCATAACATGAGGAGGAGCTCGTCTCTTGTTGTGAAGTCAATTAGACCCGTTTAAATGGGTCAGTAGTTGCGAATTCATAATCAATTATCTGGGCTATATGGTCGGATCCCATTCATACATATATACGATTGTTGTCGGTAGGGGTATAAGGAGAGGGAAACATGGAGATATAAAGTTTTGTCGGTCGAGTATCACAGAATGGGTCGTGGGTAGGCACACAGCGCTTGGGCTTTCAGGGTCCCATCATGGTGGTAGTGGTGGTGGTGGTGGCGCAGCAGACTGAAATGACATGTCGCATGATGGGCTGAGTACGTACTGTACGTATCGGCCCCAACGGCAGTGCATCCAAGTCCAGCGAGTTAGAAATGGGAAGGCGGGGGGTTTCCTTCAACGTATTAGAACCGTGATCGCCCATTCCATTAGAGATCAAACCCACCAGCGTCAACAAGATGTGTGGTTGAAGCTACGCCGTTGAGTGCAGCCTGGCAACCCCCGTTTATGATGCCGAATTTCCTTCGTACTCAGACATATCACTATGCGGGTTCTTCGACGGGACCGTATCGGGGACTTCTGGTTCGCAAGTATCCTTGTTGGGACGCGCAAGGCCCTGCGAGGGACATTTTCACGAGTGATATCGCCGGCAGGATTAAGGCGTGCCTAGAGCAATGTCTACCGGAATCGAACTCCTTCGTCGGCTTCTCCTTGTTCATGGTTGGAAAGTTACCCGAGAAGACTAAACCGACCATCATGATCGTCTCAGACGATAAACCCCGTCGAAAGGCAGCGTTCCAGGTCGTCAAATCAAAGGATACCCTGGCTACGTACCCGGGTTTCGAACTGGGGCACTGTTCCGTCGCCGCGGAGTTTGAGGACCTCAGACAACTTGGGTCTGATGCCGCGTTATCGACACCCAGAGAGCCGTATGAAGATGTTCAGTACCTAGATGATGAGTTTGAACCCGGGGCAGAAGTCTGAAGCTTGCTATCGACGGAGGTGTGTGCCCTCGAATACCCAAGCTGGAAAGAACCCAGCCGTTTATACTTCCACACATCGCCAAATTCGCATTCGCATTCGCATTCGCATAACGCTGCCATCGCTACCTGTGGCGGGCTATTTCGAGTCGGAAATGAACTCTATGATTTGACGATGGCTCATGCTATTCACCCAAGTCGCCATGCGGTCATGAGTCCGGAACCACATAGCGACTTATCAAGCCAATCTGACGATTTCGAGATCACCGGTATGGATGACTGGGACGAGGATGACGAAGAAGATACCAAAACCTTAACTGCCATCACAAGTCCTGGAAGCAAGACGTCTTCCGAGAATTCCGATTCTGATGAGAGCCTGCTCAAACCTTACGACTCACACATTTCCTCTGAGATCAGCATCAAAAGTCGCGCAGGTACCGGGTTTTCTATGGTTCACAAAGAAGACTGCACCATGGACAACTATGAAGGCTACGGCGAGAATGAAAATGAGGAGGACGATGACGTATTCGACATGTGTGAGCCAATTGGGTCAATTGTCAGCGTTGACGAGGCCCTTGACATTGCCGTGGTCAAAATGACACCGGACAAACCCACGATGGGCTCATTCTATGGACGTTTCCTTGAAGAACTGTTGACTGATAGTGACTCGACAAACCCGCCTATCATTATCAAGACCACGCACCACCCAGAAATAAGGGGTGAGCGTTCTATGATGCCCTTCTACACCCGGTTGCCTGGTAAAAGCAACTTTCTAGAACTATACAGTGTACAATTAAGCACCCCAGTCCGTCCTCGTGATAGCGGCAGTTGGGCGTTCAATGACAATGGAGAGCTTGTTGGCTTCGTTATAGCTGGGAACCCCAAAACTGGGTCGTGTCTACTACTCCCTTCTAGGCCAGCTTTATTATCAGTGTGGTCGCTTCTTCGAAGCCGGATATCGTCTGTAGAAATTGGGAGTGTGAGTTCGTCTGGTCCATCTCTGGTCGGCTTATCTCCGAGTTTTTCAGATAAATGGGAGTCTTATTACGATGGCAACCAGTGGATTTTTCGATACAAGTCGACGAGGGTGGTACAGCATTATTTATCTACAGCCTGGTGATGAATTCATAGATTTTGGTACATCAGATGAGGATACAATGACTGCTGGAAGCAGTTTCCCCCCTCCAAGTCTATTCAGCCACCGTGGAACAACACTATCTACTATGGCGTACTCAACTCCTTCAATAGGGTATGAACATATTCAGGGGACTTCGCTCGCACGAGAAAGTCTCTCTCAAGGTGACGCAGGATCGGCCAGTAGTTTTGCGAGCAAGGAGAATTTCTTAGAAGAGCAAGCTGCTAAGTTGTAGAAAGAACGGAAAAAAGCGTAAGAAATCATACAAGAGAAAGACAAGCGCCTACAAGAGTTTACCACTGGCGACCGAGATCACGTATTGGAAATTTCAGCCGAAGACTCCACGCCATTCCAATCTAGAGATCATTCACGGCTCGGTTTCGATCAAGGCCTGACACGGAAACCGACCCCATCTAGTCCTTCAGAGCAGTCGCATTATCGGCCTGCTCCTACATTTACAACTTCTAGAGAAGAAAGCCCGGAGGTGCCTAATATTGCAGTCTATCAGTTTCAATCCATGAAAACCGAGCGGTTGCATGGCCTTGAGAGCCCGCGGCCTTGTTAAACTACGGTCTTTAAGAAACCCCCCCGAGATAGCGCGGCGAGACGACACATGACAATCAATTACATTACCTCGGTTCGATTAAAGACACATATACCACAATCAAAACAATGCATTGATTGCATATTCGTAATGTATGAGAAGCTAAGGGGATCCCAACACCAACCCTGTATCCAGAAGAACTAAGCAACGCATCTGAGAAGATACTAGCAAACCACTCCCGGGGTCCTCAATCATCTCTTATATTATGTAACTTGAAAGCGCACAAGAATGAAAAAGGAGCATTGCAAGCGGGAAGTCAACCCAATATATAAGCCTACGAGATGGATGCATCGTTGGATAGATAACCCAGCACAGCTCACAGTTTGCGTGAGAAGAGGGGACGAAAGATAGCTTTCTCGATAAACATCCAAGTTCAGATCGCGTCACACATAATATCCTCACTTCTACTCGGCCATTCAAGTAAAGGAAAAATGCGGAGCGGTTACGTCACAACTAGCATCGCACGTGTGCTGAGGCCAGAACTACAGACATGTCCATGTCTATCTCGGGCCGAGGACTCTGCGGTTCAAACTGCCACAACTAATCAGACACAGGCTCAAACCCAGTCAGAAACTCACACTCGGACTTCAACCTGAAGCAGCTTAAGAATGCATATGCTAAATGAAATAGACTAATCACAGAAAAATCATCCAAACTAGGTTAAAGGAATCAACATCTTAGACCAATGGATCTACATTATGAAGTAGACAATGATATTATAAGTATCTACTAACAGGATAATCGTAGCTGACTAGCGAAATTAGAAGTTGATTACATACAAGGCGTGATCAACGCAGCGAACTGAGTTCGTTCAAGGTTGCTATTAAATAGTGTTGAGTTTGTTGTTTTACTCTAGTAAGGAATGCCGTTCGTCATCAGCTGGAATTGGTCATAGACCATCGTGCTGTAGCTTCCAGCACTCTTCTTGACGAGATCCTTGACAAACTCGGCCGCTTCCCATTCGTTCTTCTCTAGAACAAAGCGCTCCTTGAAGTGTTTGACGCTTTCAGGCTTGAAGCATGGAAGGCCACTCTCCATCATTAGGAGAACAATTTGGCTTAGTTTCTCGGCATAGGGTCGACAGGCGAGGAAGGCTTTGACGCATAGCTGCTCAAACGACTTGAAGGCTTGGTGCTCAGTGCTCCCTCCCATGACTAGAATCATCTCGTTGGTGAGCTTGAATGGCGCACGCTCGAATTTCACGCCACCAGGAGCGATGTCGAAACAAAAACCGAAATCGATATGAAGGATATGACCAGCATCGTCTATCATGATGTTGCCATTATGGCGATCCTTGAATTGTAGCAGGAAGGATATAATGCTGTAGGCGGCCATGCTCTTGACGAAATTGGTTCGTGCATGTTGAAAGCGGAGTGAGTCCTCATTTCCGTACTTGCTTATGAAATAGTCATAGAGGCCGTTGACAGCTTCACGTCCGAGCATGTCTCGGGATATAGAATTCGGCAGGACATCAATAACGCCACAGCCTGGTGCAGTGGCTGTCACACGGTACGGGAAGACATACACGTCTAGCCCTACATTGTGGAATATGCCTCGGAAAGCAGCGATCATCTGTAGAGCGAGCACGTCTTGACGACAATCATCACCGACCTTGAAGATGGCACTTTGCCAAACTTCAACAGTTTTCTGAGACTGTACTTCACCTTTTTTAACCATCTCTCGGGCAGCCTCCTCAGAATCTTCCACGGTTCCAACAGCCTTTTGGATACGGAAGGTAGCCATGAAAGGTGCCTTCGCGTGAGACTGCAGAGGTTTACCGGATTTCCGATCAATGCCAATAACCACACCGTCAGGGTTGCTAGGCAAATAGACGCCTACAGCGACTTGGATCTTACGGAGTTCTTCTTCAATCTTTTGTTTCTTTTCAGGCTTATCGCGCTTGATCAATGGCTTCAGCTTCCCAGAGATACTAGTCACTTCATCGAAGAAAGCAAACTCTCTCTCGTAGAAGCTTTTGTCTTCCCCAGAGAAGCTGTCAACCAATTTCTTCATTACTGTGTCAAGAGCAGGTTTAATAGCATCAGGCTAACAGTCGTCAATATTGCGTACAATAAATCTCACTTGAATAAACTTACAATAGTAGCGTCATCGTCTTTGTAAGAATTCGCCTTCATGTTCCATATGATTTGGTGTGCAAATAGCTGAGAGAACTGCGCCGTTTCGATGATGTACCGCTCCACGTATCCTAAAGTATCGAAGCGAAGACTCTGGACAATCTGGGGGACGTAGAAGAAAGTTACATCAATAGGATGGTATTCTAGAGCTCTCATGGCGTATTGAATAAGAAACGGATGATTCTTATACGCTGGTAAGAAATAAGTAGTAGCGGTGACAGGATTCACGGGCGTCCAGTACAAGAGATACTGGATTAGTTAGCATTGACGAAGCAGTTGGAGATTAACCAACCTACCTTGAGCTGGAATCGAACGTCTTGAGGAAGCTCGCCGCCAAATAATATGGAGAGCGCCTCAGCGTCACATAGCGCTTTAGTGGGAAAGTTTAGTAATAACCAACGAACTTCTTGATACACGCTAGGAATGTTGAACCTGCTGACAAGCTCGATGGCCAGCGAAGGGCTCTCGGTCCAGGCAACACGTATCAATGGCTTCAGGACAGCCTAAACGTTTAGCTAAGAATACATGGCGGACGATTTTAATAGACTTACCTCTAGTGTAGCTTTACCTTGGCTGGTCATTATTTCCGGGCGTAGTGTATGCCCTTCGTTAAGCGGGTGAATCCAAACATTCAGCCTTGCTTGTTCGCTCTCCAAGAGAATTTCGAAGAGTGATTCCTTTTGTGTCGAAGACACGAGATTGGTTACGGGACGTGTAGCAGTAATGTGTGATATGGCCTTCAGCCTGTTCTTGATATCGTTGATCAATGTCACCTCCGTTTTCAGTTGCAGCATATTGCTGCCGAAAGACCACTTAGGTGAAAACCGAAACCAACTGAAGCCCGCAGACAATATCTTATCTTTCAGACGCCATTGGGCAGCTGCGCCGGCGGTATCGCTCACTCTCAAAACTTTCAAACTGAATAATATTATCCTCAATCGAAGCTCTCGAGCCATGGGGTGGGAGATGGAAGATTTTAAAGCGTCTAACGTCAAGTCGAGGAGCCGAAGGAAGACTCTCTGAGTATCGGGACTACCTAGTCGGGTAGCATTGAAGTGGCTATCAAAGAACTGCATGAGCTGAGTGTGGGGAGCTAGAAGGTTATGTATCTGCTGCCTTTGCTTCGTAAGAGCTTCGTTGTTACTAGGGGCGAATTCTTTCCTCAGGAATAATGGATCTGGATGCCTAATTGAACTGTGTCAGTATACTCGACATGTTGATGACAGAGGTATATGTCCCTACATGAAGTTTGGATTGAAAAGGCCCAATTTCGTTTGAATTGTAACCTCCCATTGTTGGGCAATTTCGCTCAGTAATCGTGGTTCCATCCTGGGATTTTCGTTTATCACGCCGAGCCAGAGAGAGACGCCAAATTTGATAGACTCTTTGCTAAAGATGCGAAATGGAATAGTGACAAGATAATGAGTGATCGAACTCTCGTCTTTCGGGCTGCGACATAGCAGAGCAGCAGCACGTCGGAGAATGTCTCTAACATCTTGCAAAGGTGTAACCCTTTTCCCAGTCAAACGAGACTCGAAATGAGCAAGAGCAGCAACTGCGTCGGCACGATCTGAAGGCGCGGACTTTATGAAAGAGTTCCTCCGTACCATTGGCATAATATTAAGCAGATCTGTCCCATGGCTGGGCAATGTCTCTCCGTACCTGTACTCTTGGCGAGTGGTATATTGAGCAATGAAGTCTGAGGCCGTATTGATGGTGGTCTCGCCGATTCGGTCTAATGATGTCAATCTCTGATCCGTTGCCGGAATAGCGGACCCCATTTCCGCTGCGAATGAGCGACCGAGTGACATGTGCCCGTATGCGCCCTCATCATCAAATTCAGATAAATACGTCTGCAACAGACCTTTCACGTCGGCTGGCGCGAGGTTGATGGCGAGAGAGACCCAAGACTTTGCTTGCTTGTAAAGATTGTTAAGGGTCGCTTTCCTGAACGCGTAATCGTCCGACAACTCAACCGTAACGTTCCCAAGTTTCGATGTGAAAACGGACTGTGGGTCGTACAACTCTGTCTCAGCTTGGAAACAGCCCAGCCACATGAGGGATAGAAGTTCCAAAAGTGCGAACAGTGACGATTTTTGGCAGAGAGCAGAAGGAACTTCGCGGATCACTTTATCCGCGCAGTAAAACGCAGCTTGCTGAACACGCTGGATGCGATGGCAACAGCCGCAAAAGATTGTTGCAAGCTGAGATGCCGCGTAATGTGCGGAGAAAATCGAAAGTTTTGCATCAAGAGTTTTATCCAGATATTTCTCTACCGCAACCGAGGCGATTCCCTCCATTACACTGCGTACATCGTCCTTACGCATGCTAGGTTCCAGGAAGTATGAGAGTGCCTTGGTGCAATCACCGGAATCGGCCCGTAGGCTTTCAACTAAATAAGCAGCTTGAAGGAATATTACTTTCCTATAGCTTAAACTTCTGATGTGAGACGATTTGGACGGTACAAGACTGGCCAGGGATTTCTTTTGCTTGGCTTCTCGGTCCGACGTGTTGGCTCGACGTAGAACGGTGTTAAGTTCGATATCGCTTTCAATCTGTTCCCCACGTTGTTCCGCAACAAGGGGAGGCGAGTGTATCGCCATGTATCTTAGTTCATTCATATACTTCTTACCCCTTTCAGTTGTAGGGGTGAAACCGTGAACTACGATATTAAACCATGCGTCGCGTGTCAGAGCAAATCCATCGTCATCTTGACTAGACATCTTAGCTGCGAAATCGTTGGCTGACATTAAAGTAGCCAACGGCTGGAGGAGCTGAGCAATCTCTTGCGCGGCAAATTCAATATCCGACTCTTTCATGTGGTTAGATTGATGCACGTCTCCCTTCGAAACTAGGTCTTCAAGCATGTATTCAAGGTAGATCTCGAACAAGTGAGAGTCGCGCTTGATATTCGCGGAGATGTGGTTGCGAGCTTTCATAATCTGTGAACCATTAGCATGTTATAGTTATCCGCGACTTAATTGTAACCTACCGCGTCCAGTAGAGTCGTATTGTCCTCTGCTACAGCCGCATGGCATTTTTTTGAATACAGCCTCAAGAGTGATCGAAATTCTAACTGTCCTGAGTTCAATGACAGAGTGCCAGCTCCTACAAGAATGTGTCCATCGACTGATTGGTTGACCTTTGTCAGTTTTTGTAGGAGCATGGCTTGTGCAAGGGCCGTGATCTTCTCATCCTCGGATGATTTGGCAATGCAACATATTGTTTGGATAATGTTAGCGTACGCAGCGGTAGTGTCTTCCTCATTTTGAATTTGCAGGGAGATATCGCTACCCGTAGATTGCCTCCCATGGTATATATTCGACGAGCCTGTGCTATCCCCGGCCAAATCCCCATTGGTCCCGTTAGGAATACCATGCTCAGGACTTGGACTTAGGACGTTACCCAAAGTATAAAGCGTAGAGATTACGGCGTCATTGGAAAGTGTATGCAGAGTGAAAGCCAGGCAATTTGATGCTATACCTACAGTATTGGCCGATGGCGCAGTCTGGACAATGAATCGGGGAAGAAGCCGCATAACTGTTGGCGCATAATCCGGCGAGAATCTGGCTAGAATAGCCATGGCTCGGAGCACAACAGAAGCGAGGACCTCATCGAAAATCTGGTCTGTATCGAGGGTTTCTGTGAGCCAGCTCATGAGAAGATCTGGATCACCGGCGTCCTCATTAAGCACGGAGCAGTTCAGATAACTAATAATGGCTGAGGCTTTCACAGCATACGCCAATTTTTGCTGCGAAGCGGAAGCAAGCTCAAGAAAATCAGCACTCGCTTCAAGACGTTTCATCTCTTCTTGAGCAAGCCCTGCATACATCTCAATGGACCGGAAATCGACATCTGACGCGTTGAGGGCACCTGGTTTTAGAAGGTCCTCTCTAGACATGAGTACGTCTAGAACGTGAGAACCCCTCAAATCCTTCGCATCAACGATTAGTAGTGAAGTAGCCGCCACCAATAGCCATGTGAAGCTCCTCTGCAAGAGCATAGGTCCGAGTGGTCGGCCTTGGCTGGCGTACTGGCGTAGACATCTTTTCCATTCCTTCGCATGGCGATCCGAAGAATGAGAGTTCCGAATAGTGGAGAAGGCGCGGTCGATGGCTGTGAGGAAAGAATCCGATAATAAGTTGCGAACTCTCTGAATCAGGGCCAACCTACCGCCGATCCTCCAAAAGTCAGCTTGCGCCGAAGCGGCGTCTAGGAACCCCAACAACGAGATGGTCAAAGTAGCAGTTCGGATTGCGTCTTCGAGGTTCTGTTCCGAATCCCCCTCAAGTCTAGGCGGGGCTATGCTTTGTACAGCCGCTCGCAAGCTGGCTAGGAAGGCCCAGATATTGTCCGACACAGTCTCGTGGAGGTTTTCATGGTTGCTTCCGAGGGATAGCAGGGCCGCAGTCAGGCTCCCTGTGAGGGCTTCGTTCGGGGACGGTTCGATTCTGGCGAAGCCAGGCGACGGCACAAAGCTCTGGACGTGGGATTCGAGAATGTAGGGGATTAACTGGCTAGCAAGCTTCTGGGCACTTTGACTGTTCTGGACCAGCGGCGCAGTCTTGCAGAGCGCAATGAGGACCTCGTATTCACGAATGGTCTGCAAAAGCGTGAGAGATGGGCGTCATTCCCGTTAGGATGCTGGACTTTACCATTGGAACCTGGCCCAACGAAGAGGCAGTGCTCCTAACAGCGCCATTGACAGCGTCCTTGGTACGGCCGTGCAACGATGTGGCTCTGCAGAGGCGGTCGAGATCGGAGCGGTCGAAGGAGGTAATCGAGCTCGAGGCCGAGAGGGCGGCGATCTTCTCGAGAGCCCGCTGGCGAATGTCGCGAACCATGATGTTGAGCAACCTAACGAAGCGATAGAGTAAAGAGAACCAGGTCTAGACGCATAGCACTCGAATCCTGGCAAATCTCGAGCAGGACACCAGTAGGTAGGATTGCTGGTAAGTTGGCAGCTGGAAACAAATATGTCGTGTCGATGGCGATGTACGTTCGAATTGGATAGGAGAGCACCGTCCCTCCCTACAGTACAAGTATGTAAATATATGATTGCATCGTCGCCACTGTCGGTAGTGTAAGTATGTAGGTAGGGGGGTTGACCCCTGTCCGAATGCTCCAATAGGCAGCGATTAGTCATCCAGAGCTACCCCTGTTGCCCTATCAAAGATCCCGCTAGTCAGGTACCTACTGTAGGTACCATCCGCACCTACCTAGGCAGGTAGGTACAGGCCGCGTTTACACTGCGCTACAAGGCTGCAAGCTGTACGCGTGCGTTGAAGCTACCTGGAAGCTGCAACAACCATCTTCACCATCACCGTCCCACTCATCAACCACCTTCGATCTATCTCATCTAGGCCTATCACAACCACCACCGCCGCCGACGCACGAACGGCCACACGCTCAAAATCGAGAGATACCACACAGAGTCGCCATGGCCATGTTCAGCCAAAACCCAGTCCTCAACGGGCCCAACTATTCGTTTGCTGAAGTTCCCAAAAGCGCTGTCGATGGCCTCCGGGAACACCGCTTCAACCCGTGAGCCTACCTTGGGCCTCTCGTGATTTTAGTAAAGTTTTAGTAGGGGATGCGAGACTGACGCAGTGTCCCTGTCATGGCAGATATACCGATAACGGCGGTTCGACCCTCGCCATTGCCGGCGCCGACTTCGCCATCGTGGCCGGCGACACACGTCTGACCTCCGGCTACAGCATCAACACGCGGTACGCACCCAAGATATTCAAGATCGGCGGGTCCACGTCATCTCAGGACGACGCCAATATCCTGCTGTCGGTGGTGGGCTTCGCTGCGGATGGCGAGGCGCTGAAGGAGCGGCTGGACACCGCCTGCAAAATGTACCGGTACCGGCACGGGAAACCCATGAGCATCTCGGCCTGCGCGAAGCGGCTCTCCACAATCCTGTATCAGAAGCGCTTCTTCCCCTACTACGTCCACGCCATCCTCGGTGGTATCGATGAGGACGGAACGGGCGCTGTGTATTCGTACGACCCTGTCGGCAGCTACGAGCGCGAGCAGTGCCGCGCTGGCGGCGCCGCCGCCTCCCTTATCATGCCCTTCCTCGACAACCAAGTCAACTTCAAAAACCAGTATATCCCCGGTAGTGGCGTGGGTCACGAGCTGCAGGAGCGCGAGCGCGTGCCTCTACCCCGCAGCGAGGTCGAGGTGCTCGTCAAGGACGCCTTCGACTCTGCCGTCGAACGGCACATCGAGGTCGGCGATGGCTTGCAGATGATGATTATTACTAAAGACGGGATCGAGGAGAGACTCCTGCCATTGAAGAGAGATTAAGGGTTTCCGGGGGAAGTGCACTAGGAAGATTCGAGCGCATGAAGCAAGGCACGTGTATTATATCTGATGCATGCTAGACCGAAAGGCTATTATGGCGTCTCAAGGGTCGACTTCAACTATGAACTCGGAGCTTTCGGCTATCATTGCGATTTCTCTTAGCAGATGTTGACTGAGACTACGAGCAAGGAATCCCCAAATTGGTAAAACCAACCCGACTCGGCGAGGTCTACAATACAATTACCCCTAGACAGACACTATAGAGAAGATTTAAGAAGCCGGAAACACCGAATATTCCCATTCTTACCTTTTCGACTTTCCTACTTTATATCTCGCTATCACCGAGACGGAGTACTATGTTATGGAAGCCAGTCATTGCACATTGACGTCACCTCTTACCACAATGGTCGGTAACAATTATTTTCAAAGTCATGAGTCCAAAATGATCATCTCCGCAAGCTTTCGTGGTTTAGGCCGAGAACAGGAGCTCGCAAATAAATCTGTGACGCGACCTGGGCTTCCCTCGACCTACAGGGCAAATCCATTGATGCTCCCTTCTGATTTAACGTAATAGATAGAATCACCGCCACGCTTGACGTAGCCTTGTGCTAACACTCCGTGGTGTCCGCCCCTCTAGTACCAAGGTAAATGATGTGATAGCATTTGTAAAGAGTTTAGAATACGACAATTGGGCGTTCAGCACCTGGGCAGCGTCAGAACTTTCTTATGCCGGGGACTCATTGTTGTGTGAAGGGTTCCAAAATACATTCGTGAGCTAGGTCAGTCTACAGGATCCTCTTGGTTATACAGTGTCGTGACGTATAGTCGTGCCCAGAGATCCATTCTCTTTGGTAATCAGGACAGAGTCATAGTGGTGAATAAAATCCTAATATCTCACTAAATAGCCATGCAGTTTGTAAGCCAAAGCTGTCTGCATCCGCTCTTCGTCTCGCTTTTTATATCGATTTGAGTAAATTTGCATCTTACTTAGCCTCCGGGACTAAATCGAGGGCAAGAATAACCTGTCTCTGTAGAAATACCTCAGGTAAATATATCTGTAAACCGATGGAGGCGCAATCCCATATAAGAAAGTTGTGTAGATTAAAATTCTAGTGGCTGGCTATGTGACTAACGGTTAGAAGTTTATGCCCAGGTACGGCGCCAACGCCTACTGTATATCGCTAGATTCCATACTCGCCACATAGCAGGGGAGGAGTTGATTCCCCGCTATATACTCTATGCAGCTAGCTACGATTTAGTTATTCATGTAGAAGAGCATAGTATTATATAGTAGGAGCTAGCCAATGAACCTTGGTGTTCCGGGACCCTCTACGCAACAACGACGGCGTTCATCAACCCCTATAGTTAACTCAACGAAAACCTCGATTTTAAAAAGAATTGCCTTTTGCAAGTCTATCTGTTCGTAGTTTAGACAACATAGATTTTCTGGACCGGCTCACCTAATCAACAGTCGTCTTGCAACATTCTCACACGTCTGCATTTGTCTCCTATTCGTACCGGAGAATTATCTAGTTACCACGCAAACTCCCTAGCATAAATCTACTGCTAACTATTTCCATACGAACAACGAATGCCGGAGTGACGTTACGATACCTCCATTGGAATAAAGCCGTGTGTGTATAGCCAAAGGCTAGCCTACGAAGGTGGTTTAGACCCCCTCGCGCAACAACAGTAGTCTAAGTATACCTGCCCATGTACTTGACCTATGAAATTCTGACGAGTGATGTCAATTAAGTCCCAGCCCACGAGAGATGCCGGGACCTAACCTCCGCAACAGATACTTAGTTCTGAAAATAATAATGAGACTAGTACAACGTACCTCTTTAATTCTGATGTAGTGTAATGGGGGATCGTCGGTTGAAAGGAGGCCGTAAAGGCACCTCGCTCTCACTTCAGGGGTACCCTTAACAAGTTGCATGGATTGCCCTCCAGTTAGCCCGTAATAGGCTGAGGGCTGAATATGCAAGTCATATATTTGGCCGAAGATTGTAGTGCAGTGAGAACGTAGCCAACCAGCGGATATCAAGAGCCCCAACACGCCCAACAACCCTTGGTTTGCGCTACTTTATGGCAAAACTAACTTCAATGGACAATATAGTTGGGAGCTTGTTTGGTCGACTTGAGTCGTAACGAACACACTCTGTAGTGCTTCGATCAAATCGAATGAGGTTGAACTGGGAATCACCCGACGGACATTACTGTACGACTTGTATATTCAGATGCTGAGGTCCAGTGCCATTAGTATTGCCGTACTTAACTTCAAATTGAAGATAAAGGTTCTAGAGCGATTCCTGAGCACAGGTCAGTGCCAATTCATTACTGGGGTAAACCAGGCCCCTGTTCGTAGGCTACGGTACCTACAGTATGTAACATAAGCCCATAAAGTTAGTTGGTAGGATTAGATAACGCAAATGAGGGACGGCTAGGCCTGTCGGTATAAGCAGGGGTTCCTATGTTGTCTTCAGCGGGCTCATTTGAAGACGCCAGTAGACAGGATCCTGGTTGGCCAGCCTAGTAAATTTTTCAACTGAAGTCAACCAACCAGTACATAGTATAGTCGGGGTCGTCCCCTCAATGTATACTAAATCCGATCATCATATTCTTGTGGAGGTCCTACTATTGAGTTCCTGCAGCGAGTTTATTGGTTATACCAACGCTACAGTGCGGGACTACGAAGTGTAGCAGGGATGTAGACATTGCATAAGATGTAGTTTGGGAGGTGATTTGGATCTTCAAAGATGGACGTACCAATGGAAAACACATCGAGGCAGATCGAGATACCCAGTTGTTGAATGAGGCTCAGATCAGGCTCAGATGAGACTGGAAGCGTGACTAATATCTGGGCCCTTACTATTGCAACCATAGCATATTTTATTTGACTCTCCTTGTTCCTAGGACAAGCTACTCGTCGATCTGGATGACAAGCATTTTCGTTTCACACTTCGTGAAGAACAAAGCACCCCCCTACTTGTAAGTAGCCTTGGCCGCCTGACAACGAACCGTAGGGGATTACCATGTTGGCCCTGGACTGGGACAGGTCGTCGATAGATAGGTCGATCAGACTAAGCTTGAAGCATTGGGTGGTATGATTAGGCACCAACCCTATCCCCCACACAGAACCGAGAAAGGTCTAACAGCTCAATCTCCAACAACACCAGGCTACTGTACCCCTAATAGACCACGCCATTGCTTGTAAGGCTATTAACATTCCTGCCGGAGCTTTTGCTCCGTGCAAAAGCTGTGTTCGGGACAGGATTCAGTATGCGGCATTTCCAAGGGTCCTCAGGAAACCTCCTCGGTATCACGAGACCGTTCAACTACTGGTAGAGGCTCTAAAAGTGGCATGTAAAGTGGTGCTAGATTAGGTTGCGAGCGAGTTATAATCGTAAAGTGCCGACACTGCTGGGGCCGACAGTACAAAATATGGGCCGTATGCGTGCTGTATTGCGTTGGCGGGCGTGTTTTGGGATTATGGAGAACATTGCGAGTTGTGTAAGGAAATGATGGGACAATGACGCGAGTCACCTGGTCCCGTTGACAACTCGAGGTGAGGAATTGGGGATGGTGAAAGTGGTGAAGTGGCAAAAGTCGATGTTGGTATTACACTGATCCGGGGGTGGCAAGGTCATGCCTTATCCTTTCTGGAAGGAGATCGTCGCTTCCACAGTCTGCCATCCTGATACTTTGTCGAGTCGTCTTGTCACTCGAGTCTGGCTCGCAGCACAGTTGGAAACCTTGGAAGTGATGGAAGTGATGGAAGTGATGCCTAACCGTCCAAGGCTTAGTTACCTTACCCGCACCGTAGCACGGTGCGGCACAGCGCTACAGCGTAGCTACTTCCTGTATCCTAACCTACCTACATAGCAGGTAGGTACTAAGGTAGGCGGGTAGCTGACCCGGCAGCTCCACCGAAACCCCTGGAAGTTGGTTGTGGCACTCATTTGATCATCAGTGGCTGAACCGCGTTTCCGATCTTGACGGGCTACCTATCATACGTGCGGGAAGGAACCCGTCGAATAGCTGGCCGTTTTCCCTTCATCTCCCCATGGCGGGAATCATGTGACGTGCATGAACGGATAGCGAAGAGCTTGCCATTCTAGAAGAAACGGGCAATTTGCTTTTCCAATACACCATACGCATACTTACGCCGCCGAGGATGCATTCGCCAGCAACAAAAACATACCGTAGATCGGCACAGCATACAGCATTCCACATCTCTACCCGTACCTTGGTAGTTGACCTGTACGATGTACTGCACGCACGCGCACTATCTACGCAGCTTTCGGGCAGGGGTTGTGGCAGGTACGACTGGACAGTGCTATAAGACTACCCCGCACAGGTGGCTTCGTGTAGATTTCTCCGTCCCTTCTATAACATACTTTACCACACCTCATACAACACGCTACAGTGTCGAAACAGGTCGATCATTCTCTTGAGCGCCGCTGACGCATAACGAGCCCCATCTCGCCACACGCACAACACGACGACAAGAGACTCCGTGGCAGGATCCGTGGTACCTACTATGTACGTCACATGGAGATCTGCACGGGTACCGTCTTGGTATCGCAGATGTATTCTGCACGTAAATACGCCGTCCATGCAACCAGCCTGGTAGCGCATCGAATTTATCCAGTGTTTTTGCGATCTCGGTCCCCCGAGTAGAGAAGATGGGAAATCAGTGTTTCCCCGATTTCAAATTCCCTTTTGAGGGCCAGAAATCGATTGCGGCTCTCTCCGCAACTTTTGGACCGGTAAACATGTCGCAACCACACTTACATAGTAGCTCTACGGCGCCGCGCTGCCCATTATCAGATGAAGGGAGTACAGGCGACATTGCTCACCGGCCTCGACCGATGTTCTATCTACCAATAGGAGACGCTTTCTCAATGTCTCACTTCAGCACCCCCTCATCATCTCCTTAGAATTGTTACATATCTTGCGGTAGGTACTGACCTTAGCGTCGAATGCGCCTCTTCTTAATGCGCTCCGTAGATAGATTTGTTTTGCCTGAGATATTCGCCTCATTCACCAAAACTAATCCAGCGAGCTCAGAAAGTCTACAACTGTCCCGTGCTCAAATCCCGCTCCGCCCCGGCCAGTCATGGCGCAGCCCCCGGGGATTCCTGGAGCTTGGATCTGATCCGAAATCCTGCGCTGTTGTAGGGCCGGGGCAGCTAAGTAGCCGCAAGGGCATTGAGAACAAGGCTTGCCCGGGAACGGGGCAAATTCTTGCTACAGTATCTATCCAAGGTAGGGTCCGCCACTCCGTTCGCTCTGAGCTATAATAGCATGGACCGATACGACTTTGCACGACCGGATTATGAAAGAGTGATTGACCGGCGCCTGGTAAAAAGACCTGTCTAGACCATTTGTGGCTGAGCCGGCGCCTATCGGATTAGGGGACCTATCTGCGTGCCCTTGGTAAAACCAAAGTCATCGGTGTTATTAGGTTTTGCTGGGCAATGTGTGGGAAACACAAGCACAGGACCAATGGGGCGTCTTACGAACCCCGAAACGAATAGCTCGAGTACTGCGCTGGTACTCAAGGGTCTGGTGGCGAAAAACCAGCGCCAATGCCGCGCGGGCGAAAGCAAATCCCAGTCCCCGTTTTGCATCTTCTAGACGGCCTTCATGCTCATTGGCCTTTTTCCTGTGCCCACCTGCTCTCGAAACTACCTTGAATTCCTATCGGTAGCGAACCGTTCCTGTTCAGCGCTGGTGTTGGTCAAGACGGGACCGGGAGTCCTCCTCTCCTCTGCTTTTGCAATACTGGTTCTTCCTACTGTACTATCCCGGCGGGACTTGACTAGACTCTGTAGTTCCGTACCACTTCCGAGCCTAGGTGCTGGGAGGCAGGCTAATAGATTTTGGGGTCGCCCACAATGATGCGGTTGTTCCCTGTTTACGTTCCTCGGTTTGTCTCATATGCCTCTCTCGTGCCCTTGCTGCATAACTGCAAGAGGAAAAGGCAAAGATTGTCGCTACACCATGGTGCTTCCTCTTGACTGCCAACAGGGACTCGCAGTACAAAGTACCTACCCTGGCTGGGGTTGTTAGAAATCACATTGGGCCACATGGTCGACCAAATTAGCCACACAACCTAATATCTAATGCTCATCAATATCCTAAGTGACACACATGTAGTCCTTCTACCTACTCGTCTAGGTGACTCTGTACATATTACTGTATCCCGTCGATTTATTCATGCTTTGTGACACTTATCATATACACCGCTTAGAGAAATGAAACTCTAAAAAGATCCACTGCTTCTTAGGAACTTCAGCTCCTCCATCATCCCCTGCTATCTCGTCTTGCGCGCAACCCAGGGATCTTCTCCGGTTTATCGATATAGAATATTGCAACTTCCCCCAATTTCTCGACTCGGATATCAGGCTGTGCGCCGTGCGGTGGCGGTTTTTTTTGGTCTAGGAAATAGGTGCGGAGGCCAAGCGCCTGGCGGTGTATACAGGTTACTGAATATCTTCAATCTTTAGGAAGTTTCATTCGACTTATACTATAGGTGTACATCACCCGCTTGACTCGGCGCCATCCAGTCAGGGAGTGCTGCCTCCCGCAAGAGAGTGAAGGTCACAAGACTATTAGTGTGGCATACCCCTTCCAGTGTACGGACAAATGAATAGTTTATTGAACGACACCCAGCCTTCATATCTTCAAATCCTGCATATTAGCAACTTCGAGCCCAAGCTACGAATCCATCAGTTCCACAAATTTCGAACAACATCAAGGACTGTACTGAAAATGGGCGACAACTTACCGTCTGCAAACTCTGGTAGCGACGGAGCGAGCCCAGGGGTGCCCGGAAATCCTCGCCAAGGGACGATGCCAGATGATGGATCGTCGACCGACCCGCAAAGCACCAGTCCTTCGAACGCTGCTGCATTCCAGGGCCAATACCAGCAAATATACACCCCGTCGTCGAATCTCTTCTCCGGCCAGCTCGAAGTGCCTCTCACGCAAGGGTCAAACCGTCAGGGACCGTACGATATGAGCGCAATAACAAACGCTCTTCCGCAAGCCGGGTACCGACCGGGATACAGCAGTGGGCAACAACAACATCAACGATACGCACCTTCTGGCTCCAACATGATGCCACAAATGGTCCAGTACCCTGGCCAGCCGCACATTCCCCAGCTCGCAAATCAACAATATTACCTCCCACAACAGCAACACGTACCGCAGTTCTACAGTTCCCACATGTCACCGACTGTCCAGCAACATCAGCAGCATCAAGTTGGGTCACCACGGGATAGTATAGGTATGGGATATTATCCAAACTCTGTCATGATGAACCAGTCACAAGCACCGGTTTCTGGATATTACTACCCCTCCTCCAGTCAGTTCTCGGCGCAGAATCCCTCGATACACAATCCTTTAGCCCAACCACAATACTTTCTGCCGGATGGTTCTCCAGGCGGGCCAAAAGATCCCCAATCGCTACAAAGGAACAATAATGCGAGGGTTTCGGGAGGGTTTGTGTCAAGTGAAGGTATGGACCTCGGTCATGATGAATGCTGTACCGAATTTAGAATTAACACCATACCACAGATTTGACAGGAACTCGACCAAACATCGTTCGTGGCCCGCCCCGAAAGCCTCGTCAAAGTGGTCAGCTTGAATTCCCTTGTCCCTAGCCAATCCTCCTAACATGACCGCTAGGACACGCAATCTGGATCGGAAATCTCCCACCGCAAACCGAATTAATGAGCTTAGTTTACCATGTTTGTAGAGGGGCAACTGGGATGGAGTCCCTGTTCCTAATTTCTAAAAGCAACTGCGCCTTTGCCAACTTTAAAGACGAAGCAAGCTGTGTCGCGGCTCAGCAGAAGCTTCACGACTCGAAATTTCAATCTGTCAGGCTCGTCAGTCGACTACGAAAAAGTACTGTTGAAGGGATGTCGGGTCAAACCGCGCCAACCGGCCCAGCCGCTATATCGCCCGGCGTTCAAATCATGTCTTCAGACCGGATACCATCGAAATCCCCTAATAAACCCGCCAACCCGTTGTCTACGCAGGAGGATGGAGTCGGGACTAAGACTACGCCAGTTGCGGATGGAACTCAACAAAAAGACAAATTTTTCATACTGAAAAGCTTAACTGTGGAGGATCTCGACCTGAGCATACAAAATGGTGTCTGGGCAACCCAGTCCCATAACGAGGAGGCGCTTAATGATGCATTCGGGGTAAGCAAGTGAACTCACACATGTCAGCAACTTTTTTTGGCTTAAAAGATTTACAAACAGGCCGCCGATAATGTTTATCTCATATTTTCGGCCAACAAATCAGGCGAATATTTCGGATACGCGAGAATGATCTCGCCAATTGACCACGACCCAGCCGCAGCGATTGAATTTGCCCCGAAGGCTCAGGCCACGAGTAACATAGACTTACCCAAAGCCATACCCACTGAAGCGACTGAAACGTGCCCTCGTGGACGCATTATCGACGACTCAGCCCGCGGGACAATATTCTGGGAAGTGGAGCGAGATGAGCTTGACGGGGCGTCGGACGCAGGATCCGATGATTCGGAAAGCGCCAGAAGCACGCACGACGGTGAGGAGGGGTCAAAGGCTTGGGGCAAGCCTTTCAAACTGGACTGGCTCTCGACAGCGAGATTACCATTCTACAAAACACGGGGCCTACGTAACCCTTGGAATTCAAACCGCGAAGTCAAGATCGCTCGAGACGGGACTGAGCTGGAACCTACCGTGGGGAGGAAGCTTATTGGGTTGTTCAACCGAGTCCAAAGCCCGGTT
Source organism: Xylaria acuta (assembly GCA_022495125.1). NCBI lineage: Eukaryota > Fungi > Ascomycota > Sordariomycetes > Xylariales > Xylariaceae > Xylaria > Xylaria acuta. The sequence goes on along the minus strand of MU383169.1, from coordinate 143,434 downwards.
CCTCTGTCTACGGTGGGCGTGGCTGGCATTGCTACCGGATATCCACCACAAGCAACACCGCATTTCCAGTAGTCACAGTAATTTGGCCGACTCGAAGGAAGAGAGAATTTTTATAGCAAAATGTTGCGGATGGTGTCATCATACCGATCGTCCAAGGATAGCCCCTTTGTGTGGTTTCAGTCAACGTTTCCTCCATCTAATCAGACCTTAATACACAAAGAATGCCACGGCCACACACTCCCCGATATATGCCAGCCCATCACAAATCGTTGACAGTGGTCCTATGTTACTAGGAGAATACTAGAATACACGAATTGCCCTCACTAGCCCTTGCGTACGCCCAACGAAGAGACCATGGTAGAGTGCAGTTGGTGCCCCAAGATCTTGTGAGTACATGGTGGCGAAAGGTGAGGTATCGGTTGTTCGCGGACCGAGGATTGCGTGGCGAAATTCGAGAATACCTAGACCGCCGCCATCACGGTTCCTGGTTCCTCGTGCAGGCGGGTAAAGACGAACGCGGCAATGGCGTTTTCAGTCAATAATCATCACCAAGCATCATCTACTGGCCGGAAAAGTCGTCATCTGAGCATCGCGGCCCCGCGGCAGTGCCGCTTCGAGCCTGGAGCGCGACGGATCTGGCTACATAGGAAGAAAAGCCACGTCATATAGCATGGAGTGACTCGTCAAGGACCGCCAAGCTACAATTACGTAGTTGTTTCCGTACGTGTGCATTTCGACAGCTTGCGGGACATGTAAGTACGTAGGGCACAGCGGCATGTGACCATGGTACTGTATGTTACTGCATTGGGTGCAGCAGTAGATGGCTGTAAACACATGAAGTCGTTTGGGGATCTGCACGGGATCCTTGTATTTTCCCCGTATCCGTTCCCACACCAGCGGGTTTCGGTAGGAACTACAGATGACCCAAACATGGCCCAGTTCGAGGAGATGCAAGATGGATAGGGCTAATAGGGCCATTATGACGTCACAGGTCCCCTGCCAAGACCCTGGGAACTGTCCGTCAGACGTGGGGTCCGCTAACTCCGATCGGCGGACACAAGGTGAGCCGGCTCGCAGATCACCAGCCACAGATCACCGCCACTTTAGGTAAGCCCGTCACAGCCACTCGGATCCTAACTCGGATCCCCGGGGGGGGCATACCCCACTGGGGCTTGAGCTTGCCCAAGCTTAATTCGATTAGCGTCTGGGTGGGTACTTACCTGCCTCGGTGTATGTACATGAACAACAAGTACCTGAGATCTAACACAGTCGACCTGTCGACAAGGGAAGAACCCGTGGAATGAACGGATTACATTAAACCCAATGATAACGGGAAGATTGAGCCTGCATCATTTGTCAGTTACCCGGGTGATGTTTATTTGGTCGTCAATGTGTGGTGTTGTGCAATACTGATTCGGCCGTTGGACTGGGAAAGCTGGGTGCTGTGAGTTGTAGAAGATTCTACCACTTTCCAGCACCGTCGCGCAACAATCTCGTCAGTATGATACGTTGCGTTGCCTCAACATCGACAGAAGGCCCTATAATCGGCATTTTAGGCAACCGCAGAATGATCCATAGGATTCTCGTATGTTGTTTGGGGTTCTACATGATTATTCAGAGAATGCTTCTTGAATATGGTAGAAACCACGCGAGTTATGCCATTCCGTGTATATAACCATCGTTCGAACTTCGATGTTGGAAATCTCGTTCATTCACCAGAACACAACAAACAAGCAACAGCAAAGTCTCAACCAAAAAGCATCAGCAGCTCAACTACACTACTCTGAGCTTCGACTCCCAAGCCAACACTATAAATCTCGCAATTCTGTTTCTAAACAATACTCGCAAGAGCTTACCACCCATCAACAAAATGTCCGTCTTCACCCACCACCCCTTCTACGCCGCCAACAACGACTTTGGCAACTTCGGTGGCCTAGTCCGCTTCATCGACGACTGGGATAAGCACTTCTCCCAGAAGAGCGGCCAGGATGGTCAGTCCCGTGCTCGTCGCAATGTCCAAACCTTCACTCCCCGCTTCGATGTGAGAGAGACGGAGGAGAACTACGAGCTTCACGGCGAGCTTCCCGGAGTCGACAAGAAGGACGTCCACATCGAGTTCAGCGATGCACAGACCGTAGTCATCCGTGGCAACGTTGAACGCACCTACACGACAGGAAATCCACCCGCGGGTTTGCTCGGCGACACTGGTGTGAGCGGTGCCATCACCAACGAACCCCACAGTGAAGACAACACAGAGACTCACTCCAACAAATCCTTCCAGGCGACCGTCGAGGATGAGAAGGAGGGGGCTGAGAGCAACACGGCAGCGAGCGGGCCGGTTGTAGAACCTTCCAAGCCCGAGCCCCACGCCGAGTCTCAGCAACAGCAGAAGCACAAGTACTGGGTCTACGAGCGTAGTGTTGGCAACTTCGCACGCACTTTTACCTTCGCGAACCGCGTCGACCACGACAATGTCAGCGCCTCCATGGACAATGGCATCTTGACTGTCATCGTGCCTAAGGCGAAAAAGCCGGAAACTCGCCGCATTGCCATTAACTAATCGCGGCCCATGTCAATCGACAGGGACTCCTTCGATAACCCCTCTATGTATTCTACTCATTCAACCCACCCTTGACGTTCACTATCGCCTTTCACGACTTCCTACATTGAAGTACTTTCAACGAATCAGATGATTTTCTAATGATTATACACCATGATGTAATCATGAACCAGCACTACACTACAATGCGGTATGGAGGTTTTAGGGGTTGGGATTCTCGAGCATTTACATCGGCGCAAGCGTACTGGGACGATGATTACACTCACTTGTACATAACATTCTTATGACAATGAAAAGTTTCTCACTTCAAAAACATATGTTTACAGCTCTTTAGTATATGCGCATTAAATCTAAGTAACTATACTAACTATTATGAACGACAACGGTCTTCGTATACTGATAACCCTAACTACAATGGACATTTTTAGTTACGATACATCATGGGAAGGCCATGATTCTGAGCCCCATTAAGCCAAGCCGCGCCTAGAGAAAGGCATCATATTAGGAGATCCAGTCACAAGGTAAATAGACAATTCTTCCTAGCAAATCGTTATGGTTCGATGGGCTTAGTAGACTACCTACTTGACCATTAAACGTACTAAGCTTATAAAGGTACTCAGTTACGTAGGAGTAAAATAAATGGTCATTAACACGTTATTAGGAACAATATACTAACCGATAGCGAGAAATATCCCTACGTAGGTTAACCCCTGATACATCACAACCCGTCCATTCCCGAGATCCAGCAGCTCCTATTAAACCACGATGCTAGTATGTGTATGCGGCACTCTTCATACACTGCCTAGCTTGCCTAAAATGTCACACAATCTGAGGCGAAGTCATGAATATAGTCATATAAGGTCTTCGGCTGTCCTTCATTCTCCTGATCTCCTACAAGCCTCCCGAGACAGTTGTACGAAAGCAAGACAAACTATATGAGACCGAAGTACATAGGGTGAACCGAGGCTATTAGGACATATGAGCCGTATATCTCCTACTTAGGCTAGAAAGGGGATAAGACCTTCATGGCCTCCCTAGTTCCATAAAAGATTATTAGCAATATGAACATTCTTTTAAGCCCATGATCACAAGCTCCCATTACACGAAGTATACATTAGTCGTCTCGAATATCGTAGTCTGCTCCAGGCAGCCCATCTTAGGCTTGTATACACTGCATCAGCTACCATGTTCTCGAGTCATGGTGGGACTCTGTACCATGCTCGAGGGCCCTATAAAGTTCAACAGCACAACATAGTAATAAGGCTTGCGAAAATAATGAAAAACAAGCAACAAGAACTCACTATTTTCCAAGCGGACCGGAATATTGCAGTCGAACCTAGCGACGGTCCCGTCGACTCATATGTCAGCAGCACCCCCTGTATTCGGTTACTGGATCTGGAACATAGGTATTAAACACGTGCTATTACGCTAGGGCTCCTGACACCTCTTGAGGGACCTGGGCTGCCGCTTTCTCTGTGCTGTAGAGAGTTGCCCAAAAAAAAAAAAACATAAAAACCAGCGATTCCAACTTCGTGCCGAGAAGAGAATAGGTTTTCTTTGCCGTTTACATTGGTCTTGCTTTCTTAAGGCGCGAATTTGGAGAATCGGTATCGGCGGATTATGTAGCGTCAATCCTAGTTGCAATAAATCTTTCTGTGCTGCGGTACTGAATAACTCCCTTCAACTGTTTCCGAAGTGGTGGCAAAGCTTTATTCCCTTGATTGAGAGGGTTTCTCGTGCCTATGATGAGTTCATGGACAGAAACCTCAGAACCTCAACTCCTTTGAGATTCATATAATTGGCTCTATAGGGAGTCATGGAAAATGGGATATCGGGCTAATGAAATTGCTCATAAAAGCAGCATAGGAAATTGTGAACTTATCTAATCTAGGGTACACGCGAATACTATATGAATAATCCCTAAAAAAGTCCATCAGACAAGAGAAGAAAAACTGAGAACCTACAGCCGAAGGATTCAAGGGCATAGAGGTCATCTGTTACTAAGCTAAACTAACTTTCGGCTTCTCCTCTGTGCTTGATTGTTAACCCTGCCTCCGAAAGGTAACAGTATAGAAACTCGACTCTGCTGAAACGCGTATCACCTGATTGATCGTGGCCGTATTTATTTTAAGTCTCATTAGTGGATGCATTCTATGAGGAGTCACGTCCCCCCCCTCCTCTGAAGCGGTGGGATGTCTTGGAGATGGGTGCATGACCTGCAAATCGGATTCTCTAGGGGACCTCCATCTCAGGATCCCTTGTGCCTGGAACTGCCCGATGCGACAAAGAAGAATTGTATAGGCACACTGTATCGCCAACTCCTCAAGATGTGTTAGGATTAACTGTATAATACAGAGGTCGATACATTACAATGCCACCTCTCTCTCGGTCTTTGTGTGATCACTCCTAATAAATGAATTATATGAACCCATGTTGCGGGTTTAAATCTATACGATAATTAGACGATTTCAAGGAACAGCAGCAAGATTGCGCGTATTGGTAGTATTGATCGGTGAGGGGAGAAATCTATTAGGTAAAACTTTAACAAGTAGGTTCTGAAGCCTGGTGCCCGGGGAAGTAAGTCGCTGGGACCTAACAAGGAAAAGGCGATATCAGGTAAACGGAGAATACGTCTTGGACATGTAATTCATGTAGGAAACCCAATGACTATCTATTAATCATCCAAATGTACTTCCTGTCGGTTGGTCACACCGTCGTCAGAGACCGGCCTGATAATATCTAGCGTCAATGATACTCTACCATTAAAAAAAGATCGGGTGAGTCACTACCCCCGATATACCGAGAATTCAGGTCTGGCGATATCATGACATGAGGCTCGGCCCAGCCTACTTTACCTACTACTGTCTACTGTGTGGGCCACGGCCACAACTATACAAGCCAGCGTACAAACCCGGTAAACTTCGATTTTGAAGCTGGCTAATGTCTTCTTAGGATTGCGGTGACGAGCGCAATATCATCTTGGTACTCAAAAAGCAGGGCCTCTCTAAGCAAGAGCTTCCGAAAAGCCCAGAGGACTGACCTCTCACTGCTACAGACAGTGATACATTGCACTGGCAGAAATGCTCATGTAGGGAGAAGGCATCGACAGAGAAGTGCCGGTGTAATGACGGGTGTTGAAACATTGCTTTAGCCAACCTGTACTGCAGATAAGTTTATCCTCCGTGTAGATACAAAATAAATGACAAGCCAAGGATGCTCGGATCCAGTTATAAAACCGGCAGATATCTCAAAGAGGAAGGACCTTAAGTTCAGGCTACACATGTTTTGAAATTGCCTGTTTGGGGTGCGTAAGCCTGGAACCTCGAATACTCGAGAGAGCAATTTGGGTGCTATTAGTGTAGTCTGGTGTAAAATGGTTACCGTTCTTTCCTAGCGATGTTGATTGTTAGAGTATTCTACCTTGATCGAGATTTACTACTTTTGACCAAACGGGCTTTATCCAACACAGAATCCTAACATAAGAACAATGCTTTAAGAAATGCCTGCCATTTGGGAGCACATAACAGAAAGTGTTACGCTTCCCAAATAGCGAACAACCGATGGTGTTCCAGTATGTTTTCGCGTTTTCCACGGAGGGGACGGCGTCTCGTAGCGTTGGTCCAGCTGTGCAGCCATAGGCGAATGTTAGTGGCGTAGTATCCAGTTTTATTGAGAAGGTAAGGTGACATAGAGAGGAAACTGGAATTGATGGACACAACTTACTGTCAGGCCAACCCGTCTCTGTAACCCATACGTCTTTGCCTTGAGCTACGTTCTCGGTGGCACCCAGTGCTGACCAGAAGTTGCCAGACGCTTCCGTGATCGCGTTGGGCCTCGTGCCCTCGAAATATGGAAACGAGTTGTGACCTAGGAAGTCCACTGAATCAATAACAACCTTGCTCTCGGGTAGTATCCACGCGGTCCTATTACGGCCATCTAGTTAGCTAGGAAAGACAAAGTCTTGGAATAGTACGACGACAAGTAGAGTGAGCTACGTCCCAGCAAAAATGTCGTCCTCCCCTATAGAACTAAAAGTACAGTGAATTATTATCAGTCTGCGAGACTTACCAAGTGTCAACATGGGTGATCGGTTTATTTTCTAGTGGTGTGGCTCTTAACCAATCTCGCGCCCAACCGATGTATCCCTGGATTTCTCCGGCTGTAGCACCCGGCCCAGCGTTGTTGGCGATACCCTCTGGAGAGTTCCGATATACTGCAACACCCGGAGTCAGTTATAGCCATTTGGGGCATGGCTTACATGGCTCTCAGAAGCTTTTCGGCACTCTCTTGTCCCAAAAAGGAAATTTTGTGCTCTGAAAGTTGCCAAATAGGAAGAGAATGGTTCCAGGAATTACTCACGGTCTTCTGATCCTACGCTAATGCCAATCACACGATCTATAAAGGCAGTGCCCAGCGTGGCGGCAGCAGCCATGAGAGCTTTCAGTTCGTTTTCAAACACATAGTGGCCCGCACTAGCCCATAGTCCTACGAGGATCTTCGTGTCGGTATCGATGGCTGCCTGGTATGCCTCAATTGGCTCAATTGATGTACCGCACTTGCGTGCATAAAAGTACGTTAGTCGAGATCTGTAAGTCTCACATTATGGAACTTGCTGGATCATGCGAGACAAGGAGACTAAGGAATAAGGTACGGGATATTTTTATACACACCTGTACCGAGGTGTAAAGTCGAACGGCTGTGAAGTCTGATGCTCCCGGGAGGTTCTTAGCTCGCTCAAAAAGCTGCTTGAAACCATCGTACCCTTGGCATGAACCGTCCATTTTCATGGAGCCATAGTTGAAGCCTTGGTATGCTTGGGCAGAGGATCGTGCAGCTAGTACTCCAAGAGCAATAGCAAGGAATTTGATCTGCATCTTGATGGTTTATTCGAATAGTTGGGGAGAACGTGTGTTAGAGATATATGGCTCAGTATCGTATAAATTTCTATACAACACGAAAAAAATAATGCGGGTTAGACAAAACAAGAGAAGGGTAAGAGAAGAAAGGAATTGGGATCTCAAACACATAGAAGAACAATACAAAAGGTTGTGCCTGACATGTAAGACATTTCTATAAAGTCAATCCTACCCAATCCTATCTATCTGACGTCTGCAGGCCTCTTCAAGGGAAAGAGTGTAGCTAATAACACCATGTTGTAGCCTTGACTTACCCTGACTTGCTTTGCCTTTTGTATCGTACAATATCAATACGTCAGCATCATTGTCTGACGTCTAGGCCATCGCCCTTTCCCCTAACTTGCAAAAATTTAACGACACCGAAATAGCGGTATACAGGAATTATGCTAGTTGCTCTGTCGCATATGATTTCCATATCTAGGCAATAAGGGCTTCTTTAATCGACACTAGTATATGGTTCTTTCCCTTTTCTCTTGGCGAGAATATATGAATACGAACCCTTCTTTGTACTGGGATTAATGAAAGCAATAGACGAGCTCAAAAATGCATCCATAGCTCGTATCGCTAGTAGCTACTGCCAGGAGCCCTGTGCTTGCGATAGGCCTTGAATACTTGTCGTTGTGCGGAAGTCTCCGAAAGGCTTTCGTAGTCTAATCTAGGCTACATACAAAAAGTTATTCGTTGTGTGGTTGAAGCTTGTGATAGCTACATGTATAGACTGATATTTCGGGGCCGAATTTTTTTGAATACTCGATGCCGGGAGAGACACCAATTACACTTCCATAGCGTCAGGTTCTTGTTGAGGATTGCCACAAGAGTTGGAACTACACAGCAAAGAGCTTCCTGTATGTAGCCAAGATTAAGCCACGGGGATGTTTTGAAGACCTTCGCGAAACTGCAAGTGCTCAAGACATACCTCATGTTCAGTGCTAATAGGGACGCGTTCTGACAAGAAGTCGACTATAGAATTTACGTCACAGTTCTCACTGCTAGTGGTTCCAGTATTGACTTATTGTTATTGCACAAGGAGGGAAAACTCTATCTACGCAGCAGAGACTGCCCTGCTAATATATAGTACGGGCCTTGGGCCCGTGCCCCATTACCCCTGGTCTCCGGGGGCTATTCCGTAGCGTTCCGTGACAATGTATGAAGACCATCGTTGTTGCTTGCAGGACCTAAGACGCCTTTGTAGACTAGTCCTAGCTATATACCTAACACAATCTGATTCTTGTTTCATAGGAATGATGTCCTAACATACAGTACGTTGAAAGATACCCAAAATATTGATACAGTCAATAAATCAACCTGAAATACGCCCATGTAGCTTCATAGATCCTCCGTTATGGGGCTCCTTAGCTACTCACCCCTTTTTAAAACCCGTGGCATCAGTACGATCTCGGCTCTAGCAACAACATCGAAGGTACATACCCATGTAGGTACACAGATTGCCCCGAACCACCAAACCAGTCCCGCTGGCATTCGAGTAATTAGAACCGGATGTGCCTTCTACGAAACTTGATTTACAATCTATACAATAATAAGCCATAAACCTTCCGATACTATATAGCGAGCCTATTGCTTAGTAGTCATTTATAAAACGCAAAAGCTATCACGCCGACTTTTAAACGGGATAACAATTATTGGGTTAACTAGGCCCTCTGAGCCATCGAGGCTAATAGGTAACACGGAGTCCCCGGCCTCCCCCCAGCTCCTATCGTGGGATATGCTCGGTGCTAACGCGAAACTAAGATGTTGGTCTCCTCGCGTATTATTGTCCTAATTGAGGGGGATAGAAAGATGACAGATTCATTTCCGATCAGCCTTTTGTTGTTCACAGCCACTGTGGTGTCCGCGACTTCCGGCGACTATGAGGCCGCCGTGAGAAGCGGCGCAACTGACGAAGATATCTCTGTCTTTTCGAGAGCATTAGTACCAGGCTCGCCAACACCATTCAGGCCCTCTCGACCTCCTCCTTGAGCGCCGCATCGATCGCCGATGGCGGTACATAGCTAAGACGCGGGCTCTGCAACGCCGAACCCCTTGTGCTCGTCGGACTGACTGCGAGAAGCGTGAGAGATTTGGACTCGTTGAGCGGCGGCGGCGTTAGACGCGACCCTAGGGGAGGGGCGTCGGTATTTGCAGGGTCGGCATGCGAACCTTTGTGTGCAGATTAGAAATTGGCTGTGGCGGGGGGTCCCTCAGACTAAGTCGCTTCTCTGAGTCGACGACGGGATGCGAAGACAGTGGGTTCCTAGGACTTATGGCGCCGAGTGGCCAATTCTGGTCAAAAGTTTGACGTCGAAGTATGCTTGACACCGAGCACCGCCTGTTTCTTGAGGATGTAGATCGTGAAAAGTGAGGGTAGGCCGCCTGCCGAGACTCTGTTGCCAAAGCCCAAATTCTCCGTTGATGAGCCGGGTGCGCTGTTGGCGCCGCCTTCGGAACGTGTATTCTCTTCCATCTGCCGCCGCCGTCGGTTGATAAACTGGGGGGCGCCTAGGGTGGCCGGGGGCGGTAGTGTGGTGCCGCCTACTGCGGCTCCGGCGATAGCACCAGGAGGGGCGGAGTGTGACGATGAAGAATTGGTGTTTTCCGCGGAATCAACGGCCAGAGAACTAGATGTATTTCCTATACTTGAACCTTCAGTCATCGTTCCTTGCTCCGGCGGGTAGGCATACAATTCGCCAAAACCGGTTGGTTCGGCGCACCGCACATGTGTAAATGTTACACCGCGCTGTTCTTCCGTCATGAATCCGTATGTGGCGCAATATGCTTTCGTTAATGGGCTACATGGTACCAGTTAGTCTTGATCTCGCTCTCTTACACGGTCTATACAGTTGCTATATCTCGTACCAGCATACCGTGTGTGGCCCACACTAGAACACTTAGAGTCAGTTATCGCCATTTTGAGTGTAATTTATGAGGGGTTTAGAACTTCTAGACACTCTCTTGGCCCAAAAAGTGAAGCTTGTACTCTAAAGGTCACCAAGACAGGAAGAAAATGGTTCCGAGAATTACGTACCATCGCAGCATTCGGCATTTCTGCATAGTCGAGGCAGTTGGTGTAGATTGTCGCGCTACAATCTGTTCCACCGGCTGCGCAGCATCCCCGATTGCTATCTACATTTATGCACTCATTTCCGAAATCGCAAGTGACTAAACTAAATCAAGCCGTGGTCAGTGTATAACGCGCTTCCCCCTTTCAGCGCCTGGGCTTGCTTGTGCTGCCGGTCGCGAACCCGCACGTATCGGTTCCCAGAACGAACGTCGATATCTCCAGCTCCTTTGCCATTGCCGTTGCCAAGGGCGGTTCCGACTTATTATGGGCCGTTTCAAATATACCTGCAGTTTGAGTTGGCGTGGTGGGGAATGGTAATTACAACTCTTTGCTGTGGCTCTGTCTCATAGGCTTCATCGCGCATTATCGATACAGGAAAACGCGCTCTGAGGAGGCGAAGATCGAGGTAAATTGCTAGAGGTACTCATAACAGATAGGGCATGACGCGAGGCAAATCAGCCTCAGTTCCCTTTCGTTGCGATAGTTCATTGTTCTTGGGCTAGCCATCCCTACAATTGAAGAACTCGGTCTCTTGAGCCCTGCGTCCAATCGCCCTTTATCAATACGATGATGCGACTTTGGATTGGTCTACAAAGCGCTTCTACTAAAGTACAAAGCTAATTTGCTTGCTAACAGCATCAATGCATGGTATTGTTCAAAGGCTCCCCGTTTCCACTTGGTCCTTACCAAAATTTCATTTGTCTCTCGTTTAATACCCATAGTAGGGTTGCGACGATTTTGAAGGCTCAGATTGTCGCGAAGACATCCAGGCTAGATAACTCTGTTCCAGGATACTATAAATAGTTATGTTAATAATCCCTTACTAAAGCTTTTACCTGGTCTCGAATACTCCAGATTTTCCCTTGTTCTTTCGTTTGTTCGCGAAAAGGTAGATGATGCGATGGTAGCAAATCTAAGGAAACTGGGAAACAGGGTGCTTACAGCGAACATAGTATTAGATGAGCACGACGACCCGAGGCCTTGATTATCGACCCAAGCAGGTTCCCAGTAGAATATTCCATTGCCGTTTTTAACTCCGGCCACTACTGTGGCTACTTTTTGCATGAAGGTAGTCTGGCCAGCGGCGGAGAATGGGATGCTCTTGAGATCACTTGGGAAGGCGTATGCGGGAGAAGGGCATGAAGTCGGCCAGTTGGTTTCTGCGACAACGAGTTCCTTACCCCATTCATTGGCCATGTTGGTAAGGCTTGTCTTGAGATTGGCCAGTGTGGCGCTGGATCCGCTGTTTGGTGGTTAGAATCTTAAAATAGACAGCAGCCTGGCTGGGGACTCTTAGCCTATTCTCAAATATTCATCGAAATATGAATTAGATCTTACTAGAACTGAATGATTGTCAGTGAACCAGGACGAGTAAAAACCGATAGCAACCCTAAACCTACAGGATAGAATGACACGCCCATCATGTCAAAATCTGACGCAGAGAGCGGTCCCTCTGATAGTACGGAGGAGTAGAACCACTCCTGAGTGCTCCAATCCCAGCCATTATCAAGATGAATCACTACGATATCTGGAGTCAATATGTTGTTCTTGGTGGCTAGGTTTCCAGGCAACGAAATAATAGTATCTCAAAGTATAGAAATAATCGATACAGGAGTATTTTCACTTTATAATTACTTACTTATCTTGGGCTTTGGGGAGAGGTTGCTGTCCTTAATGCCGTAGGCCGCGGAGTTCAACAGCCGGGCGATATTGTATAGCTGGTCATATTTGCCCGTAGGCCACAATAGCCCCCCACGGATCTCGTTTCCGATGGAAATAATGGATGGAGTAATTCCGGCCGCGGCGAACTGGTTTGACACATCCAGGGTGTAGTTGTAGAGCTTCCAGGACAGGTTTTCGATGTCAGTAGGCCAGCCAGCAGGGATTGTCTTTCAAACTATTAGACTTGCTTTTCCACGAGGTTCTTGAGAGATCGGGTTACATAGGCACATGCGAGCACAACATTCTTGATGAACCCAGTTCAAAGAAAACAGTATATTTGGGACCCCTTACCTGGTGAGCTGGGTCAGCCCATGTGTCGCTGTAGTGTAGGTCGAGGTAAATACCTAATCCCGCTACTTTTGCTCGTTTGGCAATCTGTAGGTTGTATGCGAGGTTATAGTTGCCATCGGACGGATTCACCCAAATGCGTTGGCGTACGGTATTAACACCACTCTCCTTCAAGATCGATTCGAGAGATTTCGCTTGTCCGTTCGTTGTCTTGTACGAGCGCCCAGCCTTCTCTTCGACTACTACCGACGACCAATCCACACCCTTGTAAGTCAATGCGCCACGCACTGGCACCACTACCAGGGCGGCCAGGGTTAGGAATCCAGAGAAGAGCATTATTATCAGAATGGGTTGGCTGACAATGAAGATATCGAAACCTGAAAGGCCATTCTGCGAAGGCAGAGGACTTTTAATGCCTAATACCCCTACTAGGAACTCGAAGGCTTGATATAACTACACCGGTTCCGATTGATGGAAAAGAGGAGCATTATACACAATCCCGGGGAAACCCATCCCGTAGCGGAGTGATTCGGATGGCTATTCACGCACCTGGACTTTATAACGCTTTATTTATACCGAGTGTTTCGGGTACTGTAAGGAATCGTAAAGCCGCTTTTAGCGTACCTATCAAGAGCTTTGGGTTGATGCGAACTAGACCCTTGGCATATTTGTCTTCTAGCTCTTCCCCAGGCGGGCACTAGTGAGCAACTCGGGATCGCCCCAATTAAGGAATCTGCAACGGCGGCACATCTTCCGTGACTCGGACCGAACTTTGCTAGGTTGATTATAATTACCATTTCGATATAAACGTGGCCCGCTGTGACAAAAAGCACAATAGCTGGTCTTAGTATCTTAGTATTATCCCAACACGAACGCTTTTGGCAGTTTCTTTGGTAGTATCGAAAGGCTCGAATTTATGTTCGAGGTTGAATATCTCCCTAGCGCGAATTGAATCAACTTACCACGGAAATATACCGAGATGCATACGCAAATTTTTTGATTGTAGCTTATATAGATCGTCCAGCCCTTCGAAGGAAGACCAAGATATGGGCGAAGATGGGAATCGTAGGCGTTAACAATAATGCCTCCTGATGGTTTATGAATGAAAAGCACTTCAAAGCCACTATCATTGGTTCAGCCGCTGCCTGGTAATTCTATTGGCAATATGGTGGATCTGAAAACAGTGCCCCTACCAACGGATTCCAGCAAGCAGTATAGCCGGTCGACGAAGCCCGTATTTCTACCGGGGCCAGATCCTCGAAATTTAATAAATTCGGCATACTCAACGGCTAGCGCCTTCCACTTAGCGAGTTATCGCGTGTTTCGATCACAGTTTTCAGGAATCTTTAGTACAATATGGTAAAACAAATACTTTTAATATATTAGGAGATAATTAACCATTAGTAAAGGAAAAAGTGGGTGCATGTATATGGAGATCGATAGTCGGTCACCGCTTGGTGTTGCCTTGATTAGGAGGAGGAGGAGCACTCCTCTTGGTTGGCGTGCTGACCTTGGATGAAATTGCTGATGTGACAGATGAATCTCGTTGGCGGCTGCCGCTTGCTACTGGGAGTCTACTGTTAGGAGGAGGCAAAGATTCGGGGACCGTTGCTTGCGTCACGAGCTTTCCCTGAGCAGGACGCCCTATAGCCTGTTGGCTCCACCTGAGAGTATTCAAGGTGTTGTTTTGGTTAACCTTAAGCGATGACACCGTCGCAACTATAAGAAGCCGCGAGCCTGGGCTAAGGCTAGAGCGAATATACCTAGTAAGGTTGTGGCTAGGGAAGAAACTGTCTCTTGTGGCGAGGCTCCTGATACCTTTCCCGAGATCGAGCAACCCTTTATTGATATCATTCCCCTCCAGAGATTGTTGAGGCCCCGAACCGCCTGATAGTGAGTTTTTGCCTACACGCTCTGAGCCTGCGAGGTCGAGGAAGCGCACTTGGCCCTCAACCGGTTTTTCGTTAGAATTGGCAAGAGACCTTTTCGAGATCTTCACAGATACGATGAAATGTGACCGCGAAGAGGTGGCATTCTGTTCTGTTGATGCTACCTCTCTTCGGTCAACGATCTGCTTGAGAAGAGTGATGGCCGCTTCTAGAGAGTCGAGTTTTGCTGTGGTCTCTGTGTTGAGTCTGACTTCAACCTTTTCGCTGTCTATAGGCGTCTGAAGGAGATCGAATACTTTGTTTAGATATATTTCAACCGCCGAGATTTGAAAATCGTACTCGTAATGGGCATGTTCCCCTTCAGCTAATTGAAACAACAGCTTGATGTAACTCTGGATAAGGCCACTTTCGCCGAGGAAAGTAAACGACTTACCTGTGCCGGTCGCGCCGTAACCCATGACGGTGCACGTACGGCCCAAAGCTGCTGATTCAGCAAAATCTTTGACCTCCATGAAAACGTCCTGGTTTGTCTCACCACCTCCAAAGACCCTCTGGAACTCGAAATCCCTACCCTCTAGCTTCTTGCTATCGTTTTGATAGATTGCTCTTAACTTTGTCCAGAGGATGCCTTGTTCGGGGTTTTCAAAATTAATCATCTCCTCAGGAGGGGCATTTTCACCTCTAATTCGGCACACGACTCGTATGTTTCCCTTTGCGGTGGCGAACTCTTCAAACAGAGTGCGGTACTTCGCCGTAAACAAACGGATCTCCTCTTGGTGCCTCGCTACTAGTTCCGCCTCTCTTAATTCCGATTGCAATTTCCAGTATTCAGCGCTTTGAGTACTCTCAGCACCCTCAGCACCCTCAGCACCCTCAGCACCCACGTCAGCACCCACGTCAGCACCCTCATGGCCTCCAGGGGCTTCAGGGCCCTTTTGGGACTGTGAAAGTTCTAGTGCGACTTTTAGCCTTTCTATCTCATACGATTGCGATATCGACTCAACTTCTCTCTCCAAATTTTCCTTCTCGAGCAGGTCCTGCGCATCCGTGTATGCTGTAAGACGAGTGACGGCAGAGAGAAATTCGGCATTATTCTGTTTGAGCAGCTCAACCTGCTCTTCAAATTCCCGCTGTGTAGTGTTGCGGTACTCCTCTAAATCTGCATTTCGAACAATACCAGCAATGTTTTGAGCTAAGCTGCGGAACCCGTTTTCGATCTGTGACGAAATGAGCCCTATCTGGACCTCGAAACCCCCGTCGGCGTGCTCATTCTTGCTAACGGCATCGAGCATCAAGATCAAGTAGTGTTTAAGATCATCAGCGTGCTCGCAAACGAGCGGAGACAAGGTCTTTTGGAGACTGTCTCCGGCACGGTCTTCCTTGAGAGATAGAACTAACGCCTCAATGTTTTTGAGTCGGGTTGCAACGTCGTCGGACATACTGTAAGAGCTAAGGGAACCAACCCAGTCTGAAACTCTGATGAGGCTAATGAAATCCAAATGAAATGTTACAGAATCGGCGATTAAAGTGTGATTGGTGTTTCTGCCATCTAGAAGCATTAGGATGATAGGGGATGAACAAGCTTTATATGAGGCTGAACGTTTTACATAGTAGTTGGAATACGATTGTTCCCCTTAGTCTTGTGTTGTATACAAGGTAATTGTGACGAATACGAGCACAATAGTTTTGTCCTGAAAGCCGAGCATCTTGCTTTGAACTCCTTGAGCAATTAATAGATGCATACTCCTTGAATAAAGATGCCCTCTTTGCTTAAGGGGGAAGTTGTGTATTGAATAATAAGACTCCTGGTTCTTTCTCTTTCCCCACTACCCATTGAGGAGGACAACCTGTGGCATGGAGGTCTTGGCATTGTAGGTAGCTAACACCAGAACGTAGATTCGACAGAGATTGCGAGAGCCGAGAACGCCCTTAGATACCTACTGGGTCGAGGTTCCTACCGATCGTGTTTATGCAGCTTACATTACCTATTTAAGCTGAAGTCTATACGCACTACTCAATCTTCCTGCAAAGGTAGGTTGGTTAGTTCTATAAGCTAGTCTAAGGAATTTTAATGGGGAGAAGAAGAGCGACAATGCATAAAAACGAAGGAAAGGACTGGATTAGAAACTAAGAAGGACTATAACAAAATGAATAGGTAAGTATGTATGTTTGACTAATATGCGGGGACCTCGGTTATTAAGGGCGGCCTTGTAAGTACCTAATGCATGGTCCTCTATGTACTAAGGTATGTACCTAAGTAGTGGACCTGGGGGTGGCGTTTCATGTGTGTTCCAGAAGGTTACAAGCACACTTTATCATATACAACACTACTACATATGTAGTAAATGTTCACCTACTTGTACTTTCTCTGATATGTCCAGGCGATAATTGTCCACGTAGCAAGACACGCGCGCGCATCCATGCCCACGGAAATCGCGGTAATTATTCTTCTGGCGTAGCGCAGGATTGCAATGGGGCGTTTCGAGGAGCTAGCGAACTCTTGCTTCTACAGAGTAGGCGTGGCCGAGATGAGATGAGATGAAATGAGACTACACCCCCGGATCAATCGGCACCAGCTTGATATTGAGTGCATGGACGAATCCTGGGCGACCACTGTATTAATCACAGAGCTCTCGGCGTAGTAGGTAGGTAGTTGTAAAACTATACATACTTACGTATATGATGGCGCCAAAGCAAACTCATATTAAATGATATGATTATAAAATCATTGACCATTGAGCCAGCAGCTACTTACAGTATTATGTCCTTTGGATCGGTCGTGACCTTGAAGTCAGTTGGATGACATGGGTTGACTTGCATGCCTCAATACGAGACGAAAGACGCGCGACCACGACCTCCGCATATGTATTCGTCACATAAGGACGTAAGTCGACCGTCGTACATGTTTTCTCTGTACTACGTATGCTATAAAGCTTGGGGCCTTTGAAACCTTCTCTCTTTTACATGACTGGCGGGGGGGGGGGGGGGGCGGGGGGGGCGGGGGGGGGGGGGGGGGGGGGGGGGGGGGGGGGGGGGGGGGGGGGGT
>MU383169.1:0-125945 GCA_022495125.1 Xylaria acuta | reverse complement strand
TTATTCGTCCGTGGTAAATTTTTTTTTTTTACTACTTTTTTTATAAACCTTGGGGGCTTTTTAACCTTACCTCTTTTAAATGTATAACAAACCCCCCCCCCCCCCCCCCCCCAACTTTTGTCCTCGTTTTCCTTTCCATAACAGTCGCTGTATTGCAATCTAGTCCTAAGTGAACCAACTAAACTATTGATATTGGTGGGATAACACATGGTGCTAGACCGTAGCTCGCGAAGAGAAACACGGACGAGAAAGTGGGCGGGAACATGAGCTCATCTAACCTAGTAGGTATTGTGGTTTGTTCTATGGGACTTGCTCACTAAGGAAAGACAAGCAAATTCAGAAACCGATCATTGGTCTTCTCTGGTCCCCAGGACATTCGGCTCCGCTACCGCGACAGTTCAACCACTTGAGGATACAAAAGAAATACCTCTTTCTTCCCACCGTGACGAACCTGCCTAGGTAGAATAAGGTGCAAAACGTAGCACAGAGCGAAACGGCAGGCAGTACTAGCCCGGTACTGGACATGTACCTGGCCGGAGAGTTGTAACCGAGAGGCGCTTATCTCTGCATGGCTCCGTCAGAACTACCTAGTCGGGACTAGTCGAGGCTAGTCAGGACCCAAGCACCCCTGTCACGTCTCCAACACTGCGTTATTATCGTGAGCTTCA
The DNA here is from genome assembly GCA_022495125.1 of Xylaria acuta. Taxonomy (NCBI): domain Eukaryota; kingdom Fungi; phylum Ascomycota; class Sordariomycetes; order Xylariales; family Xylariaceae; genus Xylaria; species Xylaria acuta. The sequence continues at coordinate 125,277 of MU383169.1, read as the reverse complement.
TCGTCAGTGGACTGCAGTGGGTTCGTTTGTCGCCGTCGTTTTTTTTTTTGCGTTGCTGGTGAGATTAACCTACAGACAGACATATACATACATGCGCTTTGCCCCAACCCAATTGGGACCTAGCATAATCAAACAAAAACACCTGGAGCACTGTACCGGGGGTACGTGGTACAATAAGGTTACAATTCCAGATACCTACCGGTAGTACCTAAGTACAGTAGGCAGGTGCAGTACTGTCTATACATTGTGACTTATCAACTCGGCAGCACTTGAGTTCTTGGGTTCCGTTCTTGGGTCCTTGGATTCCTGGGGTGCCTTCTTTGATAAACCGGCCGATCACAAGACAATCTAACCTAACCTACAATCTGTATAGTCGGCATCTGGATCCGGGCAGCAACAACCCCCCCGGCTGTCTGGTCGACTCAAACAAGCCGCTTCGTTCCTTCACGTCGCCCGCCTGTTTCCTTCCCTTGCACCTCGCCATCCCACCACCACCACCATCCACCCGTCTACTTAGTTCCTCTTCGTCCTCTCAGCTCCTCTCTCCCTCCACAAACTTCAAACATCATAATAGACGCATACATTGTATCCGACTCAGCCCAGCGTCGCACTCTTAAGCACCCCAGCACTCAGGCACTCAGGCACTGGTGGCCCGCCCTTTGTTTTTGTTCTCTGCATTCGGCACTGCGCGAAACGCCAGGTAATCTGCACGAGCACGAGCAACTGGCAACGAGCCCGTTTGCACCGCAGCGAGCCGTCTACGCGACAATGTTTGCCGATCAAGCAGCGCTTCTCGCGCTCTCTGTCCTCACGCTGGTCTCTGCCCAGGCCAACTCCAACTCGACCTTCAAGCTCGACAACCCCGACAAGGTCGCCCCCTTCCAACGATGTACGCCGCCTTCTCTACCCAGACTGATAATCCATGTCTCCGAAAGAAATATGATTTGATGGTGCTAACTGTGCAAATCTAGCGACATGGTGCGGCGGCCAGCAGGACAGCTGCAATACCCTGTGTGGCTCTGTTCTCATCAACAATTGTGATACTGTCCGTCTCCCGCCGCCCCGCTCGGCGAAAACGGAATCCGCTGGCTAATGCTTTGGTTCATCTCTAGAAAACTCTCGACTTCGAGTGTGAGTGTGCGGGCAATAGCTACCCTGACATGAACAAGTTCGAGAATACAATACCCTGGGTAAGCCATCTGTCTGCCAATCGCTCGGCAGGCCTGCTCCCTAAGCCCCGCGTCACTGACTTTGTTTTTAAATAGTTTGTTTGCGAGCAACTTCAGGCAGATTGCATCACCGCCAACGAGAATAACGCCAACGGCCAAAAGAACTGCACAGCAACATTTCAGGATAATTGTGGCACCGAGGACGTCGAGGATCACAAGGGCGAGGGTGCTGCGAGTGCCACTACCAGCTCTAGCACATCTGCTGCGCCTCAACCGACGACGACTACTGAACCAGAAACCTCATCATCCTCGGCCGCTGCCTCTGCCCCCACCGCCTATGTCCACCATATTGGAAATGGCGCTGCCGCCGTAGCACTCGGCCTGCTCGCCTACGCTCTCTAGTTGAGGGTATGTTGCAATACCGAGTTGATGGGTTGATGGCAGCGTCAGATGCAAACGGAGGGGGAGGGGTTACGTCAGATATGAGGTGGTGGACCAACTAGCGTGTTATTGAGGTACGCTGTAATATGATAATGTTCTACGAAGCTTGCGATTTGGACGCTGGAAGCAACGCATGAGAGAGCCCCGATCCACGATGCGAGACGATTGGAGCAGTGATTTGGTATACGAAGAGAGGAGATGTTGGTGTTTATGGGAGATTCGACCTCGGCACTTGTCAGTGCTTTTTTGTTTGGTGCCTCGAGCAGTCTTTTGAGCAGTCTTTCGGCCTCTAGGGAGTTGTACTATTCTAGGGGGAGAATTACCGTGCAAGGAAAGAAAAAGCCACGAACTACAGGCGATAATAAAACTTTGAAAGAAGAGAAACGAAACAAAGGCGAACGAGCAAAACAATAGAATTGTGATAAAAGATGAGGTGTGTGCCTCTTTTTGTTATTCCTTTGATATAGGATCTCCCTCACGGAGTCTACAGCTGGTACTCTTGTGTGTAGCTCTTTCACATAGTATCTTCGGCTCTCATTGACAACGCTATCCAAGGCCTTGTTAGCAAGCCCCTTTCAATACCATGAGGTCCTTATTAGATAAGAATACTCCTATTCTTCCTCTACATGACAGACCAGGCTAATTAACTTGGGTTGGGTTGAACATAGTACGCCAACAGTATCCTACTCTATTAGAACAACGTAATATAGAAGCGTCTGCTAGGAAGAAGACAAGAAGCTGGTATCCTTCCGACTCTTCTTCCTAAGCAGCCACTACAGGCCCAGAAAGCAACATTGCATCGAGTCACCATGGCGCCCAATCAACAGACTGAGACATTTACCGTGCCTGTCGGCACACGCCTTAGTCATGGCATCGAGCTCGAAATGCTCGTAGCCTACCTGCACACGTCTGATGTCGATCCAGACGGAGCGAACAGCGAGAACCTGGCCCCCATCCTTCGTGTCGATGCCGGCGATACTGGCAATGGTAATAATGACGATGTAGCCTCTCAGGAAACAGTCGAGGGGATCGTCGAGGAGCATATTCGGAGGACGCTCCGTAATCACGGGATAGGTGTAAATGCGCCAGAGCCGGCCCCTATCAGCGAGGACATACCTGTTCATCTCCATGGCCTCGACCGATGGGATGTCACGACCGATATCTCAGTCAGGGAGGGACCAGAGGAGTCTGAGCTTACCCAAGACAAACCTGGCAAATACAGGTGGCTAGGCCTCGAGTTACGAAGTCCGGCGTGTTGGGATGTGCCGCGCGCCTACGACGAGATCCGCTTCGTCGTGAATCTGATGAAATCGAAATACCGCGTGCGGCTGAATCCCTCGTGTGGCTTGCATGCACACGTCGCGAACGGTCCTCGGTTCTTTGACGCCAAGACCCTAAAGCGAGCCGGCGCGTTCTTCTTCGCTGCCGACCCGATGCTGTCGAGGTTGCATGCCCCTTGGCGGCGTATCGGACTGTATACACCCAGCATTCGGTATATAAGCCGGCTTGCACGCCTAGACAAGACGAAACCTATACACGCACAAATGCCAACAGACCGTGCCGCGGCGCTGTTCAGGGAGCAACGCCCTCCTTCTGCTAACCCTATTTATTTACCGGTCGTTCCGTGGTCTGACCGTTCGAGGGAAGAGATAGATTTCGGGGGAAAGGCGAACGGGGGAATGGTGAACTGGGAACGGTACGCCAATGAACGCGTACGAGACGGTCCGCATATCACCTTGAGTGAAAGACCACCTACGCCAGGGTCCAGCATGGGAAGTGAGGATCCCATCCCCCACCCGCCAAGCTTGTCGCCATCGTCGTTCTCGTCGTTTCCATCGTCGGATGATGGCAACGACGATGAAGGCGGCGCGCATTATCGCCGGTTCCTACGTGTTATAACGGCGCCGAGCTTCCGTGCAACTTGTTTTAGGAGGTACAATCACAAAAATCCTGAAAAACTGAGCCTCAAAGAACAGTACACCGTCTTAGTTATGTTAATATGTCAGTATCTGTTTGGCCACTGGTCGGTAAATTTGCTGTCCGATGAGCAATACTACCAATTGACGGTCGAGTGCGCACCATTCATCGAGGTCGGACGGAGTTCATGGGAGTGGGACCGTCGCGCGAACGAGTTTACACTGAAAGACGCGCCCATAGGTACTGTGCTGGAACACCCACGTCCCCTCACACTGAAGCAGACCAACGGCGAAGAGGTCGTCCACAGCCTACAAGCGCTGGCCGCGATCCAGGAGGCCGAGGGTGAGCAACGGGCTTCGCAGCAGAGCGAAGACGACACTGGGGCTCCCGATCACGACGATGACGGCGACGGCGACGGCGACGACGACGACGACGACGACATCGCGGGCGATGAGGATAGGGACGTGTGGAGAGGGATCTACTACGACTGGATAGACCGGCTGATGGCGCAGCCTACCTTTCCCCTCGATAATATAGAAAGCCTCCTGGCCCAGTTCCCAGATGGTGGGAGTGCATCCGGTAGCAGTGGCAGTTCTGGTTCGGCCGCGGGGAAGGCCAAGCCTGCTCGTGTATTCAAGGTCCCTAGTACATCTGGCTCCGAGTCATCTACTAACGCCTCTGCTCGCGTATTCAAGGTTCCTAGCACGACTGACTCCCAGTCATCCACTGACGCCTCTGCTCGCGTATTCAAGGTTCCCAGTACGACTGACTCCCAATCATCTACTAACGCCTCTACTCGCGTATTCAAGGTTCCCAGTACGTCTGGCTCCGAGTTATCGGGTAGTAGTACTAATGCCTCTGCTCGCGTATTCAAAGTTCCTAGTACGTCTGACTCCGAGTTATCGGGTAGTAGTACTAACGCCTCTAGCACCGAGGGCAACGGTGGCAGTTCTAGTTCGCCCGCAGGGGGGGCCATGTCTGCTCGCGTACTCAAGGTTCTTAATACGTCTAACTCCGAGTCATCGGGTAGTACTAACGCCTCTAGTGCCGGGGACAACGATGGAAACGGCGGCAATGGTGGCGACGAGTTTGCATTCCTGTTCCCTAAAACGACTGCTGGCGGTGGTTTTGAGTCACTTCCCGGTACCCCTGGCAGCTCAGATAGTTCTCCTGACGGCAGCGGCGACTTTAACCCGCCCGCTTTTCCAGCGTATATGGCGCCACAGTCTCACAAGAGTGATAGCGAAGCTTCGGACGAGGGCTCTCCACCCTCGTCACCCTTCCTTAGCAACGTCAGCTCGGCGCATCGGAACAGCAGAATCACCAGCGGTCCTAAACTGCACCCCCATGACATCTACCAGCTTTCAGATTCGTATCTCTATCACATATCACGCAGGTATGGCTTTGGAGGCCCCGATTGGCGCCGTATCGAGTGGCTTCCTTACCCAGGCGGGCCGCCAGACCCTGGCCAGGGACATCCAAACGGCGGGCCGGAAAGCATGCGACACGCCGTCACCGACACCCGTGCGGGTCTCGCCACCATCCTCGGCGTCGACTCGGGCGCAGCCGTGGCCGAGCTGCTCATCGCGAACGACCGCGACGATCGTGCTAATTACAACTTCGGAGCCTACGACTCAGAGACCCTGAACCTACCCGGATGGAAACGCACGCTCGAGTTTCGCGAGGCAGGCGGGTCGCTCGATCCCGATTGGATCATCACGTGGGCCAGCATCTGCGTTGGAATCCTCCGGTTTTGCCGCGACGCGAGTGTCATCGACTTCATAACCGTCCTGGAGAGAGTCGTTCGTGAGGAGGAAAGGCAGAGAACCGCTGACCCGGAAAGCGACGACGAAGGGATGTACGATGTCTGTGATCTCCTCGAGGACATGTGTTTATTCGCCGAGGCGACAACTATTCGAGAACGGGAGAGGAAACTCGGACCGCCACGGTAGAGGGATGAGTTATTCGTCGGTACGGTAGGTGAGTGAGTCTAGGTAAGCGGATTTTGATATCCATACTTAGGTACACTGCGGCTTGTTCACTACCCATCTACTGTGTAGGGCTTCCGAGGAGGAAAAGGGCGGCGTTTGGTAAGTTGTCTTTGTTTCAGTTAGCGCTTGTTTCCAATAAAAAATCTTGTTTGTTTATGATTTCACTTTGCACGTAATGTTTTGTCCCCTTTCGTTGTAGGCATTGACCTGCACGTCACCGTAGAAAAGGCCATCGGAGTTTACAACTTCAGGGTAGCTGTTCACCCCTATTCACACAAAAGTAGTAGCTTGATCCACGGGCAACTGGCCCACAATGACTTGAATTTAGGAAATGATGATACGAATGTAAATATATAAATTTTAACTAGAGATTTTATGATGACTAATTGGAGTCGAATACAACGGCAAACCTGGAATGAGGATTCAATCTCTATATTAGCCTGCCACCCCCTAGATCGATTTTCAGCCCCATAGAAGAGTCATCTCCATTTTACGCTCGACTCTTCATGCCAACTGTTCATTACTTTTATATATAAGGGTGGCTTTACTAGGTGGTGAAGTTATCATTTCTTCTACTAGCGACACTATACCCTTGTACATTAGCTAGCAAATATAAGTGACATCAGCCATATTAACGAAAAATCCGCAAACAATAATATGCATCAGAATATGCTTGATACAGCAGCATGCAACGCCCAAAGATACCGATATTTGGCCCAGTCGATCGCGCTGAGTAGCTAATAACAGCTATCAAGCCCCCCAGTTCACCCATAAGCCAGATAACCGAAATATACGAGTTACACGTCTAAATTACTAGGTGCACCATATTTCCTGTTGTCGCGAGTAGTACTTCTAGGGCCTCATATGTGAAGCGACCCAAGACGTCACCCTTCTCCCCCTTTATCCTTAGCTTAGCAGGAGTGCTTAGGATCGGGCAAAGTGGACCCGTTGCCGCAACCTCGCCCTGAATCCCCTCCGTCTTGGCTTGCCCTAACTTCCATCGTACCGGCTGATGTGGGGAGACTGCCATGGTATCTAAATATAGAGAGGGGCGTGAAAAGAAGGGAGAAAAGAAGGGTACGTACTACTGAATAGGAACTATACATCCCCGGTGTTACCCCATGTTTGTTCGTACCTTGACCAATCCTTGAATAGTTTAGGCATTTCACAACTTAAAATTGAGAATATCGGGCCTATAATTCGGCACTAGCAATTTAAACTGAACTACAGTACATGGTAGTTGCAAAGATAATTTTAAAAGGACGTTGAAACAATAAGTTGCCAACGTAATTTGTAAGTTTGACTACCAATAATAAAGTGCAGCTTCATGCACCGTTAACTCATATTTTATTTCCTACCGAACTATATACTCGGTTTTAATGTCTTGAACACTTGACAGTAAGTAAAAGCGTAAATGCGATTAAGTCCCACGCCACGTTATAGAATACCATTATTGCAAAGACACAATACGTGCATGAACCCTCGACGGTAGTGTTCCTAGCGTACAACGAACACAAACAAGCTTACGGCTAGGAGAATGAAGTTCGAGGCTAAAAAACCTGGATATGGTTTTCTAAAAAGGATGTGGCTGGTGACTGTAACAAGGGCTTGGAATCAAGGGCTTGGAATAGTCTTCAAATTGTAATAATCATCTAGGGCGTCAAGGGGGCCATGAAGGTCCTCTCCCTTCCAGCCAGCTGGGAGACCTAGGGTCTTTTTATGTCTGAATAGCCTCGCGTATAGTTGCCGACCAGAATCGCCGACCCGTTAGGTCTCGGCTAGGTCATGTTTGATCAGGCAAACGCGGGTAGAAGCCTTAACGCGGTCTCACGTCCATATGATTATATACATGATATCGGATCCAGCCCATTGGGTCTGTGTGACAGTGGCTAACTTCTTTGCGAACTAAAGTGCATTACTTGATTACACGCAAATAATTATCCAGTATTTCTCTCCGACATTAATGTCGAGTTTAAATTTCCAAGGTTTCATCGCTTTGTATCGGAACTTTGGCACACTTCACCTCCAGAATCAAGTCTTCAAGTTTCAAAGGGAATGTCATACGTCTGTGCGTCATGTAATATTAATAACACCCCGAATCATTTGCGTATCGCGACAAGATAACTTCTGGCCTGCTATCTCTCTAAGCTTGGGTATCTCTCACTTGCTCTTAATACATGAGAGCCTCTTATCAATAGCAGCTGCGTTGAGCGTTGCTTTCGCGTTCTGGTAGAAGTTCCTTCCCGAGGCGATACTGAGTTCCGCATACGTAGCATCCCAGACACCGATGCCAGCGAAGCTGCCCCGGCAGTAGTACGCGCTTGCCAACAACTGGGTTTGGGCAACCGTAATATAAGCACCCGTGCTTGCGGCGGGATTCGCCCCCGGTAGCGTCAGGAATAGGCGCGCGCCCTTGCTGTCTGTCGTGGTGCTAAGCCAGTCAACCCACGAGTCGAACGTGAAGCCCGACGTATTGAAACTACCGCCAGGCACGTATTTGCTATTCCCGGTGATCCACCCGCGAGCCGAGCAATCCTTCGTATTGTAGAACTGCACGAAGAGCATGTCGAATTGTGTTGTCTGAAGCGCGGCGGCCAGGTTCGGGTCGGGCACGGTACACTGCGGCGACGCTGTCAGGTAGTACGGCTTGTCGTCAACGGTGGCGTACAAGGTTCGGAGTCTCTTTACAAGCGCCTTATAGCCAGCCGAGTTATCAAGCGAGGGGTGCTCGATATCCAAATCGAACCCATCGACGCTGAACTCATTGATAGTCAAGTTGCCACTGGTCGTGTTTGTATAGTCGAAGGGCCGAGGCTTGCCTAGCGAGGTCCAAGCATCCTGTCTTGGGCCGAACATGCCCCAGAGTTGGTTCGCGAAGCTCGTCCCGTTGGTAGCGCCGTTGACGTTGTAATTGGGGGTGCCACCTCCGAGAGACAGGAGGATTTTTTTATCGCTTGTCTGTCGGCACGTATATAGGTCCTGTTGCAGGTTCGGGCACTTCAGAAGCATATCCTTCGAGGGGTCTTTCACGCCCTTGAACCCTGGGCCTTTGTATGACTCAGCACTGCATTGGTTACCGAAATTGATACCCGGATTGCCATTGGCTTGCTCGGGGAAGAGATGAACGAAAGATAGAATGATGATGTCGATGGCGGGGTCGGCGCAGTATGTAGTTAGTCGTTTCTGATCTGGTCCTTGGCCCTAGGTTTCCGGTCCACGTTAGTTACGGCCTTCAGTCCCTTTTCTTAAGGTTTCCATGCTGTTGTAATGCCATGTTAGAGGACGTCTCTGACTTACATAATACACAGCAACATTGTTCTTAGATTTAATATTAAAAGTTGCGGTGACGAAACAACAAAACGTCGAAATAAGAAGGTAAGCAAAAGCAACGCGCGCCATCGTGAATAGAATGAGTGACTGTGGTATAAAAGAGTGATTGTAACGAATGTTTGACGCCTACTACTTACACGTTCAGAGAAGAGAAGAAAAACCCGGGCATCATGCCGTTTTAACTGTAAGCGCACAGCTCCTTTACTACGAGGAACCTACCGAAATCCATGTGAACGCGACTCGAAGTGAGAACTAGGCAGATCTACGTATGGCAACGTTCCAGCGCGGTAGTAGTACCGAGCAGCCTCAGAACGTACGATCCTTCTGAATGCCTACACTAGAGTAGTTCCCAGCCTTGAGCCCAGGTCTAGGCCGCATGACGACTGGGTTGAGACTATCTCGACGCCGTTGCCAAGCCTAAGCCGGCTTACTTGAGTCATCCGGGACTAGCATCCGCATAAATATGGGGGCTATCGTGAGATTGAAGATCCTTTCTCAATTTTACTAATTTAATCGCACCCTTGGCATCGCCTCGGTTGCCAATAGTCTACCCTGTAGTGTTAGGCTACCACGGGGATTAAGTTGATTTCGGGACACTCGTCGCCGAGAAGAGTCAACTAGACAGACACTCGAGTCTACTAAGTAAGCGACATCGTGGCTTATTTCTAGTATCACTCATCCCCACCCGTTCTGTTCCCATTTCGATGATTGCCTAATCGACGTCTCAACCTGGCCGCTTCTACCTAATTTGCTTACTCTTCTGGTCATGCGTTGGGTAGCATTGGAACTGAGAATCTGTTTTGATTCTCCTGTTATTGAAAGAGGGGTCGAGCAAATGCATATTCCCCATGTTACGGAAGTTTCATGGCTGGGCAACTGAGTGTATCCCTGTAGTCACCGCTTCTTCGCAAGTAGACTGACAATTCGTATACTGTCGCCTCAGACATCTAGTGTACAGGGCCTCTGGAATGTACGTTCACAGCTCCACCCGACGTCTAGTACAATCTTCTAGGTTAGTGCGTATTTAAGCAGCTATCAAATTACGTAGGGCTGAGAGCACTATGGGCGTCTACTCTTGCACGTCAAGCGTCGAAGCTTGGTCCAGGACGAGTCAGTACTATAACTTACCTGTATCTATACTACCGAAGCGCGATGATTGCCTATAAAAGCGACAAGCAGCCATGCGATCATAATTATCATGACAACCCCTGCTTTCATCACAGGTTCCAAATTATAGGTATGTCCCGAGCACTTCTTGTTGGGCGAAGGGGTGTCAAGGACCTGCATAGCCAGACCCATGTCCCGTATATCCGAGTGTTACAAGGCACACAACAAAGAGACTTCGTTATACCATCGCAATGTAGACAGAATCATATGATTTCCTTACCCGGAGTAGGTGGCTAAAAACGATCTCGAAATGTCTTACCTCTACAGCATGTTCACTACTACGACTCCGTGGATAGCTGCAGGAGCTTAGGAACCTAGAAAACGAAGGAAATCCAAGGCCTCGATTAAAATGTTATACTGGAATGGTATATAGTTAGATTAGCCCGCGAATGTGGTTTTAGAGATCTTCGCGTAGTATCGCCCACATTAAGTGCAGTGCCCTCTTCGTTCCGTCAAGCAGTACGGAGAGACTCAACAATCAGGATCAAGAGCAATGCAACATAACGTCCGGTCGTCGGTTCGGTATACCCAAAGGCGTCCGGTACCCGAAATCGTCAAGATTCTGGTTGATCTTCGGTAGACTAACTGTTGTTGCGCAAGAAGCCTAGAATTCGAAAAGCAGGGGGCTACAGCCAACAATAAGTACTATAATATACTCAATTTACTGTTGGCAGCAGTGCAATGGCAAGCATTCAAACCTAACGCCAAATTAATGACCCACTCCCGCTCACCAACACTCGCAATCTCTTGCCTTGTACAGTCAAGGCTAGCGTAGGATCAACGAAGAACCTGTGATCGAGGCGAGTCTACAGATCAACTGAGGGTAACCCCCCCTGTCTACTTGAAAGTCCCGTGCACTTTGGTGTAGATATGAGCTGCAGGTACCCGACTTTTGCCCAACATTAGGCGGCTACGCCGCAATAACTACAATTTAACATTTTTAAAAAACTCTTTAACCTCCGGAAAGCATGCGCTTCGCGCCGACCCCTACTCTAGAAAAAAGGCGAATATGTTTTTATCTTAGTCTGCCGCTTGCTATTTTTGTAGCGTTATTGTAGCGTCAAGTCTTTTGTGGATCATCTCTACCTAAAGTGCACGGGACTCTCAGGTAAACCGGGGGGGGTTACCCTCAGTTAATCTAATTGCTCGATCGATCGAGGCCTTTGCTCAATGCTCATGCACGCGAAAGCTTATCAGATGGCGCTAAAGCAGACTAAACCATGCGCTATCCCAGCATCTGCTGTTGCCTGGGTCGGGTTCGCCGCCAAGGATTCTTATCAGATCTAGTTGTGGGCCGCGGTCGGATGCCATCGTTAACGCAGTGTTCTAGGGTATCTCACCGCCGTCGGCGTTTATCCAAAGCTGACATGTCCGTTTTTAATCCCGAGCCAGTTGCTGTATACTAGACCTTTATTTCCGCAGTTATATATATTCTAATTCTTTGACAGCTTCTGCTTATGGTTGGCTTGCGTAGAGAAATGGACTGAGACCCCATAGTGAATCATGCAGTTATTGCGGTTCTCACGGCGAAAGCCACGTGTGTAATGGCGCTTGTTTACAATGGTGCATGCACCAAATAATTATGATAATATCACCAGGCAAGAAACAAGGATGTAGGGTGGCCTTGACCCAGGTCCTCGGTCGTATAAATTTCGTAGTTTCCCAGGCGTTACAGACTTAACATGTTCGGATTCCTGGCCATGTGTTTGAAGAATCACTGTCAATCAGTATTAGATCATTAATATGTGATTGAACCACACCTGTTTTCTTTATATATATAGCATGCCTTCCATCGGAACACCAGCATGCTTGTTGTGAGAGAGAAAGCGGCCCAGGGGAACACGGGCCTGCCAAGGGGGACGAGAAGGCATCAAACGAGAGACCTGCTGGTATAGAGGCTGCCCCAACAAGACATGATGATGATGAAACTCTGCAGAATCTTGAGAGACTTCGTAAGCAGTATGGCGTAAGTCACGACCTCTATTCTCCACTCCCCTATTCCAAAGGCGAACCTAACAGCAGCTCTCCTCTTTAGGCACCATGGGATGGCCCGGATGACCCAAAGAATTCGTATAGCTTTTCCTCGACGAGGAAGCATCGTAATGGGCCTTGGCTCGCTCGTGACGTTAGTGGCGGCAAGTGTGACGGCGGCTGCCCTCGGCGACATCTCAAGAGATCTCGGTCTCGACCCGGCAACGGCACAGATCAGCTTCTCAGTGTACTTTCTTGGGCTTGCCTTCGGCCTCTTCCCCATCGCCGCGATCAGCTAGATACACGGCCGCAGGAATATCTGGATTACATCGAACGTATGGTTCATACTATGGAATTCGCTTTGTCCAGTCGGCTACTCTAAGTGAGAAGTTCTCGACGTTGTTTTCATCTTCTCTCAAACAATGTTCCAAATGGCAATAACCAGCTCCGAGTGCTCCAGGAGTCTCATGATTGCCGGGCGGTTTTGTAAGCAATTCTTGGAGTCGTTTGCTTAAAGCTTAGGGCTACACCTCTTGCTCAAGCCCGGGATTCCTGACTCTAGATATTGTAGTGGCTGCATTGGGCGCCAGCGTCCGTAATACGGTAAGTCTCAGTTGTATCTCAGATAACGGAGATGCACTCTCGACTGTTATATAGGCTAACTCGAAGGACCATCCCCTGTCAGGCACTTGGGTCGCGGTGGGGTAGAAGGCACCCCCTAGGGTGGATATAGAATGTGATCTAGTTATATAAAGGCCCGAGGCCTTCCCAACTTGTTGGGAAGGACTCAGGAATCAATGATATTGAGCCCTTACCCCATACTCCTCCCTATCAGCGACCTACCTGTGACCTAACTTCACTCCGGAGCATAAAACCCTGACATCCCCGCTGTAGCTTGCCGGCCCGGCCATGACGGACATGTTCTACGAGAAAGATCGGGGCAAGTCTCTTGCGCTTGCTGGCCTCCTGCCTTATCTAGGTCCTGCTCCAGGACCCATCATTGGTGGGTTGGTAAGCCAGCTGATGGATTGGCCTTGGCTCTTCTACATCGTTAGTAATATAAGTACTCTGTAGCGCCAAGCAAGTTGTCACTAATATAGAAAGCTTTACCGTTCTTAAAGTTAGGTGCAAGCTTTTATTTTAAATACGGTAAAAATTAAAATGTAAGCATTTTAATTTTAGCTTACGCTCTAATGCTTTAAATGTCACACGGACCCCAGGGACCAGCACTGGCCTAGGTATTAACCTAGGACAGCCCCTAGGTCTGGCGAACCGCATATTCGCGCCTTATTAATAATCATATGATCGGGTAGCAAAGCCTATGGATAGCAGAGGCTCCTGTTTGCCTTCCCGTATGATCTGATCTATCCGAGACAGTAATACGAAGGCGCGAAGGCAAAGGGAGCCTGGCTAGCTTGGATGAAGCTATTCGCATATAAATAAGCCTAGAATCCGCCCTTGGCTGAATGGGAGGACTAGGGAGGCAGACCCCCTTTGATCCCATAGTTGATTATTAGTCAATCTGAACACCTCTCAAGCCCTTGATCACAAGCCCTTGTAACATTAAATAAACTTTAACTAATTAAAGTTTTACAAAGTTTTTCTAGACTAATAAGAAGCTAGCCCAGTTTTATAGAGTTTTAGGGGTATCTAAGTGGAACTTCTTAAGCTTCACTTTCCTTTACACTTTATTAGCTGTAGCTAATGCGTGTTCGGGAAAAGTAAAGCTTTCCAATTGTCGACACACGTCAGTCGCTAAACTCTTTTATTCCCCATTGTTGGCATGTCTCACAGGCACGGACTGCCTTAACAGACTCTTGCTACTCCTGCGAGGTCCCAAAACCCCGTGTAATTCTTGATAGAAGTAGATATTACTGACTTTAGTTTTACGAATAGTGATGCTGCTCATCGGCGTTTTCATGCTGCCTGAAGCCTATACGCCGGTGCTATTGCGTCGGAAAGCGATTCTTGGTCAATTTTATCAAGAAGTGATAGACGGATCTCCGACTACAACAGGTCGGTGGGCATTCTGGCGTGACTTCTTCTCGCGGCTCGGTGTGAACATGCTTCGCCCAGTTCAGATACTCCTCTATCGGGCGGTGATGCATGTCATGACCCTCAACATGGGACTAGATTTCGGCATCTATACGCTGGTGTTGTCCACCTTCGCGCAGCTGTGGGTCGACCCGGTACGGACAGTCGAAGCTATCAAGCAGCTTGCACTATCTCCATCTCGATTGGGATTCCCCTGGTAACACAGGGTGGCGGGCTGGCGATGGATTGGGTATACAGAAGTCTGCGTGGGCGGGATGGCCCCAAGAACAAGAGCTCGTCAGCCACTGGTGTTGGCGGAAAGCTGCCACCCGGAAAGCCCGAGTATCGTATCCCATACAGTATCGTATCATCTCCTTTCCCTCAAGCACAACACGATATATGGAGAATACGACATGCCCTGCTGCTGGCCCGGAACTCACTCGGCATCAAGGGAGTGCCTGGTCTCCGCCCTAGTTTACTGCCAAGTTCACTACATACGCTTCCCCTCCCCCCTCCCAAAACTAGACCTTGTACTGATTTACAAAACCAACCAGTGATTCCAGGTATCCTTCCCATGCCAACCGGGTTATTCTGGTATGGTTGGAGTGCCCAATACCACTATCATTGGATCGTGGTCGACATCGGAGCGGCGGTATTCACCATGGGTAGTTTATAGTAAGTGCTTCTATACTTATATCGCTCACGAGATTGGTTTTAAGGTAGACTCTATAAGCGAATGCTCCGCTTTGCTTTTTGGTTTTTTTTTCTTTTCTCCACTGGCAACTTTGGAAAAGCACTTTTGAGTGTCGACAGTCATAACTGGTGGCAGTTCCAGTGTATGGTTATTGCACGACGAGTTTTATTTATACCAGGCAGAGTTTGCATGGCTATCTTATTATACCCTGGACCTTTGTTTCCTTTGGTTTAGTACACAAGGCCTTCGCGGTCGTTATTTTATCACGGGATTTCCCCCTCCCCGTACGTCCCCAGCACAGTTATCGCTAACTCTAGACGGTACAGTACGCTCAGGCCCTCAATGCATACATACCAGATGAGTTCAGGAAGTACGCCGCGTCGGCTAGCGCGGCGCTTCGAGTACTATCGCAGATACTCGGCTCTGTCTTCCCAATATTTGCCCCAAAGCTTCACGGCACATTGGGTTATGGGTGGGGCAACAGCGCCCTTGCATTTATATTCATTGTATTAGCATTTCCGGTGCCAGGTTGTCTGTGGCTATTGGGTGAAAAGCTGAGGGCCCTTGGTAAACAACGCATCCAAGACATATGGGCTTTGGTCCTTGAAAAGCATAATACAGCTACGAACCAATATCGGTTGCTAATAAAATATTATTAGGAACACATTTCATTCGCATGCTTGACGCGCTAGCTCCCACACTATCGTAATACTATAGAACAAGAAGCATTCTCTT
This sequence comes from Xylaria acuta, assembly GCA_022495125.1. Classification (NCBI taxonomy): domain Eukaryota; kingdom Fungi; phylum Ascomycota; class Sordariomycetes; order Xylariales; family Xylariaceae; genus Xylaria; species Xylaria acuta. Next base: position 109,828 of record MU383169.1, on the reverse strand, counting down.
TTCAGACTGATCTGGCCTGCGAAGATGTTCTGGCATCTGCCGCACACAACAAGAAGTGTTCAACAGATACCCATACCTTCGATTCTACACGTCAATATAGAGGCGCCCTGACAAACCTAATAATATACCAGCTACTGTCACACAGACCCGATAGACTGGATCCGATCTGAGACTGGAGGCCTGTATATCATGTATATAATCATATGAGCGGGAGACCGCGCTGAGGCTTCTACCCGCGTTTTCTTGATCAAACATATGACCTAGCCGAGACCTAAATACGAGACGGGTCGGCGATTCCGGTCGGCAACTATTCGCGAGGGTCGGTAACTATATGCGAGGCTATTCGGACATAAAGACCCTGGATGTCCCAGCTGGCTGGAGAAGGGACAAGACCTTCATAGCTCCCCTCGACGCCCTAGATGATTATTACAATTTGAAGACTATTCCAAGCCCTTGATTTCAAGTCCTTGCTACAGCTACCTTACTAGCAATCTTAAATCTTGAAATATCGTATCTCGTTAAACATAGCTCTCGTCTGCTAATCTTCGTTGGCCTGGGCGTTATTATGACCTATACGTTCCCCAAACCAAAAATTTCTTCGAAAATCCTAGCAATTTTCTTGAGAGAGAATCACATCGTCATAACCTGCTTTCCATTTTTCCTCGACCAGAGAGAAAATAATAAGGCGATAGTCTCCCGGGATACGTGTCGGGCGGACGACGGAAACTCTTAGCACTTGGCTCACCCCAATTGGCGGCGGGCCGCATTCGTAATGTAGTTTTGTATTATACTGCTGTTGCACTGGGAGTGTCTTAGGATCTCAGTCTTCAAATCTAAAATATCCCCGCGCAGGCTACCAACGTAGCTGAGCAACACCTTGTTCTGCTCACTTAGCTCTCTCTCGCGTCGTTGTAGTTCTTTCTCATTTCGCTTAGCCTTTTGGCGAGATTTGCGAGCAGCGACGCGGTTCCTTTCTCGGTGTTGCTTGATAACTGGCGACCCGCTCTCGTCTACGGGCGTGGTTGAAGACATCGATGTCGCGCGTCTCGTCGACCTAGTCGAAGTTGGATTTGGTTCACTAAATGTCGTGTCATGGGCTTCGTTGCAGCTTAGCGTGTCTGCTTCGCCGGCCGGTTGCTTTGCGGTTCGTCCTTGGGCTAACGACGGAGGTTTCGCAGGGCTGTTTCCGTGTCCGAATCCACTACTGAGTTTCTTATAAGAAGTTAGTAGTATTGTTTTTGGCCGATGCATAAATAGTTGAGCTCGAAATAGCTCAACATCAAGATGTGCCAGCGTAGATACTCACATAGTTTGTTGAAACATACGGCCTCACGTCGGTAGATGCGATGCACTCCTCTTCCGCGGCGTCCTCCAAGCATTGTATGGGGCTTAACCGTACATCTTTAGCCAGCTGAGTCCACGGGAATTCTAGCGCAGGCGTGCTATCGTTTTCGGATGGCGCGCCGAGGAATGACAGATCCAAGCCACGGGCGTCTTTCTCAAAGCTTTGGTTGATAGCTACCGCTTCATCCATTATGCTGGGTGAATATGGTGGGGAGAAGGCAATTGTAGACATTAGGTCCTGTCTTAACCAGATGACATGGTTGCTTTTGGCGACTTGTATATTACTGAGCCTTCGCAGTCTGGCTTTGCGGCAGGGACATTTCGCCCTGATCTAGTCGGGGGTCATTAACATGTGAGATTAAAAGAGCATCTGGTGATTTGGTCCCGGAACTCGAAGCAGTGAGTTCCAAAAGGGATAATATAAGGTCTCGCAGGAGGCAATTGTCTAAGATTAGAAGCTGCTCATAGAGCGGTTTTGGGGCTCGCTTAGGAGAGGCGGATCATCAATCTGGAGAGAAGGATGGCGGAGAATTTATGGACCACTCGCCGGAGCAAAGCCCCCCACCCGTTCATTTTCCGGTGAGTGGATTGTGTGTTAAGTCTCCCATACATTTGATTGGAATCTGTGCCAGGTACTTGTACGACACAGTCCTTACGATATAGGCACGGCATCCTATATAGCCCCTACCGTGTGTAGTCACTGTACATTCGACCACTTGCTGGGCAGGGCCTAGTTACACCCCGAGGTGGCAACGTCTCGACCAGAGATATCGCTGTATCTTAGGCCTATTGGGGTAAGACGATTAAACAGCTCATGAAGGCTCACTGTTCTGGGCCCCGGAGTGATATCCGTCTAATCGTACAACTCTAATCCCTGAGAAGGGGAAAAAAGAAACTTCGACGGATTTCTTGGAAATTGCGTCATAGGCGTGTGTGTTGCGGTTGCTCCTAGCTAACCAACTACATAGGTTCAATACCTTAGGTCGTCGGGCGCACTGGAAAATAATACCTACAAGCAAGTCCAGCACTTGATACGTGTACAAAAGCACGCGCCCAGGAACAAAACCACCTAAGGCTAGGTAGGCTGAATGGATCCCTCTGCTCGCCCCGACGTGGTATAGTCACCAGCACGCGCAGTTCGGGGCTGTTTTGTCGATGAATACCTACTGTAACCAGCCGCCATACTTGTAGAACAAACACACGCGACCGAAGGTCGTCAAACGTAGATCTATCGGGTTTGGCTGTCGGCCACTGCTGCAAGATACTATTGCGTAGCTATCTAGTATTCTTGCCCTATCGCCCTGGTGAACAGATGATTGCAATGGCTGCCGTCGGCCCTAATAGACTCTGCAGGTTCTGCTTAAGTGAAGACGACTTTCACGATTCTATTTTTCCATATAGTAGGTAGTATAGTAGTAGTGAATGGCGGCAATTGAACGGGTTAAGCGGCAAGGTCCCCGCTCCCGGGTCGAAGCTGAAAAATAAACTCGGTGGTCCCTGGGGGTGTCGACTCAATCTATAATATAAGCAATACTGGAATGGACGAATTCTATGGTTTGATTGTGTTCTAGTGTATGTGAAGCTCGGCATGTTGATGCCACGCGCTGTATTGCTGTCAGAGGCGGTGTACAGTCAATTACGGATGACGTCAGAGTCGGCTCCGGGGCTGAAGCAACCAATAGTATAAGCTAATCAGCATGGTTTCGGGCCCAGCTCCGGGGTTCTCGGACTCAACACCGAACATGAATTGACCAGTAGCAGTCGAATAAGAGGACGAAGGTTGTGGTTTCCGGCTGAACAGCTACCTAAACACGACAGTTTGGCAATTGTACAATACGTTAAGAGGCCGTGAGTCCATGACGGCACCGTCAACCCACGGTATCCAATAAGGGAATGATGGTATTTAGATCGAGATGAAAACCGCCAAGAGTTGGATAGGTGCGCACGTGTGCAATGTCCAGTTTTCTATGGCAGGGTTGCCCGGCTTAAAAAACGACACACATGCTATAGACCTTAAACTCTACTGCTATAATGCTAAACAGAACAGCCAAATAAGATATTAAAAATAGAATAATTATACTAAAAAAACCACCTTGTTTTATTTTATATAGCGATACTTTTTCTGGGGTTCTAGATTTTACTTGGTTGCATCATTAATGGCTGAAGTAGTAGAGTTTGGGAGGTCTATGGCATGTGTGTCTATCCCATGGTGGTGGATCTTGACGTGAAGAGCAGACGGGAAGCACCGCACTACAGCACCTAGCGTGATAACGGCTTTGAGCCCGATATGGTTCGTCCCGCTACCTTTACATAGGTTAGTTTAACTATATGTTGGCCGTGACTGGATTTAGTCTCTGATTGCAGTAGCAGTTGCACAGAAAAATCTCTCGATATCCTGCCCGGACCACGATCTATGTCCACTAGGTTAGGTTATGGTTTGGCAATTTCGATGATTGAGCTACCTACTACTGTAGTGGTATACCAAGGCTAGCAACTCTACCTTACCATACGCTCTCTTTCCTGACCCCTGTTAAGAGCACGGCAAAACATGCGCTCATTGCTGCACGCTGGATCGTGGTGCGGGGGGGTAGACTAGGTACTTAGTAACTGGTATGCGGGCGCCATGGCCTTCCTTTACGTTTCTTCGCTGATCTCTAATCTATCACAGTCAGGTCGTACCTTACTTAATAAGCATAGACCCCGAGTGCCTTTTGCGTCAGTACGTGGTTGAAGATATTGGGGGTTTAACTAAACCGCATCACCAGGTCTAGCATAGGTGTGAACTGATTAATAGATTTTATACAGTCGCCTAATAGTACGAATTATGAAGCCAATACAGCCCAGCCCCCCTTCCCCCTCCCCGGTTGACGCATGTCCTTCATCAAAACACGTTTCGGTAGACGATATTCATAGCCCAAAATCCAGCAGATAGATATCATTACAAATTATGGTCACAAAGGACACGGCCGATTCAGCGGCGCGATGCAAAGACGTTCGCAGGCCACAGCCAACAAGCCGATAATGCATAATGATGAAAAGCGCTTTCTCGGAAGTTTGATGCAGTGGTCCCGGTAGGGGGTGTCCGACATAAAAGAACACCGTTAAAAAACATGGTATCTCCGCTCCATGAAAAACAAATATCTGAGATGGTGGTATATGGGCATAAAAGAAGTGAAAATCGTTCAATATCGTCGGTGTAAATCAGTGCCGTGGCGAGTGTTCGCCGCACTACATTCTCGTCTCCTCCCTTAACCGGCTATTTGAAGTCTGATGGTTGATTACGTTCCCCATGAACATTGCACTTTCCCGTCTCTTCGACTTATTGCCAAAAGAGGCATCAAGCATACCATTCGAGCTTGAGCTATATTCCTGTTCATAAGGAGACCCATAACCGTAATGAGGCCGATCATATGTCGGCTGTTTGAAAGTAGGGATAGCCGCGGATGGATCATAGCCAGGTGGGACAGAAAAGCCGCTCTCATAAGCCGGGCGAGCAGCTGCCTGCACGTTCGGTCCCTGCTGTGATAGATATTGTGGGTCATAAGCCTGTCTGGGTGGCGGCGTACCAGCTGCCCTGAAACCCGGTGGTGTAGGCGTTGAGCGTTGCTGCACTTGTTCAACGAGTCGCTGCCGATGGGGTGACTCGGTCGTACCAGCAGTTGAGGGACGGCGTGGCTGTGGTTCGACGGCTTGCCGAGAATCCGCTTCTGAAACGGGCGATGGGAGTTCATACTCCTCGGGCTCTATGCCGAAAATTCCTTGGTAATTCTGTAGAAGTAGAGCAAACACAGGAGCTGGAATGTTCAGTGTAGGTGAGAAGACTATACCCACATTGCGCACCGTCATCTTGTTCATATCGGAGTGATTGATGATCTTGATCAGGAAAGCGATGAGATACTTGAGCAGCGTCTCATTAGCAAGCGGAAGGCGTTGCACAAGTTCTGACAAGGCCCCAATCTTCTCTTTGTGATTCGTCATCTCCGTGACCTCGACGAATTGCATGTGCAAATCTCGGGTGAGAATAGTAGTGGGGAGCTCACGCAGATAGAGTTTCAAGAGTGAGGCAACAGCGTGAATATCATAGTAAGTCTCGTCTGTGAGGATATTGACGTCACCTTCTTGGTTAAATCGCTCGCGGAGCTGCTTGATTACGAGATTGGAGCCGCTGAGGCGGAAGATTCCCTCCTCCAGGATTGCGTTCTTCATGTCGAGATACTGAATACAGCGATAGACGACAGCTGGAAGAGGGACATTGGTATCAATGGGACCGCAATACCTCACAGCCTCAGCAAGTGGTGCTCCAAAAACCTGCCGCACCGGACCACGAGACTCGGACTGCGGCTGAGGTGTACTTCCTCCGCTAGAATTATAGAGGGGGTCCTGGTCATCAGAAGAGGAACGAGCTTTGGGCCCGAAACCGAAGAAACTACGTTTACGTTGTTTCTTTTCCTCCATGGAAGGTCCGGGCTGAAGTAAGTTGGTCTTACTACCCCATGAGGCCGAGTCGGATATGATATGAGGGTCTCTGGGAGCTGATATCGTGTACAACGAAGCTACCGGCTTCTCCAGAAGTTCAGGGCTCGCGGTACCCCGCCGCCGGGGTGGTGCGCCGTCGGGTATATCACCTTGCTTAGCTGTGTCATAACTCATCCCAATAAGTGCATCCTGGCTCTCATTCCGTAGATCTTGAGGCTTTCCCTGTCCATACATTTTCTTTTTCGCGTTTGCCCCAGTTACATGAGCTTGGCTGTTATGACTATGAGCGCCAGGCTTGAGTGAAGCCTCGTCCTCATTTGGATCTCGGTAGTCAATCCAACGCAGAAGAGTGTCAACCCATTGGTCGCGCTCCTGGTCGCTTTCAGCACAGAGTACGTGCTTTACGTAGCTGCTTGCATCTTTCTTCTTCGGCTCTAGGACCAAAAATGCGTGTCGATATTGGTTGTCCGGCTCATCACCATTCGAACCCCCTGCAGGAGAGCCATCAGTATTGTGCTGGGCCTGCTTCCCAATCTGCGCATTTAGGAGCTTTATGGTTCCTAGATGCGCTCCCCCAGGCGTCTCATAGTACTTCAAATTGGGACCATCGAGAACAAAGTATCGAGCTTTCCATCCGCCAAAATTCTTTCCTCTTTTCGTGAGATACCCATGCTTGAAAGGCCTACCACCCGGTCCCTTTTGAGGGCCCGCCTCGCCATTGGCTTCGTTTGTGTCGTCGCTATTGGGTGGTAGAGCGTTAGTAGAAAGATATTTACATAGTTCGATGGCGGTTGGCAGGTCGAGTAAAGTGTTCAGGAGCTCATCCAGGTAGTTATCGAGAACAGTACGACGAGCATCCAGCTTGGCGGGGGCGTGGCCACTGAATAGGGATCGATCAGGAGTTTTGGCTGTGAAGGAAGGACAGTGTTTCATTCTTTGATCAAGCTTTGCCAGAGAGCCAGTGTCCTTTTCTACTCTCCACAACTCCCCTCCTCCAAACCTAGATAGAATAGCTAATGTGAAGACAGGGTCTTCCTCGAGCTGCGTGAGAGAAAGTAGGCTCGCACGGGATGGCCTCATCCGAGACGAGGCCACCTTAACAGCGACAGATGGTAGGGCATTCGGAGGTAGTAGCAGGTCGGGATATTCCTCTGTAGTGAGACCACGGAAAATCTCGGCACGTTCGAGCCGCTCGAGCTCTGGTTGTTTGACAGTATGCAGGGGCTTTGGAGAGGGCAAGTTCAGCGACTCGGCTGAGGTAGTATGGAACTTGGGCGTGTTCGGCGGCAGCGGTATTGGTTGTCGAGGAGCTCTAGGGGACAGAGGAACCGCCGTAGACGTCAGACCACGCGGCGAGACGGGTGGTGAGAATGCCATCGGCCGAGGGCTTGATGGTAGTCCCGGGCTTATCAAGGCAGGATGTGGCTTCTGTTGATACTCATCCCCACTTAGCATGCCAGCCAGAGATGCCGGGATGTTGTCCCGCATAATCGAAGGCTGAGCGGGTTTGGTACGAGGGCTGACGGGCACGTCGACTCCCTTCTGCCCAGTTTCCTCGGATATGGGCGTGCCCTTGTGGCTGCCCTTTTTGCTTTTCTTGGAGAGACTGCGGGCTTCGGCCTCCTGCTGTGCGATTATTTCTCTTTCGCGGTCATCGTCTTCCCTCGTTCGCCTACGTCCCCTTGACTCGATAACAGGGAGCTCATCCACATCCAGCAAAGAATCGTAATCCGACTCAGAGTAATCCTCTTCGTCCTGAACCGGTCCCGGTGTTAGGCTGGACTTCTTCTTGAGCTGTAAGGGGGCAGGTGGCGGTTTTCGAGGGGGCGGGGCGGGCGGAGGCGGGAACTGCGATATCCCCTGGTCTATCAATGGGGTGGCCTCGATGATGGATACGGTTGGGGGCTTTGGTTGGGGGTCCCGCGGAGGTTGGCTTGGAAGACTTCTCGACGGAGGCAGCCCTATGTGAATGGGGAGTTCATGTGCAGCATTAGTAGCATTCTTTGCTGCATCAGCAACACGGTCCTGTTCCTCATGATCGAAATGACCCAGCGCGTGCTCTGAAGGGTTCGGCATAGCATGTGCAGGATCCAACATCTCCCCAACCTTTGACCGTGGTTCATTTGATATACGATCCGCAGGAGGAGTGATCGGATAGGGGGCGAGAGTTACATCGACGGGCGAATGCTTCGCACTGTCTGAGTCGAGGTTTGACGGCGATCGAGGCGCGTTACTATTCTCTGGTTTCGAGACCTTTACCTCGACAGTGGCGAGGCTGTCCTTTCTTAACGAAGCAACATCGGATTTGGCATGCTCATCGTGGAGAGCAATAACCTCCTTCAGCTTCTTCCTGTACTTGTCCTTGTCTTTCAGAGCACGGTCTAGGTCCTTATTCAGGCCCAGTATCATAGCCCTTTGTTTATCTACCAAGCGCCATAGTTGGGCATTTTGCTGAGACTGAGATTGCTTCTCTTTTAGTAGGTATTGAATAACGGCTTCGGGGGACCCGGCTGCTCTAATTAGATTGGCAACATCGTCTTGAGAACTTTGCTGGGAGGGCGCTCGCGAGGATATCGCAGAGACTGCTGAGTCAATCGACGATGTTCGAGGGGCTGCTCTGGTGGAGTCGACCTTGGAGAGGGACGATCCACTCGCCATGATTGGTAGGCTTGCAGCAGCAGAGCCTACTGGCTTCGTCCTGGCAATGGGCTTCGGTAAGGTTCGAGAGTCATTCGGAGGCGGAAGCAGTGGGGTCAGGCTGGATGAAGGACCGTCAGTCAAACAATGCCCCTTGCATGCAGTTGCTACATGTCGAACGAGTATCCATTCAGTATCTAGAGAACGCACCAGGGATCAGTCGTGAGCGGAGTTGCCGGCGGTGAGATCTCGAGGAAACTTGTGCCTGCGAGATCCAAACGATGTGACCGGGACGGTCGCCGGGCGTCCCTGAGTGATGGGGCAGCCGACTCGGACACAGACGGAGAAGGCAAGGGAGACGGGGCTAGAGGATCAGCAGCCGCCGGCGGCGGAAAGTTTGCGCTGCTTGGGCTCACGCTGGGTGACCGGTTGGCGATACTCGTTTGCAAAGGGCTGGGCGCGGCTCTTCGTTGGGACCTAGAGATAGTGGGGATCTTGGTCAGCGCTGTCTTGAAGCTGTACTTGCGTTCGGTGCAGGTAGTTGATGACTGGCTGGCTCTCGCTTTCGTCGTTACCAATGTGACGCGGCGCCTTTCTACAGGCCGAGGACGCCACGTGCTAAGGCAGGTTTTCAAGCGGATTTCGGCCAAGCGAGCAGTGCCTGGACTGGAAAATACACGTTTTGCTGATATCCAACAGAATTCGGGAGTTGTCAATGCGAAACGTAGGCGCGCAGTCTTACCAGCAAAGCAGACAGCGACGTGGCAAACACCCCTTTGTTTCGTCCTGACATACATATGCAAGCACAACCACCGCCGACAATGAAGGACAAACAAAGAGAAAAAAAGAGAAAAGCGTTGTGGACGGCTAACCTTGGTAAACCCGGGCGTGGAAGAGACAATGACGATATTGTGGTAGTTGCCGTCGCCGTTGCCGTCGCAGTTGTGGTCGCAGTCGTTGGCGGCGAGGACGGCAGCTCGAAATCGTGTGTAGAATAGTCTGGCGCGGCTCTGCCGATGGTTGGACTATCTTGAATGCCCTCCTCGGTGACTTGTTGTTCGACCTGGGAACTTGGCGGAGTCTCGCTGCGCCGGAGCGTTAGATGCGACATAGCCCGCCCTGGCACGAGCAGTCCAGCCCACTCTGGATATGCCGCACGCTGCACAGCAGTACAGTACCTACTTACTGTAGTACTTAGATGCCCTAGGTATGGAGCGAGGTAGGTACCTGTGCAGTGCACGCTCCACCAAGTGCACTATGGACGTACAGCAGTGTATGCACAATAGCTGCGCGCGACAAGGGCAGCGATTGGTGTGGGCGGTTTCACACCAGAGGTCAGAGCTTGCCAACCCCTGTAATTAATCCCCGGCCGGCGTATGGCTGGCTTGATGGCTGATCAGGGTTGGTCAGGGTTTGGTCTGGGTCCTGACCGCCGAGACTGTTGTGGACTCTCTTTCGAGACGCTCCAAACGGCCAAAAGAAGAATGCCACCCTGACCCTGATTGACGTCGCATGTATCCGTATCCTGTCGACAGCGGCGCAACTGTCGCACAGATTGCCAAATCCGGTAGCCGATGCAAGCAGGGTTCACGCCTGCAATCTGCCTGTGGCCGGAGGAGCACAACGAAAAGAGGTGAGCGCCTATGTGGTACGGATACCTACGTCGCAAACGCCGCGAACTGCTCGCTTAGGTAGGTGGTTGAAGTGGCTCCCTGTTCGATGACACGAGGAGCCGAGGAGGCAATGAATAATAGTAAAAATGCTAAAAGGCATATACGGGGGGTCTGCTGGGGTTGTATGTCTCTGTCCCTGTTTTTGTGTGTCTCCTCTCATAGCACGCGCGGCCGACCTGCAAAACCATCACAAGTGCTAGTCTACAGAGCCAAAGGAGCAAAATATAAATCCCGGCTATGCGAAGGGCAGGGGAAATGGCAAGAAGGAGAAGAGAAAGATAATGAGTGGCTTTGAGTGACGGGAGAATGAATGGAGTTGCAAAGCCAGGAACAGGAGCAGGAACAGGAGTAGGAACAGGAACAGCCCGCTGCATCCCACTTTGCCGTCCCGAAGCCTAATTGACTGGGCAATCAGGGGTAAAATCCGCGGCCATGCCTACTTCGTTCGCCTGCCTCGACTAGATTATCTAGGTAGACGACGACCTACCTCAGATAGGTAATGAGAGCTACTATCTGCACCGGGTAGGTAGGAGTCCTCGATATGGAATGCCTGCACTACCTACCTACCTACCTACCTACATACATACCTACCTACATACATACCTACATACATACCTACATACATACCTACCTACGTAGAGCGTTACACATAGGTACGGCTGTATACCTGTAAGCCATAGACAATATATGGCCGTCTAGTAGGTAGCCCGCGGTGATTCCTAGCTGTTGAGAGTCCGAGTTGGAGAATATCTAGTATAACATGGTTATAAATACTGCTCTACTAACCGACATGGCATGATATTATACCTACCCCTGAATCGCCCGAAGAGACCCCATTTGCTTACTGGCCGCTACTACAGCATGTGCACTAGACTATCAAGAGATAGTGTATAATGTTAGTACACTAGAGACGGGTGAACGAACCCCTTATCCATCTGTGCCGACACCAAACATCGACACTAACAACTCCGCCAATAACGATCAGCGGCTGAAGGACCAGCATCTCTTGCGCATACTACCTACTTAGTACTTATATGCCGTAGATGATGATTGTCATCGTGACCTACCAACAATCGAGCATGGTCAAGGCCAAGGAAAGTATACCCCTGGTTGAAAATGGGAAACATTGGGATGACCAGAATATGTGCAGGGTTCACCCCCGGATTCATAGGCGGACTTAATTAACTCCCAATTCTCAGAAACGCCCCCGGCTCGTGTATACAGTATAGTAGGTATAGCGCCATCGGAACATTCCTCATGCACAACAAGTTAGTAGGCGCCTGTCTCATCTGTGTAGACCCAATTCCGCGCGATATCAGACGTTGAAGAGAGCACGTAGCACTAGCAAGTGCTGCAGTCGAACTGTTTAATCCCGAGCTCTCATTACTATGATAGAAGTCCCATGCACAAACAATTTTCCCAGTCGTTCTCGGTACCTAGTAAGTATGTTATCTAATGTCATGTACTATGTAGCCTGCAGGAGGCTTCTGCAGGAGGCTTCTGCAGTAGGATGAATTGGGCAATCGTGGGGGGCCTTGGCAGACCTGGTCAGCTGGTGGGTTTGCCGCGAACTCGATGAAATACTGTTAACTATGTACTTACTTTAAGTAAGATCCCCACGGTTGGCTGTCGGTGTTAGTGCAAGCCAAGTTGGAGATCAAACGTGACCGTTTCCCAGGGTGGTCCGTGGCTCTCTGCCCTTTAATTCCGGCAGAATCAACCCTACATAGTACCTCAACCTGCCAGAAGAAACAAATGATGGCAGAGAAACAGAGTTCCCGTGGCGATACAACCCACACAATCTCAGTTCCCATGAGTGAGCGACGGTGGATATATTCCTCTCCTCGCAGCAACATCTCTGCGCCCAATGACCACTTGACTTCCATGACCACGTGTGTGTCAGTACAAAACAAGACAATTTCAGATGGACCCGGCATTAATATGCACGCAATCATTCCTCAAGCCCCTTCCACCCAACGTCGCCTTTTTAGGAAGCTCTTGCCAGCCGCCCTAGACTCAGTAATGAAACAACCCGACCAATGGAGTGCAGTACCCGCCGGCAGAGCGAACGTGAGTGAGTTGGCGGTGTGATAGCATCTCCCATCACTACCACCATATAATAGACATATTATTGTACTGCACGATGCAGTACCGTACCTATGTGACTATCTACTGTAGTGTAGATATGCACATGCGCCATGGTCTCGAGCAGTGAAACACGCTGGGGACGCTTCACGCTCATTCGCCAGCGTTCAATCTAGAGAGACCGACATTCCAGATTCCCCCTCCTCTTTATCTAGATCTAGTCCTTGCTGCATCATCTCAAGCCCTATCCTTTGAAACATGGGCTGATGGGCCAAGAAGAAGCCCGCTTGAGGCTTGTTGATGATCTGGTATTGGGCAGCTCGGAAAGATGCAAAGAGAAGAGAGGCCCCTTGACATGCTGGAGATACATCATCCCGGATGTCTATAATTAAGTATACCTACTATGTAAAGACGGCATCCCACCCTTTTTTCGTCTGAAATCCAAACTTTCGCCATCGCCATCGCCATCGCCATCGCCATCGCCATCGCCATCGTCATCGTCAATCCCGCTTAATGTGTTAGCCACACGGGATACCAAACAACCGGAAATGCAGGGGATATCTAGGGACAAAATCTACGGGTTTTCTCATCAGCCACAGCCACACTGATGCCCTTGCGAACCCGGCTTGGGTATCATCCGGCCGGCTTTCGCAGATCACAAGGCGGCGACGAATAATCGCTAGGTTCCACCTCGAGGTGCGCATCGATCAGTCTAGGCTCACGAGATTCTCTGTTCTTGCATTTTCTTCCCGTATCGCGTACGCCAGATGCGAGAATAAAGATTGGTCCCCAGTCGACGACGCATGTAATCAGACGGAAGTGATGTTTCGTGGCCCGCTGAGCGAGGTCCATCTTCCTGGGGAATTGCAGCGAATATCCGCAAAGCGAAGCAGCAGATATTGTTCCGCCCAATTTACAAATTAATACGGATCCAACTCAGATAGTACCCAATCTCCTGCTTCTGCACCATGTTAAAATCGGATGTATCACACTACGTATATGCCTCGCAAGAGTAAGTAATACCGTTAAACGCGGGATAGTCATAACAGCAACAACAACAACAACAACAGCAAAGCACCAGGCAGGTCTTGTGGCCACTTTCCCGCGGCAAAATAGCGTGTGGTTTCAGCATCGGTTTCAGCTGAGAGATGGTAGTAGATCTCGATGCCGAAACGTTGCCTTGTGCAGCCCAGCAGCGGAATAGGTTAGGCAAGCTAAGAGTTTATTTGGGGGGCACGCGACAGCCAGCCAGCATTTGGATTACACAGACAGGCCGGGTGCTACGTTGCCACCCTTCACAAGGCGGAGAGCGATGGTCTCGGGTTTATTCACTAGGTAGTTACAATGTGGTTTGTGTTTCAACAGACGATGACATATCTGTGGCTAACTCGATCCAGATGTTTTGGGGTGTTGAGGCACCAAGTTAGCCCAATCCTTTCATTCTTCTATCGACATCTCAAACAATGCTTCAAGTTTATCGGAACGCTAGTAATCTAGTGTAGATTCTCGTTGACAATATTTAGATTTAATGCATTGTCTTTGTGTTGCCCTATACGGGTTCTAGCCCGAAGCATAACGAACACCCACTAGTTACAATCTCTCATGTTGTATAACCTCAAGATATCATGAATCTTACCTGCTACCTAGGTACATAGTATTCCATGTACGAGGGCTTCGCCAAGACGAACGAACCTTCGAATGGCTCGGGATCCATCAGAACAGTGCACAGCCAGTGGGTGCGTAATCTGCAGTAACGAAACGTCACTCTGCTTCCGATGGGCCTTCGATAAATGAGATGAATATGACCTGCTCATACTGTTCAGATCTCTCTCTCCGCGCTTAACCATGCCCTGTCAACACTGGTTCCTGTATGCTAATCTACGTCCGTCAATAACGGAGGTTGTCCTGGGAGGCACGAGCGACTTAGGATATACATGAGAATCACTCCGCTTCCAACCTTATCTTGCGCTCTATCTTGCGCTCTCTTAAAGGAGCTCCTGACTCGAACATACTATATATATATACAGCCCTCGGCACTCTCTTCGACGTTAAGCCAACGGCATCCCGACTCTCGTGAGCCAACGCAGATACAATGTTTTATAGCATCGACTTAGAGTTCACGTAGTTGCCAGCTGAGCCTAGCAGCTCGGAAGCCTTCGTCACGATTTCATCCACTATCTCCTTGGCCGTCTGATCGGGTGTATTGACGAGACCGGCGACAACGCCCATCGGCCTATTGTAGCATCTCATCAGCACAACTCCCACAACCACAAGTATCCAAACTTTCCAGTTTTTTTTAAGGGGAAAAAAGACAAAGAAAAAGGAGCCGGGATGCGGGTATAACGATATAAAAGAACCCACCTCAGCTCAGCCTGCTCCATAATCTCATCCGTCAGCTTCCCCTCGGCCTGGAGGCGATCCAGCTCGTGCTCGATCGGCATGATACCTCTAGTCGTGAGCTCCTTGATCTCAGCCTGCCTGTTCAGCTCCCAATCCGCTACATAGGCCGTCTTGTGAGCGCGCAGCGGGCGGCCAGTCCACGCCACGCTGCGGATGACGTCGTCGAAGCCGGCGTCGACGACGGCCCTCTTCGCAAACTCGGACGCGCCGCTCTCGCGTGCCGCGACGAACCTCGTGCCGACCCAGACGGCCTGGGCGCCGAGCATGAGCGCGGCCGCGAGGCTCCGCCCGTCGCTGACGCCGCCGGCCGCGACGAGCGCGACGGGCCCGCCGGTGAGCGGGGACCTGTACCCCCCGCAGAGGTCCGCGCACGCCGGCACGAGGACGCTGAACGGGATGTCGCCCGTGTGCCCGCCCGCCTCGCCGCCCTGTGCGCAGATGATGTCGGCGCCGACCGCGCACGCCTTGCGCACGTGCTTGGGGTGTCCGACCATGTTCATGTACAGCACGCCCTCGCGGTGGAGTCGCTCGACGACGCGCTTCGGCGGGACGCCCACGGCCGACACGAACAGCTTCGCGCCGCCCTCGACGATGACGTCGACGAGCTCGTCGAGCGAGCCCTTGGTGTAGTCGTAGTTCGTCTTCCGCGCGGACCCGCCGACCTGCGGGAGGAGGAGGTCGACGCCGAAGGGCAGTGACGGGTCGCGCAGCTGCGATTTCAGGTCCGCGATCATGTCGCGTAGTTGGGATGCCGTGTACCCTACGCCGCCTATCACGCCCAGACCCCCGGCGTTTGAGACCGCTGCGGCTAGAGACGCTGTGGATGTCATTCCCATACCTGCGAGGAGGACGGGGTGCTGGATACCCAATTGTTGGGTAAGAGGCGTTGTAATCGGCGCCATAGTCGTGAACTACGCTTCCTAGCTGTCTCTATGTAAGCACCGAGGCGGATAAAATAGACGTGCGGATAGCACGGGTCTCTGCAGAGGATAATACCTTGAACCGTAGAGCTACTTATTGAGCGAGTGCCTTAATTATAGGACGTAAAGAACCTGAACAAGTGTTCAGTTCAGAGTCAATATCTAACGGCTTGACCTGATATTATTGAATTTCAATCGACGGCACGGATTCATCTTACGACGGGACGCCCGGGAATATTACCCTCGCTTTGTTCACTTGCGGGGTCATGGCTGGGGGTAAACTCCACATCAGACCGGCTTGGCTTCGTTGATAATCACATTTATAAGCCATCCATCCGAGCTTTGGTAAGGTAAGAGATCGCGAGAATGCAAGATAGAAATGAGACTACAACTGGGCTCAGGGAATTCCGACGCGGCCTGGATAGCGCGGCTTATAAAGCACGACGCAACTCAGTGCACAGCTCAAAAGTGACTATTGGAGAAAGTTAGAGTTAGAACCATGTTGTTTCATAGTTTTATTTGGTAGTATGTTCGTTCAAGATATATGAACCGTAGCTCAATCGCCATTGTACAACTAACCCGAATGCCAAATGTGCATATACTAATTCCCGTACATAGCCTGAGCCATCCATATACCCATATTACATATTACGTCGTAGCGCTAGGTACATAAATCGTGACGTATCCAACGCCTTAGTCCATGGTGTATCGTGTATCTAACATCATACTAAAACATCTTATTCGAATCAAATTGTCGTAACATCATATCTCTTTTACATCGTAACTGGAACACATGACAGGTATTCAACAGTCGCGAATGTATCGTCGACGGCGGTGATCCTCGATAACAATATCGTGGCCTGGGTTGCGACGACGAGGTTCCTCATAGCGCCGTGGCGCCTCGACATAGCGGAAGGTGTCGTATTGCGGCTCGGTCTGTACAGGATAGGGCACAGGGACATGAACGGGGACGACCCTCTCGCGCTCAATGTACACCTCGCGATCTCGACTATGACTATGACGCTTGCTAGAGCGGGACGACTTGTAGCTCTTTGAAGTCCTAGAGGACCTCGTCGATCCCGCTTCGGAAGGGTCGACGTCTACGGCGATGACATCGATAGGAGAGTCAGGCTCCACCTCGGGCTCCGGAATAGGAGCCGGGAGAAGAAGCGGCGGCAGTGGTGGTGCAACTTCGATGATAGTAGGAGCAGGCTCAGGCTCAGGCTCAGGCAGTGCTGGGACGAGCACAGGCTTTGGCGGCGGTGGTGGTGGAGGGATGATAGTGGTGACACGCCTTTTGACGGTGACCGCACCATCAGAGGGCGGCTCTAAATAAAGTACTTTCTTGTACTTGCCATAACGCTTCTCGCGAGGCACTGAGTAGATTGTAGACATCTTGTCAGTGGGCGTTGCTCTCTTCCACTAGATAAACTGCACTAATGGTGTTGTAGGAATGTCTGATAGTAATGGGTGATGATGGGGAATTACTAGTAGAAAACGGTCCTCGGAAAAGAAGAGACTCTGACTAACCTGTCGAAACATAAAAATACATCTCCTGGGGATCGAGAGATCCTGCTTTTGATATAGACCAGTAGACGTCGAATCGGGGCGCAGGGAAATTCTTGGCGTTCTAGACAGCTACAGGTCCCGTGGATGCCTGTAGGCTACGTCACGGCGCGGGGCCTAGGCAGATTGGCTGGTTCGGATTGGGCTTCGCAACGTAAATAACGTCTGACCGACGAAATGCAGGGTTCTGCCAAGATGGACTGATAGAGAAAGCGGCTGCCGTCTTATCAGTTCACAACCGATGAAACAAACGCGTGTTGATTGAGACCCGTTATCTGGAGTTCTGTCTTGTTCACTATTTGCAGTACAGCGAAAACTAAGAAACAAACCGAGAAGACTTCTTTCACTAGAGAAGGGCAGCATGCGGTCAATAAATAATAACTGCCAGCAGCTCGTGCTCTGGCTCATCCGTAGCAACGACGTGACCACTCATCGTGGTTCTCACGACGTTAGGCTGCCATCTTGGCTTCTAATGCGAGACGCCGAGGCAGAAAAGGAGAGGAGGGTTGAACAAGAAGGCATCCGATGACGTTGTGTACCGTTATGGTGGGCAGGCGACTGCGTCAGGCTTCAGCAAATGAAACTAGGGAGCACAGACTGGACGACCAACTGACCGGGGTGGCCCTTGTCCCCAAATTTGCAGAGCCGGGAAGTAAATTCCAGCGCACAGACCAGATGTTGTCGATCAATCGCCGTTTCGGTCCCAATTCTTGCCCCTCGTTGGTCACTTTCGTTAATATCACAACCAAAATGCTTCCATAGCATCCAAATACCGAAACTACTGATTTCGGTTGGCCGGGCAAGGCGTGGCTCGTTGGGCAACGTGTACAAGCCTGGCTGCAAGTAAGCACGCGCTGGCAGACACGGTCGGTAGACACGTCAATCCAAGCGAATAGATGATCTCCGTTGCTCGCGCATAGCCGTGGTTCAACGCCACCGGCAGGAAGGATCCCGCGAAGCTACACACAACTCTCACATCAGCGATTGCTTGACACCGAGCTTGAACAGGCAAACTTCAGGGCTGCCCGATTGCTACGATCAACAAAGCATAGATACCAAAAGTGAAGATTCAGGTTCAGTCATGCGTAATCTGTGCAATGCCACGTCTGCCATCTTATCATATTAAGAATACTCAGCCTGTTCACACAGCAACGTCCCCTCCGGCATTATTGGTTAGACAGCCTGATGGACTCGGCGGTTGTCGGTCGGGATCCTGAATTCCATAAGCCGTGTATGCTGGGTCAGCTCGTCAGGCGCAGGCAAGAGCCAATGCTTCCCTTAATAGAGGGCATGGGCACACCCTTGATCAAGACCTACTGTCTCTCGCGATTACGCGTCGGCCGGCGCCCTCAGATCATCGGCTGATTCCGGTGACTGAGCCAAACCCCTGAATCATGAACCTATCATCGGCAAGTCTACGGTGATAAGCCGGAGGAACTTGAACGATGAGTTCAGCCCAGAGCTCCGTGATCGTCATCGCGAGGTCGGCAGAGACGGGGCAATGCATAGAATATTTGATCCTCGAACATCGGATTGTCGATCACCTTAAGCGTGCCCATTCAATAAATTCCACGCCTTACAGTCCAGCGGGCCCACCGCACGATGCTTCCCCAACGCGCAGGAAGGCTGCGGCGCTATGTCAAATATAGTCGAATAGCTCTCGATGCTCGCTACTTGAGTATGCATTGTGACATAATCATTCAACCTTCGTTCAATCGCGTGTATTGGGTATCGAGATTAGTAGTCTATGAAGCAAGCCGTCCATCTACATGCTCGCTGATGCCGTGCAAACACGCCTTAAAAGGCTAAATATATCCAATCAAACCGGTTTGATCATGAAAATCTATAAGGCGTTAGCATTCACTGGTCTGGAATGATCTGAGTACTCTGCATACCTGATTCAGCGCCTGTATATCGCCAAATGCCATCTTCTTAGAAGCAATATAGCGTGACCTTGCACGGTGACGGGCTGAGAGCGCAGGTGGAGTCATAGTGCCTGTGTTGGTGGGCGTTGAAGAGCCACTGTCCTGAGGTGTGGCGGTCAAAGTCATAGTTGAGGATGCTATCGTTGCTGAGGCTACAGTAGCCTCTGTACTGTCTACCTGTTTTCGCTTTTTCTCTTTCTTCTCCTCCTTCTTGTGGGCCTTCTCTGATACAGCGTCTTCTAGGGATTCAGTGGAGGTGTCGGGTAGGGAATCTTGCGGGCTATTCTTAGACTTCTTGCTCTTCTTTCGCTTGACCTCGGACTCGATTGGCACTGCATCGTTCTCTTCTTCCGGTTCCATCTCAGAGCGCTTCGACTTTTTCTTCTCCTTGTCCTTCTTCTTCTTTGCCGGCTTTTCTATTCCTGCACCATCATTTCCATACCCTTCATCAACCTTCGAACGCTTCTTGCGCTTCTTTTCGCGCTTGCTGTCCGAAGTATCGGCTTCTTCAGACTCACTCGCTTTCCGTTTCTTGGATTTCTTGGGTTTCTTCTCCTTCTTCTCTTTGTTTGCGGATTCATTTTCAGAGGCTTCGGAAATTGATTCGTCTTTGACAGGTGTGGATGCCGGCTTCTTGTCGACCAATTCTGCCATCATGTGATCTCCGACCAACAGTCCCCCACTGACGAACCTCATAGGCCCATACTTCCTCTCAACAACTAAATTGGTCTTGATCTCGGAGCGCACCTGCCTTTCCATCTCGATGGTCTCTTCAGACTTGCCGTTGAGTCGCCCTAGTAGATCCTTAAAGACGTCTAAGCCGGTGCATTCGTCGCTCTGTTTCTGGCGGATTTTGGCGCCCAGTCCGAGGGTGTCGTCTTTCAGGTTGATTTTTATTGGTGCCAGACTGGCGGCACTATGCAATTGCGCATGTGCGGTATCTTGGGCACCGAGGAATTTGCCCGGCTGCCATCCCTGGGCGCGAAGAATCTTCTGGCCAAACGTCGTCTCGTCACGAGTCCATCTCGTGTTGTTCGGATCGTAATCCAGTTTGCGGCGGCTGCGTAGAACGGCATTAGTACAGCTGTCTATAGTGATCGCTAGGCGCTTGGCTTGTGGCTTACTTCCGCGGTCCTGCGAGACCCATCGTGTCGCAAATTATTTTCTACGAACCACCTCCAAACAGAAACGCAGAACCCAAGACGACGATACTGGTGTAGAATGGCTTAGGTACCTAGTGGGGATCCTTTGAGCTCCCCAAATTTTTGAGTGATAAAGTGGTTGAAGTAAAGTGGAGTCTAAGCGATAAGGATACCAGCTGGCGCACCAGGTGGCAAGCAGATGGCAGAAACATTGTGAAAGACGTGAAAGACCGGCTATCTCCATACCCAAAATCTACCCAAGGAAAGAGCACCGGAAGTCACACACTCGTAGCTGGCAATCTACTCCTGAAAGAAGGCGCTGTGGATCAAGTGGTCTATCCAGGCAGTAGCCTCATGAAAATACACGCGACAGTTTTCTAAGGAAAGAGTAGGTAAGGTACCTAAAGGTAGGATTAGACTAGAAGCCACCTAGGTACCTGCCTACACACCCAACAAGCAGACCACTCCTATAAGAAGGCACCACGGATCAAGCAGGCAGTAGCCCCGATGAACATAGTGTGCCTTCTTACACTTGAGATTAGAAGACATAAGGTTACGCGGACTAGGTAGGATAAGATGGGCCACGTACCTACTTAACCATCCCCCACAACGCACGCATTCTACGATATAAGGGTTTATTGCTGCCGCCTCGATACCGAGTCGTGAATGAAGCAACGGAACGAGACACAGCACATAAACAGGGTTGCAAGCGCCGCCATAATTGAGACAGAGAGAGGTAACTCTGCTAACAAGATGCCGCCAAAACGTAAACACCACGCCACTGTAAGCTCCGACTCTGAGTCGGACGTAGTGTCGCTGCGTCGTCCCAAAGAAACGGCCCTTCTCCCGGCTATCATGCGGAACATTGTAAGCTTCCGTCCGTCTCCGCCAGAAGATGTCCTACTGCGCATATAGTACCTCGTGTAGTACCTGATGATGAGTTGATGAGCGGGATTGGACGGATCGAGTGACCCTGCCAGACAGCGCCTTGTGCTAATCGAGGTTCCTGTCTTTGGACATGCAGGAAAAGATTAAAGCTAAGCGAAACGACGGCTTCAGAGGCATCGCCGCCAAATTCGATGCATATACTTCTAAAAAGGAGAAGGAGATCGAGGATCACTATGCCTCCGAAGCTAAAAAGAAGTAAGCAATTCTGCCCAGAATATTGTCTGATGTGCATGCTGCTGTGACGGGTGCGCCGTCGTGATCCCCCAACCTGGATATCATGCATAGCACCTAGTTGGCCATTTGGCTTTCATCGTGGAGTATCCTTGACCGCTCTCCCAGAGTAATGTCACTACCCTTCTCACACCGCAGAGCAGACTCGTACCCAATATATACACTCACATGAGCAACCGCAGAACCAAGAAAATTAACCTGCTTCTAGGTCAGCCGAACTCAAGGACCTCTTGACGCGTTACGCCCTCGCCCTCGAACAGCGTGCTTCGATTGAGAAGTCCATCGAGGAAATAGTGTTGGACACGCGTAAGGACATAAACGAGCTCAGCGTGCTCCTGAAAACGGCGTACTCTGGACGTCAGCAGAAATCACACGCTGCCGCCGGCTCGTTCAGCTCTATTGCACCCGTGCCGGCAAGAGGTACTGCTTCTGCTAATCCTACAAATCCCCGTGCCGCAGCAAACATGCAGAACAAGGCTCAGGCCGACAGAAGCGAGGAGGAGAGCAGGGATCACGTCTACGCAGGAAAAGAGAATGTGTTTGACCAGATCTCGTGGTAACTGAGGCATGAAATTCTGCTACCGGCTGCGCATCGAGTATGTAGAATGGAATGTTTATTGATTGACATGTGTGGAATCTTGGCTCGATGCGCGGGATCATATTGCTAGTATGGTATTGTGGATATGCTGCTGTCGACTAAGGGCACAGTGAGATTTTACGCGGAATCATCGAGGATAGTTAGAAGACACCAAACTTAATTTCGAAAGTTGCATTACACACTACTGTGTACCATACCGGTCTAAGACCAGCAGGCAGATAGGTACGTAAGACCAACTGCCACTGGACGTCCACCTGAATGTCTTACGATGCACCAAATCCATCACTCTTCTATGTATGACACTAGTCCTCATTATATCATCTATAACAGACCTTCCTCATGCATTCGTTGACACAATACAAGGGGACAACGGAGTAGGTCTGGTCCATCACCCCACGTCTAGGATCATCCTTATATCTGTTGCTTACCCTCGTCCAAATCTTTCTCTGTCGATGTTCGATGTCAATGCCAATTAGGCGTCTAGCCTGTAAACAAGCATAGCAATGCAAGAGAGGTATATCAGTCACACCACCGCCTTCTAGATATGTGGCCATGTCGGCCTGATGGAAATCGTGCATATCGTGTCTTTCATGCGTGTACACGTCTATGTCTGCGTATTCGGGGGGATGTGTAGTAGATGCATACGCGATTAGTTGGCCCTCTATTCGAAATCTATAGTTTGAAGAACGCCGTGTCTGCTTGGATGTAAATGCAGGATAGTGAAAACGGAGATGGCAGGGGACAAAAAATGCTATTGAAAATAAATGTCGGGGGATAAGATAAGTGCTGCTCATAAGTAGCCGAGTGAGGGATCGCGAAGGGACAGGCCGTGGGTGCAATACACCAATGCTCCCAGTCAACAGTTTAGGCTTGTGTACCAGCGCTCTCTTCCTCAAGAAGCATGAGCCTGCGACATTGCTGCTCGACCGACTCGCTCTCGGTATCGTCCTCAGCAGGGACATTACCCTCGACGATGCGTGCAAGCATGAGCTTCTTAACGCAAGAATTGAAGATGAGTCCCTCGACCGAGTCTCTAGTGATAAGACGGATGACTTCCACGTCACGCGTTTGTCCAATACGGTGCGCGCGGTTCGACGCCTGCACATCGTCCTGCGGGTTGTCTGATTGGTCAAAGATGATAATCTTGTTAGCGGCTGTCAGGTTCAGACCAGTGCCTCCAGCACCTGTTGTAAGGAGGAATACCGGAATGTCCGGATTCTCGTTAAATCGCTCAATTTCGGGGAAACGGTCGGATATGTCGGTAGACCCGGTAAGCTCGCAGTAAGGAATATTGGCAAAAGCCAGGGTCTCGCGAAGGATATCGATGACAAGATCGAATCGACTGAAAACCAGGACACGATCACCATTTTCCTTATAGCTACGGACAAGTTCAAGGAGCTTTTGAACTTTGGGGCCCTCTTCCCAGGACCGGCTGGGAATGTCAAACCGGCCGATGTATTTTTCAAAGTGCTTGCACTCTAAATGCAACTGGAAGTCTGACTTGTCCATATAATTCACCAATAAAAGCGCTTTATGGCGATCGGCCTTGCTTTGAACATATAGTTCTTCCTCGCTACACCTGTCCCATAGAATATCAACCATCTTCTTCACAACCTCATCGGTGAAGTGGACGCGGAAAAGTTGGTGGTGGATTGCTGCTTTGCGAAGCTGCATCCAAGAATGGGAGTCCTTGATAGTCGATGAGCCCCTTTCTTTCTTGGGCACAAGATATCGTCCTTTGATCTCTTCGTAGATAGCCTTTTGCTTGGGATGCATATCGACAACCACATTATGCTCGATCTTCTTCGCCAGATCGAGAACCTCCTCTTTCCTACGCTGTAGGATGAACGGGGCCATGATGGCTCGCGCGTTTGACACGCGCTCCTTGGCGAGCGCTGCGAAATTGTGAATTTCTTTGTTGGGGACCTTGGCTTCAAAGATGGTATCGAGCTGCTCGAAAATTTCGTCACCGAAAAGGTCCGGTTCCACAAAATGGAGAAGCGTGAGGAGTTCCTTGAGGTTGTTTTGAACGGGAGTGCCACTGAGAATTAAACGCCACTGGGTTGGGACTCGCATCATTTGCTTATAGATCAAATTCTTACGATTTTTCAGCTTATGACCCTCGTCAAATATTGCAGCATACGGATCCAAATCCTGCAACCATCGAAGATCCTCTTTGGCTCTCTCAACCTGAGAGTAGCTGGTCAAGACTACATGATTGTTACGAGCCTCTTCGGGGTCCATATTACGCCGGTCCTTCCCCAAGTACGGACAAACGCTCAGCTCAGGGGCAAATCGTTCAAACTCAGCCATCCAGTTTTCACACACGCTGGGCGGGACCACAACCAGGCAAGGCCATGGTCTAGCGTTGCCGGATTTCTTGTCGTACGTGCCGACCAAATGAGCGATAATGGAGATGACTTGGCAAGTTTTCCCGAGTCCCATGTCGTCTGCAAGTATGCCACTGAAACCTTTGGAATGAAGTAGATTCATCCAGTTTAAGCCGAGAAGCTGGTATGACTTGAGTGTAATGTCTTCAGCCATAAGACCAGGTTTCTCGGATACCGGCAACGCAGATCCTTCCTGATGTTTACCGTTCTTATCCATGGGCCAGCTGGCCATGACTTTCTGTAATTTTTTACCCCGATCCTCGCAGTGCTTGATCACCTCAGAAGCCGCATAAAATGCCGCGAACCAAGAAGTCAACTTCTCGACAAACAGTGAACCGATTTGGACACGTTTGGACTTTGACCTGGCTCTTGACTCTTTCTTTGATACTGTCTCGGCATCGAAAACAGAAGCGAAAGGGCGGCAAGACACAATTAACTTAGAATCTGCGACAGAGAAGCCAGTAATCTGAGCAAGTGACTCAGGGGTACACGAGTTGAGATAGTTGAGAACCTGGTCTTGATGAGCCGATTGTTTAACAGGAGAGTCCATAACAGAACCCTCTTCGCGATCGGACGCCAATGGAACATCAACAGGTTCTGGCTCGACTTCCGTCTCAGCCTTTCGCTTGCGTGGGATGAGACGGTTTGGAGGAGGGAATTCTGAATTTGATTCCGAGCCTGAATCAAGTGTGATAACTGCGGGTGGTGGGGTACGATTACGGCGGCCACGCTGAAGTCGTCCGCGGGGCCGAGCGGTAGACTCTAACCGAGCTATCGCCATCGTGAGTGGCGGTAGTTCCTTATTCTGTGATTGATTATCCGACCGCGCCGGCGTGGTCGGTGCTGATGATGCAGAGGAAGAAACTGAGAAAATAGGAGGCGGTGTGGGCGATCTCTTCTTTCGTCCCTGTACCAGACGCCTACGTGGAGGAAGTTGATCGTTCTTAGTGAACGAAGAGGTTGTAGAAGTATAAGAGGTGGAGTGGGAGGTGGAATTAGAAGTGAGTGAACAATTCTTTTGTGAGAAGGATGATTTGATGGGGCTGGTAGCATTAATAGGATTGTTTAAAGGCTTGGAAAGGGTTGATTGTTTTGTTTGAATGGATGCTTTAGACAAGGAAGAGTCGGCCGTGTCGTTGCCCATAAGTAAATCAACGGCCTTTTGGACTTGCCAACCCACACCACTCGTTAGCGCATCCCGACAGGCTTTGATTGTTATGGTAGGCTTATTCTTCGACACAATCTTATACACATCTTTAGTCAGGTGGCGCAACCTCAAGTCGTGAATATCCCTCAGCTCTATGTCGCGGTTGGCCGCCCATGTCGCCTTATTTTGGATAGTTTCGATAGGGGCAGGGTCCTTGAAGAACGAAGAAGGCTTAATATCTCCTCTCATAGGGGATTCATCGCCTGAACTATCGTGGTGCTTGTAACCTGCGCTTAATTCGTCGTCCGATATGGTCAAATAGGCCGTCAGCTTAGCGACAGGCCGGCTCGGTTTGGGTGGTCGTGCCGCCGGTGGCCTAAAGGACGTTCCGGCCGGAGCCATCAGGGAGCCGATACGACCTGCTACCCCTTTCTTCCTCTCTATAAATGGCGATACCTTGGGCTGGTATTTCGGCTGAAAGGGTGACGAAGCCGGTACCTCGATTGCGGTACTCGGCGAGCTTGGGCCAAGCGGTGAGGATAGCGGCCGTAACGCAGTTCTGCCAGTGACTTGTGTTGGTTGGGTTGTGCGATCGAGTATCTGCGTGGGCTGTGTGGTCCGACCGACCAACTGTGTAGGATGCGTCGTGCGTTGGAGGATTTGTGTGGGTTGGGTGCCTCGCTTTACAGGCTGCGTTGGTTGCGTGAAGAATGGCGAAGAACACGGGATGTTCATCATTAGTTCGTCCAGATCTTCATCATCCAATTCAATATAGTCCGGCTGTTTAGCCTCCGGCCGCCCGGCCCTCCCACCGTTACGTTGCATGTTGGGCGTCGCTGGAATCGACGGAGAGCGCTTCCTAGAGGATATCGATGGCCGCGACATCCCCGGACCAGCTTGTTTGTATGTTCTTCGAGTTCAACCGCACCCACCGGCAGGAGGCCCAATGGCTGTAGCCGCAAATGATCGGGTCGGTTCCGAGGCCGTAGTATCGTACTGATCTAGGAGATTCAAAGCTCGGAGAGAATTAAGGTGATATTTTTAGGTTCCACCAATAATGCCCTGGATTTTCCCTTTCGATTCGAAAGAAAAAGAAAAAAGAGATAAGTGTTCTATTTTAACAAAGAACAGCTTTTAGGCTTTGACCAAATAGGGCAACCACTTTGAGCTTCGAAAACCAAGACACAGGAGGCGCTGCGGAGGGGGGATGATGAAGCGGGCAGAAGACTTAAAATTTAAACCAGCGAAGTGGTGTGAACCGAAGTGGGAACGAAAACGCGGTTTAGGACGCGCAAGGGAGCTACTAGCGACGGGGGCAACCGCGCTATCAGCTGACTGCGGGGGTTGGGTTCTTAATTGATGGGTACGTGCATGCAAGGGCTCGTGCACGTGGTATACTACCTCTGAGCCGTGCCTCTGCTGTCTTTTGTCTTTGCGTTTAGAACTTAGGAAATAGCAAGACACTCATGTGGTATGTGTACTACCTAGTGCCCTATAGACGTACGTAGGTATGAATGTACCAGCAAGCAAGCAGGTAAAGAGATATAATAGGTATACTACTGGGTAGGTACATGTAGGTATAGTAGTATTATATTCGATACGTCTCGTCTGTCTTTGTTTTTCAAAACCCATCGCCAATGGCAGCTTAACGCAAGGTGGCTGTATTACGGAACCTAATTGACTGCTTGATGTACATAGATAGGCAGGCACGGAACAAAATTCCGAGTTGCAATCCAGTGACACCACCTACCTACCTACATACTGTAAGTACTAGGTATAAGTAACAACTCCTGCTCGCCCGGCCCCACCTAACCCGCACTTGGCTGATTTGAGCCTCGCAGCACTCAAATTCAAGGTCAACTACCTAAGATCCAGCTACATAGAGGTGCTTACAAAACACACCCAACTACAAACCAATTATACACCAGGCTATTGTTCGTTCCTTCGCCGAGCCAGAAAGATGACGTCCCGACGTATAATATCTTCGGAGAAGACCATCCTCGACAAGGATGACGAAGACCTCCAGCCCAGCCCCGGAACGGGCGAACAGTCTAGCATCGCACCAGCCGTGCCTATGTGAGTTTATATATCCTTTTCATCCGAACCTAGGATTTTTCTATCTCCAGTCTTCGCCCAGCTATATTTAACGTAGTCAAGCTCTCCTCCGCGCCAATCTCGGCGAGGGGAATAAAGGGCAAAATATCCGAGAGTGAAGCAAAATGGTGGTGACAACAAAGCCGAATAAAGAGCGCACATCTCAAGAGCTAACGATGGCCGTTTCCCCAGGGATGTCATCATCAAACTGTTAGCTTTCACTTTCGCCATGGTCGTGATCCCCATCGGCTCATATTTCGTGACGATAAACACGATTTTCGGCGGTGAGTGGTATATCCCCTTCACTACATTATCCACCACACACACATACACACACGTACACACACATCTCCCTCAAACCCAGATTGTCCTTACCTGTTCTCGCCCTCCAGTGCCTTTAGGGTCCCAGCTAACCCCCGGTCAAGGCAACTCGACATACGCTGGCGCGCTAGCCGCCATCCTTGCCAATGTGGTGCTGGTGGCATACGTAGTCGTTGCTATGAACGAGGACCAGAGCGACCAGCTCGAGGCCGAGAAAAAGAAGCAGAAAAAGAGGCAAGGGAAAGCAGAGTAGATCATGAACTGTATCACTTTGGGCTTGGGGCCATGTACATGAATTGGGAACGGTTATGCAACGATGCTTTGATACGGCGCCAATCCCGCCACCTTTTTCAAACAATCCAACCATCGAAAATGATTAACAGCTATTTGAGTAATACTAGTCCCACGACGCCGGAGCTGAAATAGCAACATGCCTAGGCAGCTCGGGTCAAATTGTGAATAGACAGACACTGATGAATCTATGTTCTGCTGTGGTCACAATCCCCGCATTGGGTGCTTATGGGCTACGGGATTGATATCATGATGTCCCATACACGTATTTACTAATTGCAGATTAAAATCTGTATTTAAATTCCAATACGAGCTGAAAGGCAACGAGCACGTACAGAGTACCTAGGTACCGGAGCAGGTATCAGACCTCGTTCCGCAACACAGGTCTTCCTCTCGTCTGCACATGCGCCACAGCTCCAAAAAGTATGTTTATTTGCCTTCTACGGGCGCGCCGAGACGAACCTGAAGTTGGCATTCGTGCGGGTATCGACCAATCTCCTCCCCTCAGATACTTCTTGTTTTATCATCAAATTTAGACCGATTAATGCCTGATGACAGGCTTTATTCATTGACCCCCCGTCATTACTAAACCCATATACTGCCTAGCAAGGTGCGTGGATTCGACCTAATAGCTCGACCAACGTCATACATGTATGCTCTTGTAGGAGTGCGTTCGTATAACGGTCGTCGCGAGCCGAACAAGTCCCCGACCTAGTAGTCCCACCGAACTCCAAGTGACCTGTGTAGTGCAACCACCTAACCCGCCTCAACACAAAGGGGAGAATAAACAGATATAGAATGAGGGTATCTTTGTCGTAACGAACAAATTGCGACTTGAAAGTGTGTTGTTGGTTTAGATTTCGATGCATTAAGAATTCTTGCTAAACCGTCGCATGAACCAGCTTTTTCGCTTTTCGCCCATGTCTGGACGTTCTTGTGATGTTCCATTGCTTGCCACAGCTTTCAAAGGTTTTCTCAAAAGAGACCCTGGATCTTTCTGTGGTAGAGGAGGCGGATTTTCTGCACGACCGCGGCCGAGGCCAAGACCTGGAGCTTGGTAGGACGGCGACTGACCGAAGCTTATGCCATAGTCGTTAATTGACTCCTGACGTTTAGGTGGTGACCGGCGATCGATAGAACTGTTCTCGCTACTAGTAGGATCAGTTTGGTAGCCCGCTGGTTCGCCCATGCTGCCAGTTCCCGACCCGGACGCAACAGTCTCATACGATCGATGGTTATTCGGTATCGGATAGACATTGCGGTCGCGACCGCTCAACTGGGGCTCCGATTGGTTTCGCGAATACTTATTTCGCCCTCCCATGCCCGGACCCCCATTGCCATACGGACCACCGTCGAAACCCTCATAATAGCTGTCTCTCGAATTCCCTATCATCGCTGACTGTCGCGGGTCGAACATACCACTATCTATTCGGTTTGGCCGGCTGGCTCCATTCCAGCCATCCTGAGGTGCGCGTCCGTTGTCTAAAAAATCGAATGTGAGAAATAGTTCGGATTTTAAGGAGAGGGTTGCTCTTGCTCACTTCCATAGTAGCTACTCCTCCTGTTCCAACCAGCGACTGACTCCGACCCGGGTCCATAGAACGATTTGCGATTGTAACCGCCATCAATAGCTGCTTCAAAACTCCGAATTGTGTCCAATGGACGCTCCCAACGGCTTCGTGTGGGATTCGATCGATCGGGATCAGCTGGATTATTATGAGTACGATGTGAGTACTATAAGAAGGCGGGTGATGGACTTACCAATCGGGTTACCCTGAAAATCTCTGTGCTGGATAGCTCGCAATGCAGGCCGCTCTGAGACGGTTTGCGCCTCCATAGCTGAATTGCATGTTAGATGATATAGACTGAGGTGGCATGGGGTGGGGGGCACGGGAGTTTTGTTTTCACTCACCGGGCTCCCTTTCATTTAAAGCCATTCTGGGGTCGGCTTTGCTATGTAGCCTTTTGGCCTCTTTCTCCGCTGATGTCTCAGTAAGATCAAGCTTGTAAGCGGGGCCGTTAGCGCTCTTTTGAGACTTGTCAGATCGGAAACTGAATGCTCTCGATTTAGGGCGTATGCGCGACTGTTGCTGCTGTGGCTGTGGGTCCGGCGCTTTGAGAGGAGGCGGCCGTTGCTGCTGCTCCTGCCGCTGTTGTTGTTGATACTGTGGATGCTGCTGGTATTGGGTTTGGTGTGATGGAGGATTGCGAGATTGGTACTGGTAGTCCTGAGCCGCCGCCACCGGCTTTTGTTGATAAGGCGTATGGTACTGGTCCTGCTGAGGCGGCGGGGCAGGCAGCGGATGGTGGTTGTAGCTGGCAGAGGAAGCCATTTTGTTCCAAGGGCAGGGAGGCCCGCGCTTTTGATGATGATGTTGGTTAGGATCTCTGGCAAGGGCTGGTGGGTTCGTGGAGCAACTGGGAATAAGAGTGTGGGAAAGTGGACCAGAGGTAGATCAGTCCTCGATAGCTCTCGGGTCTACCGCTGATAGTCCGCCTTGTAGTTGACAGATCGTGGATATTAGCAGGGTAAACTTGTGGGCTTCTGTGTTAATTTCGGTCGGACACTGCCTGATCGAAAAGGACGTTACGTTGCTGTTTGAGGGAAAGACACATGCGGGTACACTAGGTATTCGCTGTCTGACCGAGATGTAAGGGACGACCCAGTCTAGTTCGACCACCGTTGCCTCGAACAACCCAAAGAGGAAGCGATGCTCTCGTCCCAGTGTTGCCGTGGATGGCGTAGATGCTGTTTTGCCCGGCAGTTCCGCTAAAGCCCACAAGTCACGACAGAGGGAGTAGGTGTAAATGAGCACCAAATTCGATCAACAGCATGGGCGGGACATATAACCCAGAGCAGCCCGTACACTAGACGATGGTATGTACAGTATGGATGAGATGGCGAAGCTGGCGCCACTATAGTAGTAGAGTGTAGGTTGCGAGCGCGGTGGCTTTGTGGCTATGTGGCTATGATGTTTGTTTTAGCACCTTTGCTCCTTGGATTGGACGTTATGGTTGTCGGGCGCGCGAGATGAAACGAATGGCGATGGGGCAATGATAACGATGAAGCAGCAGTGTGCGGTGTGTCGCTTGTGTTGTGCGATCATAAACAACGGGAACGGTAATAATGGACAGCTGAGGTACCTGGGAAGATATGGTGGATCCCGAGGTCGTCATACAGTGGATGCGGGAAGATTGAGGTTGCAGGGAAGAGCGGTTTCGATTGTCGACGCGGTTGGGTGCCCCCCTGCTTGGCCAGTGGTCGGGGTTGGAACTGGTATCTTTATGGGCGCACGGCAGAGGCCCCAGGATCTGCTAAGCTACGGCGCCACGGTACCTTAGGTACTTAGGTAGGCAGTACCTAATTGCGGGCTGGCTAAAGCGTACGAAAACGCCACCAACGTTGACGGCACCGAAGATAGTGCTTGCGCGTAACCGATCTTGGGCAAGTCGGCTCCCAAACACGAGCAGTGACAAGGTACCCTTGCTGCCTTGGCGGGTATATTTTTAATGGAACTGACGTGACGGCCAACCGATAAGCCAGATGCACGTGTTGTGAAGTGGCGTGCGTTGTGGAGGGTGTGGTCCGCTAATTTTTTTTTTGGTATTCCCTCTCCCGAGCGTGCGATGTAAGTACGTACTACGGACACGTACGTGTAAGTATGTCGCCGGGAACCACCAAGCCGTCGTATCTAACCAAGTGGCCAAAGTGACGGCCAATTGACCTAACCTCCAAACTCTCTGGCCGCCTTTGTCGCAAATTGAGTTGGATACGGAGAGACGGCGTCTTCAGCAATGTTCGGGTGACGTCAGAACGTGAAAGAGCGGTTTCAGAACAGGCAATGAGAGGTTCCCGTCCCCGCCCCAGGCAGCGCCTTAGTGTGCACTAGAACCACACGCGATGGGCGAGGGGAGCAGCAAAGGTCTGGGCTGTTGATCGGAAGACTTTGTCGACATGCCACACACGATCGAATTTACCCACCGAGCATTCCACCGCTCCAACACTCGAGTCGTCCTTTGGCGGTGACCGTGAATATGTACGTGTATGCGAAACTAATGCCTAGTCGTCACTTGGGCGCGTACTTATACGACGTCCAGAGCTTATTAGTGAGATCAAGAACAAGAAGACACTCGAGTATGCTGTGGTTGTGTTCAATCATGAAAATGGGAAAATCAATTAAGTAGGCAAAGGATCGAAGCGAAACTTGCACAACTTCTAAGAATGGATCTATTTGAGCCGGAAACTTGTTGGATTCACTTGCATAGATACCCATGAATTGACGATTCAGGTAGAGGGTGATGATTTCCCTTTCGGATAATGATGATGAATCTTCGGGGCGCAGCAGGCTATGCGGTCAGAACCGCAAACCGGAAAAAAAAAAAAAAAAAAAAAAAGGTTTGGGGAAACAAAGATAAGACCCGACTTGGATGCATCTGCTATCGAGGGCGATAGACAATTGATCGCAGCACAACATTTCCCTAAATGAGTATGATTGTCCTGGCCTTACGTATACTGTTCTATATATGCAAAGAGATCTACATATATGAAGTAAGGTACGGGGTATGGTAGTTGTGGCAGGCTACCTTAATGTTTGGACAAGTTCAATTTTCTACTGTAATACTGATGAAGACACCACCGTCTATCTGTATCTGGCAGCTCGCGTACCTTTACAGTAAGTAAAAAGGTCCCAGGGCAGAGAGCTTCTATCGGTACTTATTAGTTCGGCCGACGCTAGGTAGGGATTCATGCCTGCACTAACTCTCATAGGGCTGGGTATTTATCTTGACGTGGCTGGATCCCGTCAGAATTCCCATGCTGAGAAGTCCTGTTCAGGATTCCGTTTAAACTAGCGTTACGTGAGATCGACCGATCGTGTTGAAAAAAGCAGGTTGGGGACAAGGACTAGTCTAAGTAGTGGACGTTGTAACGCAGCTAAGTGAGAATACGAGAGGGCGTTGTCCGGTCTACCCCCACCTGTCAACCACTCACCACCATACTGAAACTTGAGATAGTTTCTTTCGTCTTCATCATTTTTTATTCGTGTTTCTTCTCCTCTGCTTGCAGATATTAGTATTAGCGGTGCCACAAGTTCCATGAGTCGCAATTTCAAGAGCGGCAAAGGAAATTATGGGAAAGGTTTACAACTACTTTGGTCCTGAAGAATTTCATACATCTGGAATTGCAAGTGGTGTCGACTATCGCGTAGGTTACCTACTGGTACTTTACCAATAGTACCCGGGTGCCCCGGCTGGATCTAAAATCGCCAGCTCGCCTCATCCCACCTCCTGTGTAGCTGTCTTTCTGAAACCACAGGCGCTTATCGGGCACCGCCAGTCAAATATCCTTCGGGATCCCCAAGCTACTGATACGCATGCAGTATCTTACACTACAGGTAAACAACAAGAAGCTCGGCGCAGCGAGGCCGGGATACAAGACACAAACCTCGACATGCTACCTTTGCCTACGACAGAATGGACTAGTATGAAGCCAGATATGTAGGTAAACCGCGTCTCCCGGATACGACCATACATACTATGTACGGTTTAGTTGTTATGGCATCAGCGCCTTCGCCTGTTGGAATACCACCCAACAAGTCACACTATTGGTAAGCAGTTGGAGAATACGAACCGAGCATGCCAGCGACAATCTTGAGGGGCAAACCGGACCCGACTGGCCGTAAAGAATAGAAAACGGCTCTTCGTTCGATACTGACACCTGAGCCCAGACATCGAATGCCAAGTGTTTATACGAATTGAGCGGCACACTACGTATGTATGACGAGGCAAAACTGTATACCTTAACCTGCTGCACCTTTTAAGAATCCCATGTAAAATCAAAATCAAAATATTAGGCCCCCAACCCTTGCAAAGCGCTCCCACCAAGGGTATTACTCTACACTTTAAAATCCACCACTAGTGTATAGTCTCGACCGCCCTGAAAGACAGACAGTAACCCCTGATCGCCTGACCATCCAGCTCTGTTCGTTTCGCGATGCCGTGCCATAGTTATTATGCCGTGTCCGTGCCTTACATTTGTTATTGAAGGCACGCCGTCTGTACGCTTGGTGGCACAACACGGTTCCTTGACCGGACTATGCGAGCACGGATGTATATATACTCTGCACACATATACTATGTACCATCAACGGCGACAAGTCGGCTGATGTCCTCGGCTACAACTCGCGGAATAAGGAGGTAGGCCGCCATCATGTGGTGGCACGTGCTTTTCGACCATAATACTGTTTAGCCGCTCAACGGGACAAGACAGCGGGTAGTCCCGAGATAAACATGCTGGGGTTAGATAGGACGATAAACAAACAGTTTTATGGAACATTCCAGAGGCTGAGACAAGTCTTGTACGAAACCAGGGGGATTCCGTTGCATTTAATATCCAATGAATGCGGCTATGAACCGAAGCAGTGAATTCTTGCTTTAAGCGCATGCTCGTGACGATTAATCTTTTCCCTATCGCTCGGGGCCTCGTTGCGAAAGATATCTCGAGATATCCTGAAGACCCATATGGAGTTCCAAGTTGACGCCCATGAGAGCTCGCAGTGTAGCTTATTTAAGCTCCGGAGTCAGGCTGCCTAAAACATAAATCATGCCCTTTTTAGGTAATGGACATGCTAGCAGAGAGCTACTGCTGCATGATAATTCTAGGTACTGCTACAAGAACTTCTTAACTACCTCTACAGCACTGAGGCATAGTTATAGGTACCTAGAAAGCAACAAACGGGACTTATCCTACAAGATTGACGCAGAGAGCCGAGTACATATGTAGATTAGATTTCATCTTATATAGCCCATCCCTTTGTGTTAGGCCTCTGAACCACAATAAGTCACGACACTGTTAGCATGCAACAACTATAGCCTTTCCCCCCACCCCAAGCAGTTCAATGGGTTCATTCGAGGCGTGTTTCCCAGGTGGCAACCTTGCGTGAGGGCATCACTCAGGTATCCCGTCCATTCACTTGTATATCTCACGGAAGTAGTTCGTAGTTTAGCCCTGCATTTGCATCTGATGACAGTGCCCTGGTTGCGAATTGTTTAGCTTCCGTTGGAGTTTGAATGGCGAACAGTCTCACATTAGAGATTGACATAATCGGGTTGGTGTTGGCACAGCTCAGTATTACTAGCGCAAGAGTCGGTTATGTGCGGACATTTAGCTCAAGTCCTACGACTGAAGATGTGGTGTAGATGTGATTCATGACATTACCCCATCACTCTATCTGTCAAACAATAGAAATAAGTTAAGTTACTGTGGTGTTTGTCAGCTTTGCAATGGGCCCGTAAATGCGACAATCAGATAACAAACGTCCGGCAAACAGATCACTGCCATGGTCCAGGTATCAAGGCATGTTCCAAATTTTTATAATGGTCCCTATAATCGTGCGGATCAACGTTTTGACATATCGTAGAGCAGGACTTCCAACCTAGGAGAAAGACTGCTACAATAATACTGGGAACTCGGGAGCAAAAAATTGTGAGTTTCATCGTAGAGCACCGGTTGGAGGCGGAATTGGTATCGAAGCAAGCTGAGGCTTGTATTAACTTGTATAACATCATTTTCTTCTCGTCGTAGAATCCACTTGATTGAGCGAAATCACCAGATCGGCCAGAAACGCGTACGTGACTAGGCTGTGTACAGCTCTGTAGCCTGCGTAGGTGAAGTACCATGTCACTCTCTGTCGCGATCGAGTCCATATCTGCCGTTACAATGCGTTCTCACGCGAGGAATTCGACGGTCCATTGTTGTTGATATTCTTCTGAATTTTGGTGATGCCTAGTCACAAGGCTTAAGCCGGAAACCTTGCCTAACCCTGATGCAGCCAATGCCAACCATGATGAACCGATCATACTCCCAACTCCAGCCTAGTACCTTCATCTATATCGAAGAGGGGTACAGCATAATGCGAACAGAAGCACCGAACGAACGCGCGGGAAGAGGGGTGGAGAACTTGGCTCGGACGACACCGGAGTTGCCTAGAAGCAGGAGGGTCAGTTGAACGCAACATCGACATATTCGCAGCTCGAACTAACCATGAGGGCGAGTCACTTTGCCCCTGACATTCGGTTAGCTTTTTATACAAGACCCCAATCATGAAGGACATTTACTCACCAAATAACTCGGATCTTGGTACCACGGATCTCCTTCTGTCCCTTGTAAACGTATGCGATGCGCTTGCCGAGGTAGAAGCTTCAAACAGTTAGACCATCTCTACGCACCCTATTGGATTGTCCAGCAACATACTTGGCAGCCTTGGGGTCATCGACGCCCTCGATCTTGATGAGGCTGGTCTTGGGGTGGGCTGCATGTATTCGTTAGCATGTTGCTAGACGAAGGCCTCCACGAGGCAAGTTGGATATTCATGGTATGCATACTCGTGTGCTTGTTCCGAACGTAGGAAAGGTGACGACCCCTACAGCGCCGGGGCAGTTAGTAACCATGTTCAAGCGGCAGGACCACGTCCATCGTCACGACATATTGCATCGCACACGGCGGTGTAGCTCGCTTGATCGGGTCGGGTCGTGGCAACGGGAGCTTGGGTTCCTCACTTGACGTATACTGGACACCATGTTAGCACAAATCCAATCAGTATAGATGGGCACAAGTCGCGAGGCCGTGATATGAGGCAAGATTTGCGCATGAATTAGGTCTTTCCTTGCTCATTGGCGTAGGGCATGTTGTTGAGGTAGAAGATGGGGAGGCCTTACATCTGTGACCTGCTTCAGAAGGCATCTTGACGGTGGCTGTTCTGGCGCTCTCGGGTATCCTTGGGGAAGAGGGACTGCGTGCGCTGGGGAGGTTAGTGGTCGTCGTGATGTCCGAACCTCGAAGGTTGACAGGGCGGATTGACGAAGGAGGGACTGGTTGCGTGGGTTTAGCGAGCCCTGCGCCACTAATAATTCGCACTGGAGAAAATTATTCCGTTGGATCTGTTTTTTGTGTGTGGGCTCTTAGATAAGATAAGACGAGCCACAGCTGGGGCTGAACAGTGTCTGGCATGGAGATCTATCGGATCAATCAGACGTGCGAACGGCCGGGGCCATGTGGGGGCGGCTCGCAAGTCAAGTTGCTGGATAACCCCACATCTAAGCATCCCGCCTTCACTGCGCTGCCGTCCCATAGTAGGTGTCGTCAGAGAATCGCCAGCATTTGAGCATAGAAACCGCTTCATTCCTAGATGCTGCCGTGAGATAGCCTACAGCATGGAAGTGTCTACGGGTTGTAGTCATCATAGTGTGACTTTTGACATCAGAATTCTCATTCATCCGCCACCAATCTAGTCTATCCCTTTAATGGGCGTTTCGGCTCCGTGACATCGAGCGGGACAGCCCTGGGAAGCGCGCAGAGCCCCAATTGGGCAGATCGTTCTTAGCGTAAGAGATGCACCCAATAAAATATTTTTATTGAGTTCTTCAATCACGTGAGGCCCACTTTCTAAGTCACGGAGCCGAAGCGCCCATTAAGGGGATAGCCTGTCACCCTTGAACTGTACAGTAGAGTAGGTAGATACCTGCTACTTGGTCGGTTCGCTTATCTCCGGGAGCGCCATTTAAAGTGCTTGCAAACCTTATGCTTATGCATTCAACCACGCGAGCTGATGCGAGCTGTTCCGCAACAACAAGGGATACATCACGATGTCCTTTGTTCGGTTCATGTAAGTACCTTCTGTTCAAAACTACCTAGGTACTACCTAATTTAGCAAGAAAGCGGCCATGCTATACAAAATCCTCAACTACGTAATGGTCCTCAAATGGGTTGTGCCAGAGTTGATTGTTAAGCAGAGTCAGGCAGGTTCAGCAGGCGCACAGTGGCCCCCTAGGGATCACTCATCGCCATCTGCACTACATCACATTAACACCATAATCTCAAATTACCCCGAAGGCTACTATTCGGTCGCCCGCCATTTCAGAGTAAGTGTAGGCAGGTAGTGCCTGTAATCGCAGCTGTCATGTTCTCAAATCGCTTGGCGCCCGAGAACAATTCGACCACGACACCTGGCATGCTCAAGGGTTTTGAGATCCTCCTGCCCCTCGAGTACTACGTGCATACGACGACCGCATGCGCATCTCCTGCTTCATAGCTCACGTCGCGGTAGGTCGACTACCGGAGTCCAGGAGACACTTGGGACCTTGGGCGTGTCGTTGTTAGTTAGGTAGAGATATCCGCAGAAGTGAATGGGCAGAAACTTTCAGTCGCTTGCTCCGGTGAGATAAGTTGTTTAGCAGTGCAGATGCTCATTCGGTTTCCCTCAGTAGAACCTACAAGTAGTACTATGTGATGAGTAATAACGGGCTTAAGTACTTCGGATTTACTGGCTGCCGTCTGACACCTACCTATATGTATCTACTGTAGATGGACTTACAGCAGACCGTACCTTAGAGGTAGGTAGATGAAAACCCCGAAAGCGGGACCTGAGTAAGCCATTCGGACCCCGCTGTGGGAAACCACAACGGTGTGCAGTGCTCAGGCTCGCGCCTGGTCCTAAGTCCTACTCAAGTAGTATGCTCTGTCACGATACGTGGGATACGTACTGTACTCACTGTACCTTTTCCCGATAGACCAGCCAACAGCACAGTGATAATACCATGACAAAGCTATCTATCTACATTCCACATACCTTCGGGCTGACCTCCCTCGAGGCAAGCTCCCCGGCTCCTCCTTGCTGCTACTGCTGCTGCTGCTAGTGCTCCAGCTGTTTCTGCTTCCGACCAGTCCGCTGACGCTCGATTTCTGTCTCAACCTCTCCTGCCGGTCTGGGGAGTCTCCCTATTCCACCTCCTTCTCTACAGCCACCAGACCAGTTCCAACCATCTTCTCCTCAATTCAATCTTCAATCCCCCCCTCTCTGTTCGTTTCGCCTTCTTCATTCGAGAATTACCGCTCCTCCGGTTAGACAGGATGGAAGCTCCAGCAGGGTAAGAACATACCCCGCCTCCGCCCCGCCATTTCATCACCTTCTCTGAAATACCTCGATCTCTACGCCTCCGCGAACGGCGCACAGCTTGACGTTCTGACGGCGCACCAGAACGCCTTGTCGAGCAGAATTATGGTGCTGACTATACATCTTGCAGTGCCATGGAGCTCAAGGATAACACGGTCATCGTGGTCCTCGGTGCCTCGGGCGATCTGGCCAAGAAGAAGACTGTTAGTGTCGTCTGCCAGCTCGCTTTGCGTAAGAGTCTCTGACGCTGACTCCTTATATAGTTCCCGGCGCTTTTCGGACTCGTGAGTATCATAGCTTGCATGAAGCAAACAATTCCAGAAATAGTCAAGCAAGCTGACGTTCCCTGAGTACCGCAACCAATTCCTACCCAAGAACATCGAAATCGTCGGATATGCGCGGACGAAGATGGACCATGAAGAATACCTAAAGCGAGTCAAGTCGTACATCAAGACGCCCACTAAGGATTTGGAGAAGCAGCTGTCCGAATTTTGCGACCTGTGCACCTATGTATCGGGCCAGTACGACCAAGATGACTCCTTCTTCCAGCTCAATAAGCACCTCGAGAAACTCGAGAAGGGCCGATCAGAGACCCATCGCTTATTCTACATGGCCCTTCCGCCTAGCGTCTTTACGGTTGTCTCACAGCACCTTAAACGATGCTGCTATCCCAAGAATGGTATTGCTCGTGTAATCGTGAGTGTTCCCCCTGTGACTAGAATGAAGGAGGTGATCCTCATGGTTCGCTTGGCGTAGGTCGAGAAGCCGTTCGGCAAAGATTTGGCCAGCTCGCGTGAACTACATAAGGCCTTGGCGCCTGACTGGAATGAAGATGAGCTCTATCGTATCGACCATTATCTTGGAAAGGAGATGGTCAAGAATATTCTTATCCTCCGCTTTGGCAACGAGTTTTTTGGTGCTACCTGGAACCGACACCACATCGATAATGTTCAGATCACATTCAAGGAACCTTTCGGCACAGAAGGCCGCGGTGGTTATTTTGACGAATTTGGAATCATTCGCGATGTCATGCAAAACCACTTACTTCAGGTCTTGACGTTGCTTGCCATGGAACGCCCCATTTCTTTCTCATCGGAGGATATTCGTGATGAGAAGGTTCGCGTGCTGCGTGGCATCCCTGCTATTGAACCCAAGAATGTCATAATTGGTCAATATGGCAAGTCTTTGGACGGAAGCAAGCCTTCATACAAGGAGGACGATACCGTTCCCAAGGACTCGCGCTGTCCAACATTCTGTGCCCTCGTTGCTTATATCAAGAACGAGCGGTGGGATGGTGTCCCTTTCATCATGAAGGCTGGTAAGGCGCTTAACGAGCAAAAGACAGAGATCCGGATTCAATTCAAGGACGTTACGAGCGGTATCTTTAAAGACATCCCCCGGAATGAGCTTGTCATGCGTATTCAGCCCAACGAGAGTGTTTACATCAAGATGAACTCTAAACTGCCAGGTTTGAGTATGCAGACAGTTGTTACAGAACTTGACCTCACATACCGGCGACGATTCTCGGATTTAAAGATTCCCGAGGCTTACGAATCGCTTATTCTGGATGCTCTCAAGGGCGATCACTCCAACTTTGTTCGAGATGATGAGCTCGATGCTAGTTGGAGGATATTTACCCCTCTGCTGCACTACCTCGATGACAATAAGGAGATTGCTCCCATGGAATACCCATATGGTGAGTGCCAACTTATCCACGCATAAAGTTGCTGGATACTAATCATCGCTTTATCTTAGGCTCCCGAGGTCCGGCTGTGCTAGATGACTTTACGTCGTCGTACGGGTACAAGTTTAGCGATGCTGCTGGCTACCAGTGGCCCACAACCTCGGCGGCGCCACCCAACAAGTTGTAAGTCGATATCAAGGCCATGGTTTGCGACAGAATGTCAGGCAGCCTCGTTTCGTTCTAGATAGTCGGGTGCTAATGCGCTCGAATGCAGCTGAAGGGCCATCGTCGCATCGAGTATAGATATCAGGATGGGTCGGTGATCTAGCGTCAGGCGAATTGAAAATATACAAATTAGGCACCTCGCAATCCAACAAGGTCGGCTAGAGAAATTGCTTCAAGGGTTACAGCCATGCTCTTGATCGGTCGACGATGGATAACACTTGACATGTACTTTGGTGCTCTGTTACGCTCTGCTCTGCTGGTCAAGGATAGAAAAGGAAATCTGGTGTTCAATAACTATTTGCAGAATTTGGCGTTGATAAAGTTGATAGTGGCGGTACCAAGTGACCCGAGAAAAACCGAAATTTATGATGGGGTCAGGAGCCGCTTCGAGCGCCAATCGCAAAACTTTCAAACCTGAAATTTCGTAAGATTCGTCACGCCCACTGACTTTTATGCAAAAAGATCCCTTCATGACACACTTTCGGTTCGTCTACCCAGATCTTACATGGATGATATCGATGCACAAGCATGTTGGGCGTGAGTCAATCGGTCTCCTGCGGTGGGGAGCTTTTTATCCGTTCGTCGTATCTCGTATTCTTTGCTCATTGGCGGATGACAATTTGGGGGGGGGGGTGTTTCTTGGGTACCCTAGGCGGGTACCTAGGTCCCTCATGCCGCAGCGCGCTACGATAATGCCGATGCGTTGAGAAATGGTTAAAAGAAAAAAAAAATTTTGGAAAGGGGGGGGGGGGGGGGAAGGAGCGCATAACGCTACTCTCCAAAGATTGACGATATAATGATTAGGAAAGAGGAAAAGGAAAAACGGTTCTGAGGTGATGGAATGGCGAAGAAACCAAAGTTGGAGACCGTGAATACGGCGTATTCAGTACTGAACTACCCCTAAATAGGCAATGCCATGTCACTCGGTACCTGACTGAGGTTCAGAGTATTCGTGCAGATCAACCAAAGGTCGATAAAGAACCTGTAAAGGGGGGGGAGGTGGTAAGTGTCAATACCTTCCAACTGCGTGTGGTTGCATATGGTAGATGACATGCGGGCTCACGGACTCTTGAAATGCCCGCTATGCGGTGTACAGTAGGTACCTTAGGTAGTACGTATATACGTATATGTAGGTAAAATGATAATTCAGACTGCCAAGAGTCTTACATCTACATACACTAGTACTGTACTGTACCGGACCCAGATAGTCTAGGCTGCCAGGTTTCAGATCCAGCTATAATCCAACTATGCTTGAATAGACTCGCCGAAATCCATCTTCTATCAACACAACCAGCATCGCACATCGGCTGTAGGATGAGATTTACATCATCTACATCATCTATCGTTGGCTCTCGATCGCTTTGAACAGCAAATCGCTAATGTAGTAAGAACCCCTTCTTCGTTTACCGACATACCTAACTGATGTTCTAATTACGCCTACTCTAGATCTAGGCCCCTTATTACATGCCTCAACTGGGGTCTCTTTTGAGTACACTATATTTCTTTAGCTGAGCCTTACCGTTTCTCTCAGGGGTGTTTATCCTGGAAAAGAATATAAACTGCAACGTGAAACCGCTCCTAGGTTTCTAGGAAAGGAGGGGGAAAAAACCATCGTGCTCATGTCCTGGATGCACTGATACAAACCTTTCTCGAAGACATTCAGCAGCTGAACTCTAATCGGCCGTTCCAGTTCTCCAACGAGTAAAAGGGCCGCTTAGGATTCGGTTGATTCAACTCAGCTCAGCATGGGGCTGGAGCCTCCAGAGTCAACCCCGTCAGTCCCTGACGAAATAGTGAGAGAGAAACCTCCAGCCTCGGCAACGGCCGATGCGACCACCAAAGAAGAGCAGGCTAAGCAAGACGCCAAGCTACGACCCGAGAGAGAAGCTGGTTTCAAGGACTACATTGTTAGCAGTGCGCCCATGTCCGGCCTCTGAGCGGTTACTGACTGCAGAACAGCGAGTTTTCAGATATGCTCGAGGATGGGACCTGCCCCTCCTCGCGGTCGCCGCCGTGGCAGCCGCGGGATCGGGAGTCGTATGTCCAGATTTTGCAAAGCCGTCATGTTTAGACAGCAGCTGATTCTATTCGTACAGACCCTTCCACTAGTCAACATCATTTTTGGTAAGCAATGTTCCAATAGCGTTGTGTACTCCTACATATGCTAACCCTCATTATAGGTAGACTGGTCAACCAATTCAACGGTTATTTCGTCGTTCCGCCCACACTCACTCGAGGCGAGTTTCAAAGTAACCTCAACGCAAATGCCGTATGTCTTAAATTCAGTTGATATAGTGTCTTCTACTAATTATAGTTCCAGCTCTACTTATTCTTGCTTTTCTTGGGTAGATTTACTCTGGCCTACATCAACAAGGTATTGGGTTTTCCGAATGCGCGATATCAAGTTACTTACGTAGTTAGTTCGCATACCGCATGATTGGAATTCGAATATCAGCCGCTATCAGACTCGACTATTTGCGTTGCCTTTTCGGACAGACCATTCATGTCCTTGATTCGATGCCCCCAGGGTCAGCGGCCGGAACCATAACAACA
Organism: Xylaria acuta; assembly: GCA_022495125.1. Taxonomy (NCBI): domain Eukaryota; kingdom Fungi; phylum Ascomycota; class Sordariomycetes; order Xylariales; family Xylariaceae; genus Xylaria; species Xylaria acuta. Next base: position 66,229 of record MU383169.1, on the reverse strand, counting down.
ACCGCCAACACTTTGCAATTGGGTATTTCCGAGAAACTAGGCACCCTAATCGAGTATACATCCACGATAATTGCAGCGATAATCATTGCGTTCATATACAGTTGGTCCCAGGCTCTTGTTACCAGCTCAGTTATTCTGTTCATCAGCTTGGTGTTGAGTGTGATGCTCCCATTCATTCTCAAAGGCACCGGCCGGTTAACCAAGGCCGAGACAAAATCTTCTTCAATAGCCAGCGAGACATTCTCGGCTATTCGGATGGTTACCGCCTGTGGTGCTGAGGAGCGAATGGCTAAACGTTTCGCTGTTTGGGTTGCCGCCGCTAAGAGACACGGACAGAGGACATCTCCCTTCCTAGCCCTCCAGTTTGGTCTGATCTTCTTTTCCGTTTTTGCGGCATTCGGTCTTTCTTTCTATTTCGGTACCAAGTCCTATGCTGAGGGCCGTATTGGCGACGTTGGTACGATCACAGTCGTGCTCTTTTCGGTTTTTCTGCTGGTGTTTTCTTTAGAACGAATCTCAACACCACTCATTGCTATTGGGAAGGCCGTGGTGGCCGCGTGCGAATTCTTCGTCGTCATAGACGCCCCACGACCGGAACCGGGAATGCTGAGGGACCCTGATATGTCCGCAACGAACGATATCGTCTTCAAGGACGTTGACTTCGCCTATCCTAGTCGACCACACGTCAAGGTCTTAGATCAGCTTAACCTCATCATTGAAGCGGGAAAACTTACAGCGATTGTTGGTCCGTCTGGCTCAGGAAAGAGTACCATTGTTGGATTGGTTGAACGCTGGTATACTCTGCATGATCAACACATCATCGCCAAGGCAATTGATAAAGAACAAAAGAAGAAGGAAGAAAAGAAAAAGAACAAGAAAAAGAAGACGAACTCTGACGACACGGATGACGAAGAGCCCTCTAGCGAGCCGGAAACAACAGGCCCTATTATTGAGTTGAAGGGTTCAATATCAACTTGCGGTCATGAACTCGACGAAGCCAACCTGAAGTGGTGGCGATCCCAAATAGGGCTCGTGCAGCAAGAACCTTTTCTCTTCAATGATACAGTTTACAGCAATGTTGCCTATGGGCTAATAGGCTCAGATATGGAACGCGAGACAGAGGACCGGAAGAAAGAATTGGTCAAGGAGGCTTGCAAAGAAGCATTCGCCGATGAGTTCATCGATCGACTTCCTGATGGCTATGACACTCTCGTTGGTGACAGCGGCACGAAATTGTCAGGAGGCCAACGCCAGCGTATCTGCATCGCTCGGGCCATCATTAAGAGGCCTAAAATACTTATACTCGATGAGGCGACATCTGCGATTGATGTACGGGGAGAGCGAATTGTTCAAGCCGCATTAGATAGGGTCTCGCAAGGGCGAACCACCATCACTATCGCACACCGTCTATCGACAATCAAGAAGGCTGACACAATCGTTGTTCTGAAGAAAGGCAAGGTTGTTGAGAAGGGAAACCACGAGTCCCTCCTTCAGGATGACAAAGGTGTTTACTATGGTCTTGTCCACGCACAGCAGCTCTCGCTTGGTGAACCTACCGAGGCTAGCGACTCTGAAGAGCCGGAAGAGGAAGACCTTGGGGTTATTCTCTCGCGCGAGAAGAGCGCAGCTGCATCAGATACTGCAGATCAGCCGAAGCCGGAGGGCTGGAAAAATCGAGGCTTGCTTGGCAGTTTCGGAAAGCTTTTATACGAACAGCGCAGTCGCTTCCCTGCTTATTGTATTGTTATTATCGCAGCTGCGGGTGCGGGTTGTAAGTCTTGGATCCATTCCTTCCCTTTGGGTGTCTACTGTCTATCTAACACACGTTAGCCGGGGCGCCGATACAGGCATGGTTGTTCGCAAAGGTCATTGTAGTCTTCCAGTTAATCACGGACTTGCCCAAGTTTACTTCAGAGTATGTTTCACATCCCACGTAGCATTCATATACGGCCTTCTCAGGAGTTACTCACATACCCTTTATTTTCCCACCCCCTATACTAAGGTTATTTATTCACGGCCTAAGATAACTATTATCAAAGGCGGAAATTTTTTTTGCCATCTACATCCTCTTTAGAGTCTAGCATAAAAATTTGCTAACTGCTGTTATGTTAGGTCTAATTTCTGGTCTCTGATATGGGTGATCCTTGGCATCGGCATCGGCATCAGTTACTTTGTCCTCACTTTTGTAGCCACAAATATCGCCTATGTAAGTACATTCCACTACAATGTAAGTATATAAGCTTACAGGGTCGGCAGCATGTGTCTTCAACCTATCGACAGCAGTATTTTGAAGGCATATTGTACCAGAAGACTGAGTTCTTCGACGACGAAAATAACTCGTCGGGGACTCTCACTGCCAGGGTCGGCGGCGATCCAAAACAACTAGAAGAGCTGCTCGGAACAAACATGGCTTTGGTGTATACGTCGTGCGTAATTTTCCATCCCTAAATAGGTGTTACTCTGGCATTATTAACCCGATATGTCCAGGTTTTTCACTCTGATTGGAGCCCTTGCTGTTGCATACGCCTTCGGATGGAAGCTTGCCCTCGTGGCCACGACCGTTACAGCACCTCTTGGCATTCTTGCAGGGTATTATCGCTTTAAATACGAACTCGAGTTCGAGAAGATGAACAATGCTGTATTTGCTGAGTCTTCCAAGTTTGCTGCTGAATCGATCGGCGCTTTTCGGACTGTTTCGTCTCTCACCCTTGAGGACACCATTACTCATCGTTACGAGCTTCTGTTAAATGGCCATGTGGGTGCAGCTTTCCGAAAGGCAACTTGGAGAACTTTGATTTTCGCTTTCTCCGACAGCGTAGGTCTTGCAGTTCAGGCTCTCATTTTCTGGTACGGTGGAACTCTGTTGGCTTCTCGCGAGTATGGTATCATAAATTTCTTCGTCTGCTACATCGCAGTTATTCAAGGCGCCGAAGGCGCTGGTCAGGGTTTCAGTTTTGGTCCTAATGCTGCGCAAGCCACCGCCGCAGCGAACCGAATTTTAAGCATTCGTGAATCGCGTAACAGAGCCGCCAGCTCCCAAACAGGAGAGATTCCTGACGCCGGTGGTGGCATCAAGATTGAGTTAAAGGATGTACACTTCAGGTATCCCACACGAAACGTCTCAGTCTTCAAGGGAATCAATATCACCATCGAAAAGGGCCAGTTTGCCGCGCTTGTCGGCGCCTCCGGTTGTGGGAAAACGACTATCATCTCTCTGCTAGAGCGTTTTTACGATGTGCAACGCGGCCATATTCTTGCCAACGGGACCGATATCACATCCCTTGATGTTTACGACTACCGCAAGAACCTGTCGCTCGTAGCGCAAGAGGCGACACTTTTTCAGGGGACATTACGTGAAAACATTCTTCTTGGCGTCGATCCCGACTCGATTTCAGAGGAGCAGTTGCATGCCGTATGCCGTGACGCCAGCATACACGACTTCATTGTGTCTTTGCCTGACGGCTACAATACTGAGATTGGTAGTCGTGGTGTGTCTCTATCCGGTGGTCAGAAACAACGTGTTGCCATTGCACGCGCTCTTATTCGACAGCCGAATGTATTGCTACTCGATGAGGCGACCAGCTCTCTCGATTCTGCGAGCGAAAAGCTTGTACAGGCAGCATTCGAGCGTGCCGCACAAGGGCGGACTATGGTGGTCGTTGCCCATCGTCTTGCTACCGTGCAGAACGCAGATATCATCTTCGTACTCGGGGAGGGCAAAGTTCTTGAACAAGGCTCACACACTGAGCTCTTGAAGAAGAAGGGCCCGTACTGGCACATGTGCCAGAGTCAAGCCCTTGACAGGTGATGCGTTCTTTCGGATGTCGATTTTACAAGATCGTTTTAGATAAACTTCCAAATTCGGAGCACTCCTACGCAAACCAAAGTGAGTTAGCAAGCGGCTACCTATAGGGTTGATAAAAAGGATAGCCAACTCTTATTTCCAAACTACTTTCTGTATATTTAGCTATTAAACGCCCCATTCATTATGTATCGAAAACTTCCTGCGAAACATAGAAAGCAACTGTATAGTAATAAAATTTCGGCAGCTATGGGCTACGAAACTGGGTAACTTATCAAATTAGACTTGTGCTCAAGCAGTGCTGCTGGTACGACTTGTACATGCAGCGTTCTGCGCATAGGGTAACAGCTGAATAATAATATATCAGGCAATTTCACAACGCTTCGTAACCCTGGCCGTATTGTTCCTGGAGTTCTTGTTTTTTACATGGTGCTCACAGAACGTATCAGCATTTGATCGCGCACCTGCCATTATATACGAGCCCGCAGAAAGGGTGGCATCCCTACAGTCCGACATCAAGACGTACAACGCGGAGTTGGCGAGTCGCCTCACTACCTTTAAATCAAAGCATAGTGGTATAACGGCGCAGCTTTTCGACACAGCACCCACACTCACCACCACTGAGCTGTCTTTGGGCCGGTACATATTGTCACACGGCAAGGACCGCCACGACCTGTCAAGACCTGGCAAGCCATATGTCTCAGCCTCGAATCAGCTATTGGTCGGCAACTATCATGAAGCCTAGAATCGGAGCCCAACAAGAGGGGTAATGGAAAATATTTGCCAAAGACCTGTGTATAAATAGAGGGATAGAAGCGAGGTTGCATTAGGATTAGAAAAAGGAAATATGGACTCCTTTAGACCTAAAGAGAAGTATTAGTTGAATATAAACCCTTGTTCCAAGCCCTTGAGATCAAGCCTTTGTCACACATCTCGCCCCGGCCGTGCTACTCACGAGCACCTTGCTAAGGCGCTGGTCAAGGCTGTGGATTTCTTCTGGGGCACCCATGTGGAGGGAGGAAAGGATGAATTTCTGTTAGATATCACGTGGCCATCCTTTGTATATTATTAACACATCATATTAAATTCACGTTAAAAGCTAGTTATGATTATTAATGATATATAGTACTATATTACACTTATTTTAAAAATGTGATAAACTTATAGCTAAGTTAATAACATAACGGCCTAACAACTTTTAGTTTTCTTTCATTATCTCTTACCGTTTCTCTTGTGATCTAATTAACAATACTGGACATTGTCATTCCACCTCCTTAGCACTCACTTCTGCCTAATACCTGCAACCTGTTAATGCCGTTGGGGCAGTAGCCATAGACAAAGTATCTAGGTTGCCATCCTTCTGGGTTTAGCGTCGTTTAACGCAACCGAGGATGCCGATAACGCGATAACGCGATAACACGATAACGCGATAAGGCCCATCTGGTGCACGAGACAGCGCCCAGAATGACGGCACCTGGTACCACCGTACCACATCTACGATTACGAGTGGGAAGTTGCTCGCTCGACCTCGATAAGCCAACGTCAGAGTTCCCATTCCCCATCCTACGCCCCTTCATAACAATATTTCGCAGCAGCTTTCTTCAGGTTAACCAGGCTGGCATCTTCCTCCCGTTGCCGCCGGCGTTAAGTAAGTAGAAAGTTCCGTCCTGTCCCATCTATCGTGTTTGTTAAATCCTCCATCTACCGAATCGCACTCTGCACCTGGTTCTCGATCAGCTCGAGATGCCCCTCCACCCATCCGTCTCAGAGGTCTGGCTGTGCGACAAGTTGACACCTACTAACCGTTAGATTCCCCTTACAGCTTCCAACACATAAGTATAAGCATAAGCATACTAGATAACGCAGCAGTCTCTATCTGACTCCGAGGCGACCAACCCCCGCGCGCGACGAAGTGCAGTGTGGTGATTACACCTCCCATGTCGTCTGCTCTCCGATGACCGCTGTCGCAGTCCTCGAAGCCGCTTGGTCCATGTTTCGACATGTCTGCTCCACCTGAGGACCGCGACCAAAGGGGCTCACCTCACCGTGCGGGCGGTCATAACAACGGTCTTTCCAACGGTCTTTATCATCCTCCTGACTTTGTCTTCGACTCCATCGAGCACGACGAAGAAAATCCCAACAACGGAGTTCCTCAACAGGGGTGGCAAGAAAACCATGGATACAGCCTAGCCAACAGCGAGGGCGCGGAGTCAGATGTTAAGAATGCCGGCCCGCGTTCGGCAATCCGCCAGAATACCCCGACCAGTGCAGAGAATACGCCGGCCCCAGCTGGTGTTCCAGGTCCGTCTCCAGGATATATAGCTAGCGCTGTTGCAGCGCTTGCGCAGCAAGGCTCCGGCACCCAAGCGAATGGTGATACGCGTGCACATGGCGAGTTGAATAGGGTCAGCGGCACCGGCACTCCCAGCACCACAGGTGACTCCCCAAGCCCTCCCCCGCCTCCGCCTCCACAACCACCTCTGCCAGTTTCTCAATACTCGCCCGCTTCGGCCGGTCTGAGTCCCCACTACCCAACAGGTCAGGGAGGCTCCGCTGGTCAAGCCGAGAACGCAGGAAATGCAGCTCGTCAACCCGGCCCATCTCCGTCCCCAAGTCACAACTCGGGTCTAATCTCACATCAAGGTTCTCAGGGTCATACCGAAGGTCAAACCCGTAGCAATGAAACCCATGGGCCAGGCGAGAATGCGGCCGCCACAGAACGCGATCAGGCACCAGTTACATCGCAACAAACCGATTCACTTAATCAGCAGATTAGCCGTGACATCCCATCATTGGACGCGGCGTTTGACAGGGACGGTGGAGAGGCCACCACCAACCCCAGTGCCGGCCAAGGTGGCTTTCAACCGCAACATCATGAACCAGCCCATGGTTCTGGCAGTTCCACACAGCCATATCTCAGCCATGCGCTCCGAGAATCCCAATCCCCAGGCTCAGCACCAGCACCCGGACCGTCAACAGCTCAAACCCCAAGGTCGTCATCTATGAATCCGATAGCGCCGATTTTCGTTCCAAGACCAGAGCAACCAGATGTACCTCAGTCAGTCGCACTGCCCACGTGGCAACCTGATACTGAAGTAATACGTTGTCCGATATGTGGTGCGCGATTTGGCATATTCCTTAGGAGGCACCACTGCCGGTAGGCTCTACCTGCACAATACTGAGGTACGACATAATAGTACCATTCTAGCTAACAACTCACCTCGCTAGTAAATGTGGGAGAGTAGTCTGTGACGGATGTTCCCCTCATCGCATCACTATTCCCCACCCCTACATCGTTCGGCCGCCTGGAGACCCAGGACCGGCTCTGCAATTCTCATATCCTGGAGTTGAACGAGAAATTGCAGACTTTAGCTCCATTGGAGGTGGGGAGCGAGTTCGACTTTGCAATCCATGCGTCCCAGACCCAAACACGGCACCCCCCCAACCCCAGCAATCTTCACGGCCCATTATTGTCGATGGACGGGCATCGCATGCGAGACCCTCGAATGAACCGTTTGGTAATTACAGTGCCGATGCAAGGCCGTACCCGCAGCATCCGCAATTGCGTCCTCAGGGTTACACTCCTTCTAGAAACAGGAGTGCCACTACAGTTAGTACAGTTCGACCTTTGACTGCCCAAACCGCTGTTGCTAACACAAAGCCCTACAGAGCGCTGGGCGTGGCCAAGAATATCTCTCCTTCTTCCCTTATTCGTCTACTTCCAGCCAATACCCACCACCTAATGCCGCTTACTTCTCTCAGACTTCCGTACCACATCGTCGTGTGTCGAGTAGTGGACTTATATACCCCCCTCATATAGACCATTTTGGCAGGTTTCATGGTTCCTCATCCTCAGGTTTCGCGCCCTCGTTCTCAGGTTTGAATCGACCTCTACCTAGAACACCAACGCCGGAGCCGGAGATTCCGGAGGAGGATGTATGTCCTGTGTGTCATCGTGAACTACCCTCTCGGTCACTTCCTAATCATGAGGTTCTGCGAGAGACTCATATCAATAACTGCATCACATCCCACAGCAACTATAGAGGAGATCAAGCTGTGACCACTACGGGGGCTGGAAATCATGGAACACCTCCGCCACGGACGACTCGAAGAACCAGAATGTTTCCCTACGTCGCCACAGAGAAGGATTGTGTTGGCGATGTGGAATGCACTATCTGTCTCGAAGAATTCAAGGTCGGTGATCAAATGGCACGGCTGGAGTGTTTCTGTCGCTTCCACCGCTCGTGCATTGATTCGTGGTTTGTTAATCGCCCTGGTCGATGCCCTATTCACCAGCATGACAGTTTTGGCTATTGACGAAGCTCATTCGGTTTTTACTTTGTGGCCACATGGTACCCCTTTCACCAGCATGATAGCCCAAGAGTTATTGGAGGCAGGCCTGTTTGCATTAAACGCTTTTCATCTTTTGCACTCCTTCCATTTTGTCCTTCGGCTCGAGCCCAGGTTGCCCCGTCTCAGGTTAGGGGTTTCTATTTCCTTGCAACCAAGTTGTGTTTGTTTGGTATCTGGTATCTAAAGATTGGGGGTCCTCGCAGCACAGTTACCCGACACAGGATTGCCTCTTCTTGTTTCCATCACCAACAAGACAGATTGATATAAGGTCCATTTGGAGTTAGGCGTTGGTTACCGCACGTTCTTGTTCCTATTTCATTGGCGTGCTTGCATCCCTTGAAGTGTTGTCAAGGGCTCAGAATTGCATTTTGACATGGTACGGTGTTTTGTGTCAGTTTGAGATCAAATCCAGGGGCGTCAGGTTGGTGTGGTATATTTTGCTTGCCTACGGCTACATGATAGATACCCCTTACGGTACTGCTACTCAAAATCGTTATTTGTACAGCAACTCTCTCAAAGACAGGCCCCCTAGTTATGGACCTGCTCACGGAATAAAGGTGGATTTACTGATCGTGCCACCCGCTGTGTCTCAATACTCATAGTTTGAATCTATATTGATGAATATCCTAAACTGCGCATGCGGAGTTCGTTATCACTTTTCCCTCCCTAAGGGGAAGGTGGGAAAGTTCGTCGTTTGCGTGATTCGTTTGTGTGACTAAGACTTCGTGATCGTCACCGTAAGCCAGCTGGACCTATCAACGCACTTTGACGGGCACTTCGGCGGCAGATGATAAGTCAAAGAACCAAGATCAGACGTACTGCAGTAGAATTTTCGGTGAAGCACGCTTTCTTTCTCCTAGATTATCTCACTTTGGGGGCGATTCTCACTTCCTAGATTTGGGGAGGGGGAATAAAGATACTCGTGGTGTTTTGTTGCCTAGTTTTGTCACCGAGTTTACGTAGAACCTTGGGTGAGGAGGTTGGGGCATGTGATACGGATTTTGCTGACTTTTTGATTCCATATGGGAATTCTATTCGGGAGTCTGGGAGACGTAGCTGGTCAGATGCATTCCAGGGGTGGAAACGTGCATACAGTTAAGTGAGTCGTCGACGTAATAAGGCGCAGACCCTCTGCCGACCGACCCCTGGTTGTCATACAATTGGTAGACTAGACTCCAATTGCGAAATTCCAAAGCCTACTACTGTATCTTCCTACCAGTCGTTGGCAGCGGACGGGTTGCAAATCTTGCTTACGGAATGTTCCGGGTTTGTTTGCACAACCTCGCGATCACCATCCTCACGCATTGATTGCTACGCGGTCTGTTGTTGTTTAATGAAGATCAACAGAGATGAAGGACATGTCATGAGCTGCTTTAGTTGACGGGAGCAGAATAAGCTATCTGTACGGGAGAGCGGTAGCACGGCCTGTAGACCGCTAGAAAGGATCGTCGAAAACAAAAGAGCGAAGGTACAGCAGTGTACACGACCCTGCGAGTGAATAAAATACGATCACCTTGGCTGTGATGTCATCTGTATCCCCATACCAGAAAACAAGGTTATTCTGAACAAGGAAGATGGCAGGCGGGAATCCTGGGCGCTTTGCTGTGGAGTTATTCTATTCTGTCCATTGACATGAGCAGTACTAACATAAGCGCAGCTCAGTCAGCCCGCCCTAGTCCGGGGTTATGCGTCTGGCGATCGTATTGAGTAGGTAGTGCTGCCGATCATTTCGGTGATGTCTCGTTTTTCAGCCGTACTGTTTCGCGAGACAAGCGGGCTACAGCAATGCGACGCGACACGGCACTACACTACCACCACCGGGTATGCTGTGCCGCGGAACTTGACATATTTGATACTGTAGTGTACCCGTTTATGCGTGCAATACGGAGCATGGCTGGGGGAATATGCAGGACATGGGCGAGTTGACGCTTGGCTGAGGCTCTAGTGTAGAGGTCACTGTTAGCCAGCCATTACGACCTTTCGCGAGGAGGCCGTCCCTGTCTGACACACTAGATTCTCTTTCAGCGTCGACTGCTGAGTTATCCAGAGTCGTCCAACCGTTCGGAAAATCTTGCCCCTGGGCAACGACGTCGAAGGCTCAGTTAGGTATTTTGACAGGACCAGCTGTGCGAGCGAAGGCCAACGACGTGTAAGCCTATGTATGAGTAAACCTATATTTTGACATTTTCTCTTGCATCAGGCGAGACCAGTTTGTGATTTCGTTCTTCCGGCTGATCTTCGAGTGCCGAGCCCGGTACACCGGGGCCCCACGTCCGGATTTTCCTGACCCAGATATATTAATGATAGGTACCGTTGGGAGTCGTTATAGTACCAGCAAGGAACATGTCATAATAGCGGCTTTGTTTGGGGACTGTGTGAGGTGGTGACGTAGTAGTTACCGCGACCCAAGCGAACATTCCTTAATGTTGAAGTGATATGAAGTCTGTTGGGGACGGGGTGACAACATCGTGCTGGATAACGCCGGTACTCAAAGGGAAGAATAGCTGATAACCGCTTGCTGTCCGCATAGTATCTGTTGCCAGATACCTTGTCTGCATTATGCCCGGACGTTTAGAAAGCTTGTCTGCTATCTGGTATAGGTCCTTCGGATAAGGTTCGGAGACATGCCAAGATTATAGCAATATGATGACGAATAAATCGGACGAGGCAAGAGAGGTGTGCCGCCGTGGTGAGAACTATGATTAGACTGCAATGGTTTCCACGTGTCACCTGTGAGACTGGTCCGCTCCTTTTCGTACTCTGTAAACCCGTTTCGCGCATCGTATTCTGATCTAGCGCGCCCGCCAAACTTTTACTCGGCATGTCCTAGGACAGTATTTCAAAAGATGCTCGCCGCTGATGTGAAGTAGCGAGTCCATCACCTGGCCGGGATCACCGTTGTCTTTCACGTACAGTTCGTGCAGAGTCTTGAATATGTGAAAGCGGAAGAGCCTTACACGTGGAAACAATCAGCTGTTGACTTGGGTCCTCCTGTCCTCGAAACTCCACTACTAGCTAGCATTACGACCATTCTCGATAGATCAGGACGATTAGGACCAGCTCGTGTTTGAAATCTCTGTACTTGAAACTTGTAGGTTTCTTCTTGAAATCTATAGTGACGCTGAACGCTTGCGTGGCAGCTCGTATTGTCATGGAGCACATAATACTGACATTAGTTTGTTCCATGGAAACGAAGCGCTCTGCTTGTAATGTCGATAAATTGAACAAATAGTTCTTTCAGGTTAATCAGCAGCTGTAGTTGGTAGAAATCAACGCCCGTTTCGTCTGGTATCCAACGCCTGGCGCTATGAGAGATTTCATGTAAATTGATATGGGTCGATTAGAAACATCGCACTTATAAAAGTCGCACTCTCGTAAGGCCTTTTCGACGCAAGCACAAGCAAGCACTTAAGCCGATCAGATCAACTAAGCCTGTTTAGCCGTGAGCAGTATCTCAGGACCAACCAAAGAAAGAGTAGGCAACAGGGAAAAGCATTCGAGGTGACGGGGATCCATTTACAGACTAGGTTCTAAACGCCACGCATAAGTACTTACAGCAAGCCACCTTCCCTAACCAGGTAGACTGGGGGGGGATTCTCTATTATACTTACGATGCCGTCATTATGGCTGAGTGGCACTCACAGCGACCATGGGTATCAGGTGACACTCATGACACAACCTGAGTCACTTGCTCGAGGATCCCTTTATTACGGTGTTTTCGCCCCCTGAAGTGTATTGCTATTAGTAACAGTAAGTACTTCAATAATATCAAGGCACCAAGAAATATTATTTGTAGTGTTGTTCGTTGCCAGCAAAGGACAGAATCGACACCTAAGGCGGCTCGTGGAGCAATGAAGGTATTATGACCTTCTGAAAATTTGCCTAGGATGGCAGCTCGGCCGGATACCTTCGGAGATGTTGGATGGGGAACTTCCTAGCCACTTGGTGCGGCAATACACTACGATCCTCTAGCTCGCCTGCTCATCTGCTCGTGAATCCTCATACGTACACCATAAACAACCACATCTCGTTGGCACGCTACAGTACTTGATTCACCCAGGCCAAATGTCACAGGCTACCATAGCTAAGGACATCATTGCCTGGATACCGCTGGCGAAGGCCAATCAATACGTAGGTGTATTGTCCTGTGCAAGGTTCGTAAACCATCAGAGAGTATGACATGATGTCACCGAGATTCCAAGGGATGAGAACCGACACAACATGATGCGAGAGGCGAGGGCACATTGTAGACATTGTCGTGGACCGACCATAGCAACGAGAGGCTGAACAGAGGAGCGGCGATAAGGAGAGCTGACACAAGGGATGAAATAGGTACTGTAAGGCCTGCCGGTAAATGTTTCATGAACGGTGAGATGGAGAGGCCGACGATGGAAAAGGGCGAAGACTGGCACAGCTGGAATTTGTGATTGGCGGGGCCGTAGCACCAGATTAGCGCAGATCGTCACAAATGACATCACTCCGATGTTTGCGCTAAGTGGACGCCGGTTGTGTTCTTGGTGGGGTGTATGGCCCATGCTTGCCTATTCGGTGCTGAGGTATGCAGGTAGGTTAGGTAGATGTACCCGAAGCAGTATAAATATGTAGGTACCAACCTTGGTACATGTAGGTACTAGGTAGCTGTGCGTTGGAGATTATGACGGGTCCCAATTGGTCGACAGATGGAGTTCTTCCAATAGATACTACACCTCGAGGGTATTCTAATTCGTACTGTATACTCCCGTCATCACAGTATAAGTACAGTACACCCGTGTACGGTCTGCATGCACCTTTCTGTCAGCAGCTCCCAAGTGCTGATCTCCGTCCTTCATCTTTTTAACCTCCTCATCCCTCAACTTTGACTGGACGGGGTGGGAAAAGATGGGCCCAAGGGTCTCAGGGTCCTGTCCCGCCACAACCAGGCCGGTCCAAGGCAATAATAACGATTGTTCATCTCCAAATACTGAGGTTGTTGGACCGAGGCTAGCATTCCCTTCCGCTTTGGAAAAAGTAAAGTTAGGTAAGCAGTAGGAACAAAACCGGCATTGATTGATCATCGGCACTCCGTCCGGCAACAGGAAATGGCTTTACCCAGAGGGCTGAGGTGAGGTCATTGGACGTTTCACAGATCTCGCAAACCTGGTCACATTTCATCATTATCGTCTGCATTGACAGCGCCTCGTAGCGCATTCGTACTATGTAGAGCCAGCAGGCAAGCAAACATTCCGATCCAACAAGACTTCGCGCATTTCGCTGGGTGGGAATCTTAGTCCCCCATCCTCAACTTCGCTCACATTTGGACCCTTGATCGGGGATTGCCATGTGCTCCAGTCGCCAGGCACATGCTTGATTATGCATAGCGCGCCTCAAGAGGTGGCAATTCCTCCAGGAGCAACACTAGGTAGCTTTCATCCCGCCGTTTTTAAACCTACTGCACCTAAGTAGGCGGTAGTGTACCCTATACGTACGGTATCCCAGTGCTACCGCCGAGCAAAATTCAGGGTCCTCCCCCTTTTCCATATTGTATCAGACCCTTTACCCCTGTACTGGCAAGGACTGAGGACGGAGACGGAGACTTGGGCTTCTCACCCCTCCTCTCAGTCTTTGGCCAATGGCCCGCCATGCTGCTTCTGATCACGCGCGCCAGAAAGAGGGAAACATCGTGGAAGCACTGTACACTGACCATTCTGGATCGCTTTCCTGCGTGCATATCGATCAACATGCCAGGTGGTATTACATTTGCTTCCGCTACCACTTGTAAAGGTATTTCACTTCAGCCTTAATGTAACCCCCCGAGATGATGATATTTTTGGACAATTTTAATTGCTGTTTGTCCCGGTCATCCTTCTACTGCATTACACTTCAGCAGCAAGTGCTAATATTACACTACTGTATATGCCCTCAGGCATTTCGGTACACCCAATCAGACCCAATCAAGAGAGTGCTCTCACCGAAGTGATCGGCATTTGGTTGTTTTTCTTCATCCTATCACAAGAACTGGCTGCTGCTCTAGTGTACTAAGTATGCTTCGCACTAAGTAACTTCAGCATATCCGGAAGAAGATCATGATGGGTTGACACGCTATCGCAGCACCCAAGACACCCCGCTGGTCTCATACTATGTACGCTTTCTTTGTTTTTGGTGTTTTTTTCTGAAGATTTCGCAGATCACGCTGTTTGGTTCAGTGCCTCTGTGGGGTAGAAAGCAGGGTTTTCTAAAGCCGGCGCTCAAGCCTGTCTGCCCAATGGGGATACCTATTCCATACGGAAGGATTCATAACGGAGTCGTGATATGTAAGTATTATTAGGCGGGTGCCAACATACACGTAGGTTTTCCCCAACCACACCTTATCAAAAAAAACCGTTGTTGAGAGTATTAATCGCCGCTTTTACACAGCAACAAGAGTAATGGTCTTATTTTTTATTTTTTATTTTTAAATTCTACACTTAACTATGTACACACTGGTAAGCTAGATTTCCATGGAGAAGTATTTTCAACAACGTAGTAACTAACTAGCCTAATCAGGTTAGAATTGCCACGGCCAAATCTACAGTACTACTTAGTGTGTAAAGCAACTCTTGCCCAAATCTCCACTGTTTCTGTCCACTGGGAGTAGGGATAAATGACCGAGTGACCTGCGGCTAGCCTCTTTATGAAGACACATGTGTACTGGTGGATAAGTAAATACTTACTGTACTGTACACATTCACACATAGGTAGTGGACAGTATGTAGGTAAGTAGTACGTAGTGTGCATGCTGTTATGCTGTTGTCGGTCCATCATTTGTTTGTAGTATTCATCATCACTCGCTCGTTTTATATTGTGCCTACATATAAGCGAACCCCGAGAACCCTGGGCGCTAGGTACATACATGTACATATTTGGCAGTAGTGGTACAGTGGAGCGAGCGGTACCCAACTGCAGATCTCGTCCTCTTCGTTCGCATCTCTTGGGTCATGTCATCCATCAGTCGCCTCGACGAAATACTAAGTGAGGTACATGCCTAGGTACCAAGGTACAGGACCTACGTACATACATAGTAGTGCCTGCCCCAGCCTTAGAACCCCGTACCCTGCCCTGTACATCCCTGTCCCACTAGGTAGGTACACGCAGCATAGCGTACCGCAGTACAGTACATACATAGTACTCGGTTGCTTCGCTGCTAGGAGGTAGGTACTATGTACTACGGCATACGGCACGCGGCAAACGTTGCTCAACGCAGATCGACATGGCCCACGACAGTTTCTGTCCACACAATCAGACAACTCGGTCCTTGCGCTGACCCGTTGGCCAACTGCCACGGCGCACCACCACGAGTGCTACTTGCACTCCCGCTGCCACCGCTGCCAGTGTCGCTGTCCCGACGGGGGTTTAGGCCCAAGACTAAGTAACAGCGAACGGCGAGCACCTGCGCTACTACATACCTAATCCAAAATCCAAAATCCAACACCGCCTCATGTTCCTCGCCCACTACTACCTCCCCAGAACCCGGCCCTCGTGAGCTTGGACTGACGATCACTTCACTCAACCTACTCGTCTCGTCGAATGACAGTCGGCGCCTGCTGCTGCCGTCCCCGCCGGCGCCCCTCCCAGTTGCCTGCGTTGCCTGCGGTGCCTGCGCTGCTTCTTTCGACAACACCACCCGCAACCAACCAACCCTAATTCCTTTCCTTTCTCTTCGTCGTCGTAGCCCCGAAATCTTCTGCTACTACTCTACCACCGCTCTGCCACTACTACCTGGCCTCCCTCTTCTTCCCCCCCTCCCTCCAGTCACGCCTACTACATTTCATTCGCTTGAGGACGACGCGAGCATAGCCCAATCTACGCTGCACCTCCCCTTGTCTCTCTCAGTAGCTCCTCGTAAACACGCACGAAGCGAATGCATAGCACCCTCGGAAGTTAGCCTAGCGTATCCGTCCGCGACATTGTTCACGATTTGCGGCATCCGTGTTATACCACACCTACGCCGAGACTGGCTTACCGCAGCAAGCAGATTTGCTACCGTTCCCCATCCGTCCGTTGAGTGGTTGGGGAAAGGGGTCAATCGTGACGGGAGGCGACAGTCCAGTCAGCAATACATGATCTCAGCACTTTGGTAGTTGTCATCGCCTAGAGGTGCTCGTCGGCCGCACCACTGGCTTTCAGCATTCCACGCAATTTGAGAAGGGTGTTGTGCTCTCGGCCACCAAACTATAACAGCACACTGGCACAATGAGCAGCGAACAATCTACACAACCAACGAAACCGAGCCTTGCCGAACGGTCAGACTCCTCTTCCTCTTCCTCATTAGATCATCAGGAAATGCACGTCCCTATTCCTACCAGGCCACGTCTGGTGACGCGGAAAAGCAGCGGCACATTGATAGTACCCCGGGACTCAACCGAAGTTGGTCCACTAGAACACGAGTACGAAGCCGACGATGTGCGCGCCATGAGCCCACGGAGAACAAGCGAAGATCTCGAGAATTTAGGACGTGAGGCACGAGAGGAGCTTCATAGGTAAGCAGCTCATGGAATCATTGCAGCGTAACTTTTTTTTTGCTGACCATATATAGGCACGCTCGAGCTTTGCAGGAGTCTCTGCTGATGCTTTTCAATCGCATAGAGGCCGTCAAAGAAGAACATGACAAACTCGACAACAACAACAAGTTCTTGCAGAAATATATAGGAGATCTTATGAGCACTAGCAAGATCACATCAAGCAGTCGAGGCCGGAAATAAAATATCCAAGGCTCATTTTCCAGATAGGAAAGCACATAGCCGCCATTAGTCTTTATAGACATCGACCGCGCCAAATGTAGGCTGCGAGACACATTGGGGAATAGCGACGAAAGCCGTTTGTATGGTACCACGTCGATAGGGTCCACTATTCGCAACCTCGTTATCGAGATGGACGGTACCCTATCATGATCGCGCTTCCCGTCTCGATACTCCTGGTCGACTTTGCTCTTTGTTGTGATTATACCAATATCAAGGATACCGGTGTTGAAAAAGAGGGTTATACCATTGTGTAGGATTTGGTCACAGCATTACACTGCCCGCGGCATGATTGAAACAGGGGGCTTGCATTACCAAACGGCGTTTGGACTGTCATAAATAGCATTTTGATTTTCGGGCTATATCAAGAGGCAATCGGGCGACCCGACCCTTAGGGACGCTTGTACGTAGGTGTTGTTGTTCAGCACAAGCACCATGTCGCGGTATCACTGTTGAGCGCGGTGCTATAAGCGATACTAATTGACTTCGCTCAATTCTACCATCTTGTCAGGACCCTACACTTCTACGAGGTAGCAGCCAAGTATTAACGGTCGCTGTTCAGCTTGATAAGGACAGACAGCCCCAAGCTATCTGACAGGCGTCACATTACGGCTGCATTCGTGTTTGGGTCAGTGATTCCGCGGTTGTCTACTCACCGTATGCGGTGCGTGTGGTTGGTGGATGAGTCAAACATTACCCAATAATGGTACGACACTTATACGAACATGGATCAAGGTCGCCAAATCCACTTTCGTGTCACTCGAAGATGTTTATATCCACGACTACACGCTACGATATAACTATCATATGCATATTGGTCTTGAGAGCAAGCAACAACAACGTACGCAATCGTCGTTCCCCTACCCTGGACCTTACCATTACTATACCCGGATCGCTGAAGTCGCCTAATCTATTTACATGATCTTTAATATCTAAAATAAATCGTATACGGACTGAACGATGAGTTGGCCACGCCGAGGTGAAAAGAGCGAATCGGAAATCGATCTTCGTCGAACACTACGAAAGGATATTCGGCAAAGGGGCGAAGCAAGGGGCAACTTTAGGAACGGATGGAAAGCGTATAGATCGCATGAATGGAAAGGGGTCGATGTAGTGTGCTTACTACTATGGTATTGATGGGGAGTATGAGTTCTGGGAGGCTGAGGCCCTCGGACAGTGCTATACCGGCATGCGATGGGCGATTTGAAGACGCAATCGCAACTTGTTGATGGAGGATGAACGCCTTTGTTACCTTGCGTTTCATCCTCGGCACTTTGTTCTACTCATCATACGCGAAGATGTCTCTTATTAGTTGAGTCTTTGTCAGGCTTGGGGCTCTTGATTTGTTTTCGTTTGATTATTTGGAATACTTGATGCTTGTGACCGAGTTCTATATCCGGGACTAGTTAGTAGCTCCCTCGCATTCGCAACTACATAGTAGATTTGTTATCGTGGACATATTAAGATATCACACCTAAGGCTAGTGGTCTCATGGGAAGAGGCGTTTGTTATTAGCAACAAAAGACAATTCTCGTGACTAGGTAATCTCTAGACATGTGATCCGGATAAAGGAATTAGAATTTTCGTACTGTTGTGTTGTCACAGTGTTCCAGCTAAATCGTGCTTGCACTGCATGTTGTGAATCTTTATGGCCAATTCATCTGCCACCGGTAATTGTAAGCTCGGACTAAATCATAAACAAACGTCACAGCTTGCTTTTCATGAGGGTAAAATTGGACCTTCTTGATACTATGTACATTGGGACGAGTATCTTTCGTCTAGATAGCTGATGCCATCTGTTATATTAAAATAAAACGAATGTGGGGAATGAGTGAACGTTGTGGAGATAACGACAGATGAAGAAAATGAATACAAAAAATAAGAAACGAGCGTACGTGTAAGACAAGAAGTTTGTTATCAAATATGTACTACGAAGCAAACGAATAAAATAATATTGAAAGAATAAAAGTTTCATCAAGACGCGCCGAGCCAGCGAATTACTTAGCAGTGGAAACTGTAAGAAACGGCTCGTCTAAACCACGAAGCGTCGGTACCGAGGAATCGGGCCAGTCGTCGGGCAAGGCCCGGCGACAGCCTCCCGTTTTTGAAGAGCAGCATTGGGGTCACCGATATCTTTGCCCTCCCAGAATTCATCAAGAGCAGCCTCGACGGCGTCCAGTTCGCTGTATGGCTGCTGGCGGGCAAGCAGCTCAACCTTGGCCTGGACGGCAGCAGGGGTAAAGATGCCGGCGCCGGCGCGGAAGTCGGCGAGGATGTAGGGTTCGGCGTCCCAGCGGTCATCCTCGGGGTCGCTGAAGTTGGTGGTCTCGTTGTAGCCAAAGTTCTCCAGCATGGTCACGTTGAACGCCGCCATCATGTCATGGTCCTCGTGGATCAGGTTGTGGCAGTGGAACATGTACAGACCCGTCCACGGTTCGTAGTGGGCCTCCACCCGGACCGTCTCGCCCACGGCCAGCCAGACGACGTCCTTGAGGCCGTGGGCCTCGTACGGCTCGACACCGCGGTCGCCACCCGTGCGGGAGATCACGCGGAAGTCGACGAGGTGCACGTGGATCGGATGCGTCCAGCCACCGGAGCCGTTCTCGAGCTCCCAGATCTCTACGGTGCCGCGGGGAACGTTGGCAAGGACCCGGTTGGCGACGTCCTCGAAGCCAACACCGTTGATAAGCCACTGGCCGTGCTGGCGATGGAACTGGAAGTGGTGGTCGATACCTGTGGTCTCGGGCGGGAAGGGAACGTCGCGGAGTTGGGCCGGTACAGTCGAGGGGTCGTTGACGGGAGTTGAGCCGACGTTGAAGCGCATGACCTTGTCCGTGTTTTCGAAGTCGTCGTCAACTCCGAAGCCGCCGACGTCATCGAGGTTGCGGAGTTCGATCTGCTGGCCGGCGAATTGCGTGAAGTCGAAAACAACCTCATAACGCTCAGCAACGGCGATGAACTGTCAAGCGGTTAATACCTGACCCAGAGACGATCATTGTAAGTATAGGGTGGCCCTATCTGCTGCTTACCAGTGTATCAACGGTAACAGGTTCGTCAAGTAGACCTGCGTCAGAGGCAATGGCCTGGAATGGTAACTTGCCGGCGGTGTTTGTGGATCGGGCGAAGTAGAGAGCATAGTTTCGAGAGATGCCAGTGTTAAGGAATCGGAAGCGATACTTGCGTGGCTGGACGTCGAGGAACGGCCATGGTTGCCCGTTTACGTGGATGACGTCGCCCCAGGTGCTCGTGTCCTCCTGAAGCTGCGACTGAAGTGTTCCATTTTGGTTGTAGAACTTGGCACCGAGGATAAGGGGGATATCAAACTGGCCGTAGCCTGAGGGAAGACCCAGCACATCCTCGGCCGGGTCTGTCAAGATATCTATAAGGAATCAAGTGTTAGAAATTGGCGCCTATAATTAAGACTTAACTCATTCTTTGGGGCGAGAAATAAACTACGGAATGCTTACAGGCCCCCGCAAGTCCGAAGTATGCATTTTCAGCAGTCTGAAGCTGTTAGTCCAAACTTGGTACTAGCTGCCAAGAACGTGGCTTACAATTCCTAGAGCGTGGTCATGGTACCACAGCAGACGAGCAGATTGGAAGTTGGGATAGTAGTAGTCCTTGTATTCACCGGGGTTGGTGGTGTCGGCTGCCCATCCGTCGAAGGGAGCTCGAGATGGTGAACCATGAAGATGGACAGAAGTCTCCCTCTGCGCGTTATTCACGAAGCGTACGACGGTTTCAGTTCCCCGTGGGATCATAAAGGTGGGCCCGGGAGACATTCCGTCGTAGCCTACAAGAGTAGCGGGTAGGAGGTTGGGAAAGATCTCTATAACAGCCAAGTGTTAGGTTTCGCTCTTCGTAACAAATTGGTTATACTTATAAGAGCCGCAGTGGAAAACAAATATCCGAACAACTAAATAGATAGGATAGGATTTAGGTAATAGGGTCACGGAACGACTCCAGGGGCTACTCACGCTTTTGAAACAGCTTCTCCTCGATCTCGAAGTACCAAATATCCTTCCCAGTTACTGGGTTTGTGATGATTCTGGACCGGTTAACAACAACGGTAGGAGGGAAGGTAAGATGGCAAACTCACTGTTTAGGTTGTTTGACGGGTGGAATCGGGAGCGGGTTTCTGAAGATCAGGGGAAATGCAGGACTCTCGTCCCCTCCACTATTCACAGAGAAGGTCGGTTCGTCCTCTTCGACTTTAGACAAGGCAGCTGCTTCCTCTGGTGGGATGTCATATTCAAGAGTTCGCTGGGCTATAGCCCCTGCGCAGAGGCAGGACGCCACAGCGAGAGAGGCGAGCTTCGAGAACATTTCTTAAAGAAAGAACAACTTGAAGCTGAAGATTCGTGATTTCTAGCGAATGAAGACAAGGCAGGGTAATTTCTTGAGAGTGACGGCCTAAACAAAACTGCATCATTGTGAGCCAAACTCCCGGTTTATATACATGATTCTGTAATCTAGTGGCCCTGGAAGAACTCGTAATCATCATGGAGTATGGTGGATTGATTGCGTTGCCCCTGAATAATTTGGACACGATACTTGCAGGATCGGTGAATAACCGGAATATCGTCGCCATGTTGAAATTTCCCATGACCGCAAGTGACAGGACCGAGGGTTGTGCTCATCCTAGTCAAGCGTTTACGCCTCAACGTATAGTCCAATGACTCCTTCCACGCGGCTTCGATCTAGCCCGAAGACTTGAGTGTCTCAACGAAGCCCTTTCGATGCGTCAGCAGAAGTCACGACAAGGGAGGAGCCACATGAATATCTAAATGACTTGCTAACCATCCCTGATACTGAACTGCACATGCGAGGCTGATGAGTCTAGTCATAAAGCGCGACTACACCGCTCACCCGGAGAAAGCCAAATCTCCTAAAGTGGAAGTTGATACGCGGCGGCGTCTGGGGAGGGGGATCTGTCTAAACTACGCCTTGGAATACCTTTGCCGCATCACAGTGTCTGGCTGTGCTGTCGTGGAAGGACAATCACTTGATCACCTCGACGCCACAGCGCGTTAAAGCTTGTCTCTACCGGGAGAGCTTCCATTAGGAGCAAACGGAGTTACGGGGCAGCGATCTCGATGCATCCCGCATGCCTGCGCGGCCAAGACCATGATGGCTTCGTTTAGCTAGGCTATCGTGTTGCTCAACAGACCTATACGGCGATAGAGGGGTGGTGAGGAACCATTCCGCGCGTAAAGTGCAAAAGTCGGCCATCTCCTATGCCTTTTAAGTAATGTCCAAGTATACAGTAGACCGAGGAACCGCTGCTGAAGACCCCCGACCCAGGTAAGCTTTGTTTCATCAAGCAGTGTGGCTGTAGAGGATGTCAGGTATTCAATAGTCGGCTCTTGGCAGCGCACTGTCCTTGACATACTGAGACTGGTAAGTGATGGTTCAAGACTGTTGCTCTGTAGAGGCGCCAATTTGCTTACACGATAATTTTCAATGATACTGTAAGGGTGGTATTTCCCATCGGGACAATGCAGGTTGACGTTAGATGCGTGCATGTCTCTCCCCTCTGGGCAATGTCGTGATTGTGGTAGCATCTGATCATGACTGTCGCCAAGCCCTTCGTCGATAGTTAACTATCGAGCTCACGACTGAAGAAAATAGACATTGCTATTCGGAGAAGAATCAGTTATTTGTTCTTGCGTAACGCCGCGACTATCGTGTCGACTTTCGTCCCCAATCTCCCATGATGAGATTTTACCAAGCATCTTCGCGACCTTGATCTGGCTATACCACCCCACTCTGCCTACTAGTACAGTACACAGTAGTTCTTTGCCATGCAGGAACCAGTGACCCCAGCATGGTTTAGATGTGACAACGGTAGTGTGCTTCCATTACCTGGTAATGCGGACGTATGGGAGAGCAAAGGGTGACGCCTATCGTTTGGAAGCGAATCTGCAGCGTCAAGGGTTGGCATGCAAGTAAGTGGCCAAGCGCATCCCCAAGAGGACAATGAAACATTCCCCGTCGCCAAGGATGCCCGCAGGACTTATTAATAATAAGACTTATACTATGTAGATAAGGGTGTGTATAGACTAACGTCGTGATTCACTCACGTGTGAAATGCAGACGGGTAAGCCCGCACACTGTAACCGGGATTCCCGCTTGAGACCACCTAAAAGCACGAATATGCAAGAAGATGGAACCCTAGCCGCATCAACAAGCCAATCGGCGAGTTGATGATCTTTTTGCGTTCGCATTAGCACGCCTTGTTGCTTCCCGATACGGATTGCGGCCCCGGTGATGGTGGCATACCGACTTATACCTATACCTATAACTGCTCTAATAAAGAGCATTGACCTACTGTACTGCTTCTGCGAGAGGCGTCTGCTCACCTGGCCGCATCACAATACTGCGCGCCAACTCGCAATGGTCAACGACGCTCGCCACTTTGCAATCGGTCCAGGAGAGGAGCATCATAGACCACCATCAACCGGTAGTGTGCACTGGATCACCTCTGGCCTCTTGTCTTCAGAGTCTCGGGCTGGGAGCCCCCCCCCCCCCCCCCCTCACTTACTGGACTACGTTAGCACTTGCGGACAAGAATCATATGTTTAATTAACGGCGGACCGGGGTGAAGATGAGGGGTATCTGTTCTGCCTTACGAGAACTTGATGGCTCGTGATCTCAAGGCTGGAGAACCCCTGGCTTGCATCCAGGTACAATGCACAGACGGGGCAAGCCTTGCTCCTCAACGTTTACGCGACCCTCCGTACTGGCACCGCGGCTGACGATCAACATTCATCAGCTTTACCAATCAAATGCCGGTCCTGTCCTCATCACGAGAGACCTATTGTCTCGGCGCCAAGACGTGAGTCTCGAGAACGTGTCTGTTGCTAGTCATCCATCCTCCTATACGGAAGCGGTGATTTCCGAGGCACCTATTGTGCTACTCCCTTTCCGAGTTTATGTCCGCGTCACCGATAACCCACGGGATACTCACTAGAGCTCTAGACACGTAACTTGGTAACTCCTGATGGATCTTGGGATATCTATACACTATGAATAGGAATGCACTTCCCCCTTTCGGAAATGTTGTCGTTTGGATACAACGTCTTAGCGGCTTTAATCGGGACTCTGTGAAGACTTGAACGGACGATACGAAGCCAAAGGCCAAATATACCAAGCTGTGATGACGCTTTAGAACGAATCCCCTTGGAAGAGCCGCGTGGACTTCTAGGTCTTCGAACGATATCGGAGCCAGTCTCGATACCCTCGTTTGAGCATCTTCACATGGATCTACATCTATAAAGCCTTTATATGTTCTGGCGATAAATGTTATTCCACACTCTTCACGATACTACCAGAACCACGTCAATAAATACTCAAGTTTTTCGCTAACTTTGTTACTATGCCTGGTCCTTCTTTCATTTCTGTTCTTGTGGTGGGACTCCAGCTTATGGACATATTCTCCAAGGCTTATGGCCAAGATGCTCCCTTGTTCGTCCAAGGAGCCTTGGATGATGCTACCGCCTTCGACGACACTTTCAACACCGGAGGTACTATTAGTGTTGCAGGTTTCAACATAACTGTCCCGAAGAACATGCAGGTTGAGTTTCCTGCAGCGTACGTTTCCTGGAAAGATTTTGTTGAGGACAAAGACTCTATGATCGGATACGAGACCAATGTAAGTCGACCGACGTTCCGAGACGGTATACCAATCTACATTGTTCGAGTTGCAACATATGTCTGGAACCTGTGTGAACTCTCACATTCACAAGTTGGAACATCTAAAAGCTAATATCAATTACGTTCCTAGGTTATTGGAAACTTCATCAATGGCGTGCCTATAGCAGCCCAGATCCTCACCTTCGAGTTCTTCGAAGGTCTAGCAAGTGGTTTCATTGAGTCTATCGACTTTGCGGACGGTAGCATGCAGATTAGGAACGGGCCGATCCTCCGCATCAACGACCCGAACGCAGTGTTCTCAGTTGGGTATACAGAGGCACCGTTCTTTACAGCGGACGATGAGAGCCCAAGCATTACCTCGTTCTCCGGGTTTCCTATGTGTATCCCACGCAACACCACCGACCCTCTGTGTCCATCTACGAACCGTCCCTTCAACGGACAGGGAACCTTGTAAGCTTCTCGCGCCGTAAAACAAAAAACAACGTCTCTAACCTTCGATGAATAGCACTGCCCCCGACCCTCTTAGCATGGTTCCTTTCCTACCTGGCGACTTCATTACCTGGATGGGCATCAAGCGAGGTAACGAGGTCATCGCTTTCAGCA
Source organism: Xylaria acuta (assembly GCA_022495125.1). Taxonomy (NCBI): domain Eukaryota; kingdom Fungi; phylum Ascomycota; class Sordariomycetes; order Xylariales; family Xylariaceae; genus Xylaria; species Xylaria acuta. The sequence goes on along the minus strand of MU383169.1, from coordinate 41,062 downwards.
TTGTTGCCCAGAACGTACAGATTACGACTCTTCAGGACCTTGCTTATGTCCGTACCGACCTCGCGTTGCTTGGTATCTCCAACTTCAACGGCAATACGGAGCTGGCCGAGTCTCGAGTAAGTAGAGGCGTTTGGAGATGTCGATAATACTCTGCTTGGTTGGTACTCGGGGTTGCTAACGGGATGCGTCGACGTAATGCAGATCGTCGGGTACACCTCGAACTCCCGCGCCACCGTCGCTCTGTACGCGATGGATATCGACCCGTGCACGGGCGCGGTGACGGACCGCATCGTGGCCGCCATCGGGCTGCGCGGCGGCGGCAACCCGCAGAACAAGTTCGAGTACCGCGCCGACATCCTGTCGGGCTACGCGCGCGACTACCGCGTCGTGGCGGAGGTCAACGGCGTCCCCAAGACGCGCACTACGAAGAACGGGTTCCTCGCCGGCACGTACGTGCAGCCCGTCAGCGTCTGGGTCCACGGGGAGCAGGACGTCCCCGGCGTCCCGCCGCCCGCCAACGACTTCTCGCAGATGCCCTGGCTCACCGCGGGGCTCGGCGTCGACGAGGCCGGCAACCTCTGGGGGCCGCTCGACCCCTTTCCCCAGAGCGGGCTGATCATTGAGGCCCCTTCGTGCGATACCCAGGGACTTGGATTCGAGGGTGATGATGTTGATACTGATTGGGTCCCGTCTTGTAAGTGAGGATCCAGAGGGCCGATTGACGCTGTCTACCTACCGCCCCCGCCCCCTAAAAAGGGATGAGTGAGTACTAATGATGTGATTCTTGCTATACAGCTTCCCTGCTCAACGCCACACTACCTCTTAACTCGACCGCCCTTAACTTCACGACAACCGCGAGCCCGAGCGCTGTTCCGGCGAAGAGGCGCAACGTCCCTGATGCTCGCTGGAGCACTCGGGCCCGTCTCGACGCTACAACTCTGCCTGCAGGCGACCCTGCTCTGAACCAGGTTACTGCTTAGACGTGCACCAGCGTCATGATAGTGACCAGTGTCGTGGTTCCAAGTTCGTTTTATGCTTTTCGCTTCTTCGTGTATATATCACGCGGCATTGCGCCACCCGTACATATTGTCACTTGCTTTTGGGTATCGAATTGTGGTGGGTTGCCAATCCTTTCCGTTGTATATAGTGCGATCTATTATTTGAAATCGACCATTGTTCTGGATAATCCGCAACGGTGACTCTCTATGACTGTCTAAAGCAAGATCTCTGGCCAGGATAACATGAGCCTGGCGGTTTATTCGTACACTCGTCCTTCTCTATTGAGAAACCAGCTACAGTGAAAGCTACTTTATAGCTTCCGAGGCCGTGTTAATCCCCGGGAAACGAACCCAGTATTCCTCGCTTGTTATACATGGCCCCAAAGCATCTAAGCTCGGCAATTTTCAAAAGAGCTCACGGTACTGGAATGTGTTCCGTTTCAAATCCTCAATCAGGGTTCCGACAAAGTGTCCTCTTCTTTTTCGTCGATCTTCACGATGTCTCGAGCTTCTTCGTGAAGCAATTCGCCAATCTCGATACTCTCTTCCAACACATCCCTTGCTCTCTCTTCAGTAACCAGCATGTCCTCCATAATAAGACGTACGGTTAACTCTGGAACGAGCACAGTTTGGACGTATCCAGTGTAAGTCCTCACGGAGATGAGTTTGTCCTCAACTGCCCGTCTGCGAATCACGTCGGACAGTGTGCCCATGATATATTCCGTCATGACCTGCAGCCCCCGAGGCCCATAATACCCTGGCGTGAGATTGTCGTGATTCGTTAGCAAGGTTCGATTCTTTCCAGAATCAACCCTCTCTTTTAGGACTTTGCGGTAGTGTGATGCCTGAGTTCCCTCAAGGATACTCTGAAGGAAGTCCTGGTGTGTACTACAGCGGCTCTCCATGGTCTCCCAGTCTATCTTGGGATAGCCCTTCTCCGTTCCCACCTTCGCTGCTGATTGCCGCTTGTGTAATCTACAGAAGGCAGTTTGCTGCTTGACGCTCATTTTTCTGTCAGTTGAATACTTTTCAAGAAGCTCGTAATCAACCTCTTGATGGCACATTGGGCATGTAGGTGCAGATGTACTCGCAATTTCTTCAATCTCTAGATGATCCCAAGCAGTGTCTTGCGATATCCCTGATGTTGCCGTAACGTCTAGCGAGCCGCTATCATCGAACGAATCAATATCTTCCAGCCCAGGCATCTTGAAGACGGGTCTTTGGGACAGTTCATCTGCTACGGGATCAGGGGAATGTCTACGTCCTTTTGAGCCTCTCTGCTGTGATAACAGATCCACTCGTGTCCTACCACGTGATCCTTTAGCTTTTGTATTAGTTGATTTCAGTCTTTCATTCTCTGCAAATTCATCCACGGGGCTCATGTGCCTTAGACGACGCTTCCCTGGCGTTGGAATGGGGGATGAGTCGTGCTGAGGGATATTCTTGAAGCTGGGTTTCGAGGTTTCTGGCTCATCAAAGTCTGAACTCTGCCTTTCGACCTTGAACGATTTCCGGGGTGATTGTGACTTTATCGGGCTAATACTCTTGACGCGATGAAATGATTTCTTGGCGGAATTAGGCTGTGCTGCGGAAGACATCAGTATCGAACTGCATCACTAAGTCCTCTATACTTACTAATGTCTTGTGAGGCGGAAGACGTCAATTGCGATACATTTTGCCTCTTCGTCTTCTGCTGCGAGCCATATTTCATCAGGGACCGTTTCTTTCTCTTTTGGAGCGGGATGTCGGGTTCCTTCTTCAACTGACTGGCGGCGTTTGACCGATCTTCTTCGGCAGATCGTTTAGATCCTGCCAGACCAGAAGGGTCATCTACCCCAGAACTATATGACTTCCCCCCATAGGCTTGGGACGCCCTAGTTTCTGGCCTGGAGGGCCGGGTATTCTTTGCTGTCGATGAGGTGGCCTTGTCGAAAGTGGTTGCACGTATATTGGCCGTTCGCTGCCTATCGTAGTCTTCATCTGAATCATGGCTATCATTTGGCGCGGCGTTTTGCGTACGAGTATTTTCTGCCTCGCCATCACTGCTCTCGGGCGGTGCTGTTATGGGGTCGTATAGGGAATCTGAACCTCCCTCCGTAAGGAAGGACGATGCTTTAACTTTCTGTCTCTTGGGAGGTTCAATGTTTCTCCCATTAACCTGTGTGAGGGGCGGCCCTCCAGAGTAATGGCGGCCCAGCCCTACCCGCGGCTTGAATATCGGCAATCGGCGCTCTGTCATTGACGCTGCTTTCCCCGTGAGATGACGAGGGGCAATGGTGGGCTAGGCGATGCATCCAACATGAAAAGCCTTGCCACGACCAGATAGTTAGGGGACAATGTTGAAGCTATGTCGAGTCAGTGGTGTATATACATGTATATACCAATACATAAACGCAAAGGCTCCAGCTGGTTGGGTCTCAGCGGCAAGGTGAATGAATACAGAGTCCCGAGTACTGATGTACGGGGAAGCCCGGGGTTTGGTTCACTCATCCAATTCAAATGTATGGAAGGGGGACATTCGGGATTACAGGACTTGGAAGTCAGGCAACAGACCGAGACTTTCCGAGAAACATGAGGGTCATATAAGGAACGGTATGGTAGTGTCGATACCTAGTTGCGGATGACAACGCGTGAGACCGGCGTTGCGTTGGCGTTGACAAAGGCGTAGTAGTAAGGTACAGGCTCGGCTGTGGTGCGCGTACAGTAAAGACATTCCGATCTACTGTGCTCGCCGCATCTAGCCATACAGTATGCATCAAATAAGCACTGTAATCCGTACAGTACCTAAGGTACCGGACATGTATGAAAGCGATGCAAGTAACCCCCGCTGGTATCTTTAGCGTAGGTACCTATCTAGGTGCCAATAGTACCTACCTGGGTAGTTGCGGCTGCTTGTGCGGCACTTCGGTACAGCAGGCAGCCCCCCACTGGCTACTTACCTAGGTAGGTACCTACACAGAGCCCATCGGGCTTCTTTCTCTGGATTGATACTTGTCGTGTGTTTGCTACCATCACATCTTCATAACTCTACCAGCTACCCCTCGTCTCTCTACTTAAGCAGATACACCGCCAAGCGGGAGAAAAGAAACAGAGCCGGCTGAGGTTCCAAGTCTCTACCATGGCCATCAACCGAAAGTATGCCGACTTGCCCGACCTGGTATTACAATCATGATCCGAGCTCCTTCCGAGCCCTCATTGCTCCCAGTCCTGACGTTTCCCAGGACTCTGCACCCGATATTTACGAGACCCCGGACTTAACAGACGACAACTCAACTATTCCTGTACGAACACTGACACCAGCACTGTCGCTGCCGAGCCAGCACGCAAAGCAGCTAACACCCATCTCCAGACAACAATCGAGAGGTCGCCGTCGGACAATGAATTTGACGACGATGACGACACAGATACAGACGGGCCTGGGGTATCCCGCTCGAGACTACGCATAGACCAAGCTCGATCGCGCTTCATGCCTTCCCAGGTCGATGCCCGAGGCGTGGATTTCTCTGATCGTGTGAACGGAAAGCGTAAGTCTTACCGAGCCTCGAGCAGAAGGCACCGTATCCTCAAAAATGGCACCGCCGAGATCGGCGATCCGAGCGATGAAGAAGAGGGTGAATCAGTAGAAAGGAAGCTCGCGCGTTTGAAGCGCGAGATTCAGGAAGCGAAGGAGGAATATGGCAAACAAAGAGCGGAATTGGGGGATGCACCGCCGCAACACGATGCTGAGCTCGTGACACTCAGTCAAGCTCTAGAGGAGCTATCAACGCAGTCCGAAGAGGTCGCGGGCTCCCGAGCTCGACCTGCACGGCCTGTACGCGAGCCTGCCAAGCCCCAAGAGGGTGTCTCGTTCGCGTCGGCGGACAATGCTACTTATACCGTTACCTACGCTCCTAGCTATGATCAAAGCCATGCTCTTGCAAAGGCTGCCGATTTTGACTGGCGGCTTGCTCTCCTAGAGAAGGCAATCGGTATCTCTTCGACCGCGACGCCTGACCTGGAGGGTACTGGCCTGCCTCGCGCTATTTTGCCAACGCTCGAGACACTCCAGAACCAAATCATGACCCTATCAGAAGCATCTACTTCGTCACTCGATAGCATCAGTCGCCGAGTACGAACATTGACACAGGAGGCCGAACAGTTGGAGAAGTCTAGAAAAGCTGCCAAAGCAGCGCAAGAGGAGCTGTCCTCCGCGGGCGGCCCTACAGTGGAAACAGATGATGCGGAACAGATCGCCAAGATCAATGCTCTGTACGGAACACTGCCCACCATCGAGAGCCTCGCACCTCTATTGCCGCCTCTGCTGGACAGATTGCGCTCGCTGAGAGCCATACACGCCGATGCAGCAACGGCTAGCGACACACTTGAGCGCATCGAGAAAAGCCAGAGCGAAATGGCATCGGATATTAGACAGTGGAGGGAAGGCTTGGAGAAGATAGACGAAGCAATGAGTGCCGGCGAAACTTCCATGTCTGGAAACATGAAAGTGATCGAAGGATGGGTCAAGGAACTCGAGGTGAAAATGGCCCAGCTATCATGAAGAACATAAATGTTGTTTGGCATGTTGTGGGCCGCCTGTTTTTGTACTGATACCCCGTCACGGACCATTATGACCTTTGGAAACCCAACAATTGAAAGTCTTGATAACATAGTCGTCGCAATTACTATGTACTTGTCCCTGTTAGTTAAACTCAGTAGATCTGAAAGTTTCCGATACTTGATGGTGCCAGCTACCGTACAGGCGTAATTACACTGTCCAGCATTTAATTGATACTATCTGGGAACAGTCTTCGGTTTAGTACCTACCAGCTATGGCCAATATGAGTACTGCTCATTCATCTCGACGCCGCGTCATTAGCGGGGTATCTCGTAACGCACGATGGACTACCTAACTCATGTTTCTACTGCACAGGTAAGTAATAACGCCTGATGCATATCAAAAGAACTATTCTAACCTTAGGTGTAAGCATGGCAATGCGCAAGGCAGAATCGCTGCCAAGAGCAACTTGTCTGCCTCGGCCCCATTTGCTAGCCCAAGTTAGGTATCTAACGTCAGACTAAGTATAGAGTTAGCTGACACATTAGACCCTGCTCACACACAGGACACAAACCTAATGCAGGCTGAGGATGCAGGCTACAGTACTGACAACTGACATCATGTGTATCGATAGAGGACGAGGGTTAGCTGGCCTGTTGTAGCTGTTGCGGGGGAGCTTCTTGTTGCTGCTATTTTGCAGTAACCTCAACAAGACGAGACACACCAGTGAGATGATGAGCGAGATCTCGAACGAGCCATGACATCGTCTAGACATACCAAGTCGGGCGAAACGACTGTTGTGATACAATACCCGTGTCGCCAGGGCCGTCGAATGAGATCTGGGGAATGCGGTCTTGGGGTTACCTACTTACTTAGAATAAATAATATGCATGACCCCTACTGTGGACGATCCTTCTGAAAAGCAAAACGTGCCGCCCTGACCGCGCCTGCTTGTTCTACCGCTTGTTCTCGGCAGCTCTCGCTTCAATTGGAACCCCGCTGGCGTTCTCTCCAGGTATTGTGGTCGACTGTTAGTACAGTACCTGGTCGCAAGTGGCAACTAGATGCGGCTTACCGATCTTAGACTAACCTAAGGGTTCAAGGGTCCAGCATGCCTACTACCTGAAGCTTAATCCCACCCGCACTATTATAGTGCGCTTGTACAGCACTACCCGGCAGACTACAGCACGTAAGCACACACCCGCAGAGCTCGCTCGTCACTCCCCGCAGGACTCCTCGGTCTCGCAGGTACAGTCATCTGTCCCGCGGGCGATATCTCACAGGGCTTATAGGCTATACATAGTAGCTGCCTACCGGGTATACCCAGTGTATGCTACACATCCTACACAATACTTGCCCAAGGTTAGACCTCGCAGGCGGGCATTCGACAACGTGGTTTATTGTCTTCTATTATTGTTTTCTTCTCCTCGCCAGACAACCTGAGTCTATCTGTCTATACCTAATCTCGGCCCACATGTCAATTGTACGCCCGAGTCCATTGCACACTGCACATTGTACCACTTTTCTAGTCTGCCTGCCCACGCTATAGCCGACCGACGCCCCCTCCCTAGGCTTAGGACGTACCTGCTTTAGGTGCTTGCACAGTGGTGTAGTGGCAGGTAGGCCGAGCTAGCCACCTATACAGCATGCGCCTATGATCTACATCTACCTACATACGACGGGACTCGATCTCCTCCCGCTTACCTGCTTCAACCACACGAGGAAGTAAGTACGGTGTCGCTGACCACCTGCACCTGCGCATACGACGAGCGGCTCCCTTCTCCCTTCTCCGTCTCCCTTCTCCCTCCTCCCCCCTTCCACCTCCAGTCTCCCTCCTTGGTCGAACAGGGCCGACGGCGCACGACTCAGCGACTCACGACTCGCGCGACTCGCAACCTCCCCCCCAGCCCACAACGAAATGAGCGAGCTCCCGAGTTAATGGCGTCATACCATTAATCCAGCTGCAAGCACCGGCGTGCGAGTGACAATGACGAGGAACGATGGCCGCATCTGCTCCCCAGTGAGCTCCAGCAGTGGAATGTCCAACATCACCGTGAAACCGCCTACGCCCAGCCGCGCCGCATCCACCTCGTCCGCCTCTACCAAGCCCACCCCGCGGCCCATCAAGACCAGCGAGAACGGTCGCCTCAGGTACGTTTCAACCTATCTAGATAGTACCATACCTAGGAGAGAGGCGATGTGCGGTGTGAGGGGGATGGATGATCCATGGCTTCTTGCGCTCTTGGCCCCCACCTCCACCACCTGGGTTTCTATTCTCGTGCGCTCTCGACCCTTCTCCCGTCAGGCAGGCCGGACAGACAGAGCACGGAGCACGGGGCATGGGGCACAGGGGGCGGAGCACAGAGAACGCAGAACCGAGTACACTAGACTAGAGGCAGCGCAAGAATGAGAGAGGAAGTACACTCGGCACTAACGGCAGCCTTCTTAGGCCGCACAAAGAAGATTCGCAGACTTCCCCCACGTCGCCCACCGGCCATCGCTTCGCTTTATCCCCCGCATCGACTTCCTCGGCCAGCTCCCTCCTTGACAACCGTCGCATGAGCGACCTTGCCAACTACCGTCGTGATCTGGCCGTCCTCGAGCCCTCCGGCGGTCGCTTACCTCAGATCCATCGAGAGCCGCCCGCGAACAGCCCAAATGTGCCCCAGAACATAGCGCCCTGGATGTCGGCCAACGGAGCACCTGGTGCGACCGCATCGCAGACCGCATACACGAGCTTCTACAACGACTCGAGCGACAACTTGTCGACGCCTTCGCAACTGTCGCCGGCCTTCCGACTGGGCGCTCGATCCGGCCTGAACTCCAACCCGAATCTGAACAATGACTCTCCCGACTTTGGCTACTTCGACGACCAGCGACGGCCCTCGTTGGCGAGCATTGCCACTGCGAGCAGCCAAGGGTCTAAGAACAGCAGCGGCCGAGGTGGGCTAAAGAAGCTCCAAGGGTTTTTCGGGGAGGAGTTTCCGGGTCGCGATGAGTCGGAGACGAGCCTGCCCCCTGCGCCGCCACTTGCCAAGGAGCAGCGCTCGTACTCATTTGGCCGGCGCCGTGCACGCAACGATTCCAATGCGACCGACCACACACGAGAACCGTCACCCACGTCTTCGCGACCCCGGACACCCATACCCTCGAGTGATGTCGTGCCGTTTTTGTACCAGGAGGCAGATGACATTGCGAAATATGGCGAGGCCCCCGTGCGTGATATTTTAGCCGGTCCGGATAAGGAACGCTATACCCAACAAGATAGCTCGAGCTCGAGCCAGAATTTGATGGCCCAGGCGTCGTCTTCTTATCGCTCCAATCACTCGGTCGTCCACTTGCCTGGCCATCATCGTCACAACAAAAGTCTCGAGGAATCCAGCGCCTCGCGGCCTTATCCGAGCCGAGAGGATTCTACTTTGAGCGTCAATACTATGAAAGAACGAGGCGGGTCCACTGCAAGTGGTATGCGCTCGCGTGCACACAGCCCTGCGCCAAGCAGCAACAGCAATGGGAGCAGGCTCGCCTCGGTAGACGGGCAGATCTCGCCCGGAGGCCACGGAAAGAGAGGCATTCTAGACAGGCTACGACGGCACAAGACAAAAGAAGACAGCCCCAGCGGTCGCCATCGCAACACGCCAACCTCTCGATCCATGATGCGTTCGACGTCGAAGCCGGATTTGGCCCGCGGAGCGCAGTTGGCATACGAGAAGCCCCTCCCCACCCCGGATTTCGACCGAGAAACACGGCTGAATGCGCCTCGACAGGCGACTTTCAACAATAAATTCCCGTTCACCAAGAAGTCTCGTCCACATAAGATCCCCGACGATAGCGATGAACTCATTGGCCCGACCGATAGGAACGACAAAGACTCTATATTTCACCTGGACACGAATCTCAACGATATGGAGGGGATCCTGTCCCGTCCGCTGCCTCTTACACCTATGGACCCAGCCATGTTCCAACCTTCTGAAACGGAGCCCATGCCTGAGCCCATGTCCAGTACAAGTAAACCGGGAGGGGCGTGGAATGCTCCGGATAGCTGGGCTGTCCGTCGTACTGCCGAAGAGAGAGAGGACCATGCCCCGGAAAACGACGACGTAGGAACGCCCCCACGACTCGAGGAGAAGAGCGCCCCTTATTGTATCCGTGTCTTCCGTTCCGATAACACTTTCGCCACAGTACAGTTGCCGCTTAGTGCAACAGTGAGCGAGGTCATGAATCAAGTTTTTAAGAAGACCTTGATAACTGAAGGCGTGGAGAACTATCACATCGTCCTGAAGAAGCATGATCTTTGTCGGATACTCAATCCTGCAGAACGACCACTCTTAATCCAAAAAAGATTATTGCAACAAGCCGGGTATGAAGAGAAGGACCGGTTAGAAGAGATTGGACGTGAGGATAATGGCTACCTCTGTCGATTTCTGTTCCTGTCTGCAAGAGATCACACTTTTAACGCCAGCCCGCACGACCTTGGACTTGGTGGGAGGGCAGCAAAGTTTAACCATGTCAACCTGTCCGGCCGAAACCTAATCACGATTCCAATCACTTTGTATTCGAAGACTAACGAGATAATATCATTGAACCTTTCACGAAACCTCTCCCTCGATCTTCCGCGCGACTTTATCCAGGCATGTCCTTCATTGCGTGATATCAAGTACGCCAGTAATGAGGCCCGGAAACTTCCCATTAGTATAAGCAGAGCGACCAGATTGACGCTACTTGATGTGTCTAACAATCGGCTCGAAGAGCTTGAGCACGCTGAACTCGCTCGCTTAACCGGAATCTTAAGGCTAACGCTTGCCAACAACCGTCTGAAAAGCCTGCCACAGGACTTTGGTTCTTTCAGGTCTCTTCGCGTCTTAAACCTCTCCTCTAATTTTTTAGACAAATTTCCAGTCGCCGTATGCACGCTGGAGAGCCTCGTCAACCTCGATGTCAGCTTCAACGCTGTCGCATCGCTTCCAGAGGAGATCGGGAATCTTCGGAGCCTGGAGAAATTCGTCATGACGAACAATCGACTGGCAGGATCTTTGCCGTCGACATTCAGCCACTTATCTAATCTTCGCGAGCTAGATCTTAAATTCAACGCACTTACTTCGATCGATGTCATATCTGAGCTCCCCAAATTGGAGGTGCTTACGGCGGACCACAACATGATATCGCAGTTTGTGGGCAGCTTCGAAAGAGTCCGTAGCCTCAAGTTAAATGGAAACCCTCTGACAAAGTTCGGTATTGTAAATCCCGTGCCAACTCTGAAATTGCTGAATTTATCGGATGCTCAGCTGGCAAGTATCGATGGGGCGTTTAACAACATGGTCAACCTGGAACGACTTAATTTGGATTTTAATTACTTTGTGTCTCTGCCAAGCACAATTGGCAATTTGCGGAGATTGGAGCATTTCAGTATTGCTCACAACTTAGTTGGCGAGCTTCCGCCGGAGATTGGATGCTTAACAGAGTTGAGGATTTTGGATGTCAGAGGAAACAACATCAGGAAACTTCCGATGGATATATGGTGGGCCAACAAGTTGGAAACACTTAATGCATCTTCGAATGTTCTTGAGAACTTTCCGAAACCTGCCTCTCGCCAACCTCAACCGCCAGGAGAGACACCGATCGTTCCGGTTATCAACCGGAAACCATCAAGCGGCCCCTTGTCTCAAACTGCTAGTGACGAAGATCTATTACCTGATGGTTCGCGCAGACCCAGCCAGGCTTCAAGTACGCTACTTAGTGTTGGGCCAAACCCGGTCACTTCCGGAGCGGACCGTAAAGGCTCCGTAGTGTCTGTCTATGGCAAAGGGGGCCGCAAGACCTCAGTTGTTTCTAGGAATACGACAGGAAGTAACATGAGCATGAATAGCGCCGTGGCACCGTTGGGAGCATCGAGAAAGGACTCTGGTCTTTCCAGCAGGCTGACCAATACGTTCGCTGGCTCCCTACGACAACTAATACTTGCAGATAACCAGATTGACGATGATGTATTCGAACAAATCACACTTCTTAGTGAACTACGAGTTTTGAACCTGTCATACAACGACCTCAGCGATATGCCTCAGCGATGTATCAAGAACTGGCCACAGCTCGTTGAGTTATACCTGTCGGGCAACGACTTAACCAGTTTGCCTGTTGATGATCTGGAAGAATACAGTCTCCTCCAGGTGCTCCACATTAACAACAATAAGTTCACAAACCTCCCAGCGGATATTTCAAGGGCAAAGAAGCTCGCTGTGCTTGATTGTGGAAACAATTCGTTGAAGTACAACATCTCGAATGTACCGTATGATTGGAATTGGAATCTCAACCCCAATCTGCGCTACCTTAATTTGTCAGGCAACAAACGTTTGGAAATTAAACAGAATCCTCATGGAACCGCTGCACAGAATCGCGAGCAATACACTGATTTCAGTCGACTGCTGAACCTCCGCATCCTTGGGTTAATGGATGTAACCCTTACTCAGCCCAGTATACCTGATCAAAGCGAAGATCGTCGTGTTAGGACGTCCGGCTCATTAGCAGGACATCTTCCATATGGCATGGCAGATACGATGGGGAGAAATGAACACCTCTCTACCATTGATCTCGTTGTCCCCCGCTTCAATTCATCGGATACAGAAACCCTGCTCGGTTTATTCGACGGCCAAGCCCTTTCTAGCGGCGGCTCTAAGATCGCCAAGTACCTGCATGAGAATTTCGGGCGTATATTCACGACGGAATTGAAGAATCTAAAGACACGCCAGAACGAGGGACCAGAGGATGCCCTACGTCGCGCTTTTCTCTCTCTCAACAAAGATTTGGTCACGATAGCTATTGAGCACACGGAGAAGAGGCCACTGGGCACTCATCGCGGGTCCGGAGCCCCTGTGGTCTTGAGCAAGGAGGATCTCAATTCGGGAGGTGTTGCCACTATCGCATATCTGCAATCTCAAGAACTGTACATTGCCAACGTCGGTGATGCACAGGCAATGCTCATTCAGGCTGATGGCTCTCATAAAATTTTAACACGGAAACACGATCCAGCCGAACCTACGGAACGCCAGCGAATTCGAGATGCTGGCGGTTGGGTATCCCGTCAAGGGAAATTGAACGATCTCCTCGAGGTTTCTCGTGCCTTTGGCTATGTCGACCTGATGCCATCTGTACAAGCAGCGCCTGATGTTAACCATGTCTCAATCACACCCCAGGACGAAACGATCGTGATTGCGACTAAGGAGCTATGGGAATATCTCAAACCCGCGCTGATTGTTGACGTTTCGCGGTCTGAGCGAGGCGACCTTATGCGAGCCTCACAGAAGCTGCGGGATCTCGCTATGGCTTATGGTTCAACTAACAAGATTATGGTCATGATGATTAGCGTTGCCGATCTCAAGCGACGGCAAGAGCGGTCGACGCGTCTGCATAGGGGGCAAAGCATGTCCTTGTATCCGTCAGGCGTTCCGGACGAATTTCAATACCCGGCAAAGAGAGGCAAGAAACCAAAAGGCGGAATCCTGGACTCGGATCTACATCGGCTGGAGGCTGAAGTTCCCGCGCCGATTGATAAGCCTTCCATCGTTTTCACTGATATCAAGAACTCTACCAATCTGTGGGAGATGTATCCTGACGCTATGAGGTCTTCTATTAAACTCCACAACGAGGTCATGCGTCGGCAACTTCGACGAATTGGTGGATACGAAGTTAAAACAGAAGGTGATGCTTTCATGGTATCCTTTCCAACTGCAACATCCGCACTACTTTGGTGCTTTTCTGTTCAAATGCAGCTCCTTGAGGTGAATTGGCCGTCCGAAGTGCTCAATTCAGTATCATGTCAGGAAGTCTGCGACAAGGACAACAACCTGATCTTTAAGGGTCTTTCTGTCAGAATGGGTATTCATTATGGTGAACCAGTGGCTGAGATCGATCCTGTTACCCGCCGTATGGACTATTTTGGGCCGATGGTCAACAAAGCCTCTCGTATTTCCGCAGTCGCCGATGGCGGTCAGATTGCAGTGTCTGCAGATTTTATCTCTGAAATACAGCGATGCCTCGAGACGTACCAAGAAAACGATCGGGCAGTATCAGTGGGCTCGGATGAAGCTGAAGCATTTGATGACACGACAACCGCACTAGCTATCCGGAGGGAATTGAAATCACTCACCTCCCAAGGTTTCGAGGTTAAGGAGATGGGCGAGAGGAAACTAAAGGGACTCGAAAATCCCGAGTATGTCTATTCTCTCTATCCCCATGCACTCGCTGGCCGAATCGATTACCACATGGCTCCTACTACAACGATCGGTCCGTCCGAACAGCCTGCACGACTCGTAGCCGGGAGTGAACTTGGTATTGATCCAGAGATGATATGGTCTCTATGGAAAGTCAGCCTCCGCCTGGAGATGCTTTGTAGCAGTTTAGAGGAGATGTCCGGGAGAGGGTTGCAGCCTCCCGAGACCGAACTACTCGAGCGTATGCAACAGCGTGGCGGTGAAGTCACAGATCGTTTCCTATACAATTTCATGGAACACCAAGTGAGCCGCATTGAAGTAAGTTGTTGATTTCTATACAGCCCCAGCCATTTGCTAACTAGTTGCCACAGACATGTATCTCAACCCTAGCTTTGCGACACGTTGCCATGGGTGGCGGTCATATCAAACAGTTAGAAGATCTCCGCGCACCAATGGCAGTCATACTCGGACACGTTACCCAACAAATGGCCGAGCTTGAAAGATACAGGGCCAAGTACGGTCCTCTTGAGAGTTCCGAGGGTGAGGGAAGCGACACAGAACAAGAATAGAAAGGTCTGTTCTACGATGCTTCCCCCCAGACTCTAGAACACTGTGCAATGGTACACCCCCATGACGGCCTTTCCGATCTGGGCCCCTAAGCCACTGACTCGGTCCTATTCTACCTACAGCATTATATTATATCTTTATTCAACCTGAAATGCGCTATGAAATCATCTCTTAACGACAACAAGGGAACGACTTGTTATATTTTAAGTTTAAGGACGGTGGGTGGGTGAAACGGCGTTTCCTAGGAGCAAGCATATCCAGGATTATCAAAAGGAATCTGTTTTGACAGGGGTGGTCTCCTCTAGCCTCAGTTATGCCTTTTCTTGAATACCTCGATACCCGACAAGGGATGGGTTGGCGATAACTTGTGGATTGTGGCATTAGATTGCTGCGACCGTCGATTACTCTGTAATATGGTCCTGTATCAGGCGTTGCGGTATTTCACCGGGATTGTATTAAAGGGAGGAGCAATTACGCCCCACAGTGGTCGACGTGGAGAGATGGGTCGGCTTGCCGATTCAATGGGTAGAAAAGGATGAATGGATTATTATTAATCGGTGCTGATATAATGAATATGCCTCGTTCTATTTTTAACTCTCGCTTTTATGAAGGGTGAGCTATGCATGTCTCACTTACGAGTCCTGGACCTGGAAAACATGACCATGTCTATAATGCTGCCAGTCTTCTTATACCATTTTTGTCGCTCTGCACAACATCGTCCGTATATGCTTGGCCTCTGCTGAACCGCATTGCTTGGAGTAGTGCTCAAACGATTATTATTAGTATTTAAGTTTGTTTCCTATGCGCATTCTATCACAGCCGAGCTACTCTTATGTGGGTTGTCCTTGGGATTAGGTAATTGCCATCGCACCTAGGTAGTTATACCGTAGTTGGATCAAAGACCAGTTAAAGGAGGGCCATGACTTAAGTAAGGTAAAGGTTAGTCGCACCGCTTGCTTTGCTTGCCTATTTCTTTCTGCCCTACAACACAGCAGAATGTACTGAAGTAAACCCCCATCTTTTGTCGCAGACAAAGAAAAATTGATCATGTAACACGATTACTGTTATAGAGGCTTCACACGCCTATTATTATGTGGAAGGCAGGACTCGATCTATTTATTGTCATACCTATTTCCTTATTTTCTCTCTTTCCCAGACCTTCATCTGTTTCCTGCACGTGCTGCATATCCCCTGGTTAACTCGAGTGTTATAGGGCCCGTCTATCTTCCCACACTTGCCGAACCGCTTGTTCGTCTTCAGCACCTCGAAGCACTTCTGCTTGATATGCTCGGTCGAGATAGTGGTCCCACATCGGACGCACGCTATATGTTTGTTCTCTGAGTAGCACATGGTCTGTCTGTCTGTCTCTGCTGTGATGATTTACTACTATTGTGTATTCTGTCTGGGATGGGTGTAAATTGACCGTGGAAGCCTTGTGAAAGAGGCTGTTGCCAAAGACATCTATCTTGGGTTTTTATACCTAGTCTATGACTGCTTTGTTGTTATAAGACTTGCCCCTTGGAATGCATTCAACAGGAAGGGTAAACGAACAAGGCACTGCTTCTTTCAACAATAAAGAAAAAAGAGAAAAGAAAAAAGGGGGCATGTCAAATGGACGGGCATAATTCAATGCCTATTGGAATCCATGTGACTTAGTCCTGGTTCTCTTGGTGTTATCCATTGCGTCAGGTGACAGCTTAGTAAAATTTAAAAGGGGCGCTGTACCTATGTGATAGCCTACCTACCTACATATGTAGGCAGAAATCCAAGCTCTTACATCATGATTAATAATATTAGTGAAATATCACAAAATAAAACAATGATGGATAAATGGATGATAAAAGAGTTAAGTTAGTTCAAGGTTGTCTATAGCTAGCAAAAGTAACAAAAGGTTGGAGGCCTTGGAAAAAGAGTGCAACACCAACAACCTCGCAGTATCTACCACGTTAAACAGCAGGCAACACAATACATATTGAACAGGCAATCCAGCAAATGAAACAGGAATTAAACTTAGGGTATAAACAGCCTAAGACCGTTGCCAATATAAATATTTACCTACTTTATTATTACATGTATAAACAATGTTAAGGAATGGAAAGCAACAGTGAAAACATCATGATGTAGTTAGTGTATGTATAGTAAGGTGCAAGAGCCAGAACACCAAAAGAAAAAGAAAAGAAAGACAAGTTGCACCAGCCGGGATTTGCACCCGGGTCCTTTCCTTCCTTGCCCGAGAGGTAGATGGGAGGGAAATGAGTTAACTACTACTCTACTGGTGCTTTGTTGTGTGGGTGTTGCTCTCGGTGTTATTGCTTATGGCTATTGCTGTTGCTCATGCCTTGCTTCGTGGGACGTGTTACCTTCCTTCCTTGCCTTGCCTTACATACCTACATAGGTAGGTACGCAGTAGTTGAAGTAGGTATGTAGGTAGGTGCGTGGGTAAGTGCTTGTGTACCTACCCGATTCCTTCTATTCCACCCCCGTTACACACTCCCGTACGGTATTGGTTTGTGCTACCTATGTGCTTACCTTCATACCGTACCTACCCACACGTAGGCAGAGGACATGCAGGCGTACAGAAACCGCGATGTCTTGTCTAAGGCAGCAAGCAGACTTACTTGACTCTTCGTTTGTCTTCTTCACATAGAACTGGATGATGAAAATGGTTCTTAGATGGGACGACTTCACCTCATTATCGTGGTAGGTGATCTATCTACATCACACACGCAGCTGAGAGACAGATCTCGTGCAACAATAGTCTGGGATACTGCTACCTGGGCCAGGAACCTGTAGGTTTGGTTACCTACCCAAGTCTCTGCGTGAGGCTGACACTCTATATATAGGCAGAGTGGGACCCACGGCACCGCACCTGAGAATCACACCGTTCTCTCTTGACGCTGCCAGATACCCGTGGAAAAAAAATTCACAACATGTGTTGCTACCAGAAATCACGAAGTGTGCGCTGGCATCTGCATTGCGGTTGCTTGCGTCCAAAAAGGCTATCTACTTGCTGCTATGTATGACGTACAACGCGCCTTGACAAACAATGCTACATGAGGTGCGCATACGTAGCAATAGAGGCGTCAACATACATATCTTTTGATCAAAGATGGGTATAGAATATGACTGGCTGGTGGTGCGTACGTATTGTATCACGTCAAATGTCCGCGGGGGAAGTGGACTAATTGAGTAAAGATAGGTAAGTTAAGTTCGTCTATTCCTAGGTAGGCTTTGAACTGTTTGTTGACTTCCAAGGGGTATAGTATAGCTCGTCTTTCTCTGGCCGGGCGGTTCCAGCACGCCGCCACACCATAAAAATAAAATACTTCTCTATCTTTCCCATCAATCCTCACTCTTCCCATGCAGCAAAGACACACACACACACACACACACACACACACACACACACACACACACACACACACATATACACTTCTAATACACCACTAGCCCCAGGATGCAACTCTATACAGCCCATGATGCCCGAATCTGGGCCATCCCAGGTCGCTATATTAGAAACCCGCCTCTCTTCGGCAGACGGTTGTGTTGCACCCGATAGAGGGCTGGCCAAGCAGCATAATAATAGTATGCCACAATAATATGTCCAAAGGGTATATATGCAGTCCCAGTCCAAAATAACATAATACACACGCCGAGCAAAACATGTCCCCTTACCTATTCTAGACAACCACATCCTACCACGACTCGGGGGACTGGGCTGGGGAGCTCTCAGGACCCCGTCAGTTTTTTCCACCAGCTGCTTCGAGGTGTCGCATCCATAAACGGCGGTTCCCGCTGCGCCTTTTCTCCGCTCCCATCTGACCCACCTACCCGGCGCTCTCGGCGCTCGCGCTCTTCGCGCCGTGCACGCCTTCGTCTCTGGTCATCTTCATACTCTCGGTTCGCGTCGTCGAATCTCTCCCGCTCCCGCCGACGGGCAGCTCGCCGGGCAGCACGTCGGGCTTCCTCGTCATCCGTCGCTGGGGGAGCATCTGTCGTCAACCCGTCCTCCGGGGGCGGGCCCGCGTCTGAATGCTCCTTCACCCACGAACTCGTACCCGAATGTGGCCAAGTGGGCGTCCTTTTCTTAGCACGTTCGTCATCTGTGTGCCTTGAAGACCTTTCCCGGGGATACACATAATCATCTGTTGGCATAGGCCGGCTACGACCGGCCTTCTCAGCCCGCCTGGCTTCGCGTCTTCGTCGATGCTCCTCCTCGTCTTCGGATCCTTCGACGTGTCGCATGCGTCGTCGCTCCCGGGCAGCCCGACGAGCTTCTGCCTCTGCTTCCTCAGCAGCAGCGGTTTCCTTTTCGAGACGGCGGCGGCGGCGGCGTTCTGTCCTCTCGGCCTCCCTCGCTTCTGCCTCTTGGTTTGCAAGCCTCTGGGCTTCACGCTCTCGTGCAGCCCTCCGCTCCGCTCGTCGGGCTTCCCGATCCTCTTGCCTACGCGCGTCTTCTTCTTCCTCTTCTTGACGTCGACGCCTCTCACGACGAGAGTCTTTGGCGCGCCGAGCCTCTTCAGCCTTTTCTTGTTCTCTCGCTGCTCGCCGGGCGGCGCGTCGAGCTTCACGATCGGCGTCCATTTCCGGCTCTGCGTTACTCATTCCGCGTGTGCGTCTTGCTCGCTTATCAGGTCTTCCCTCATCTTCGGTAGCATGGTAAGTGCTTCGACGGCGGGGTTCGGGGCGGGGCTCGGAACGAGAATTCGAGGACATGAGACCACCAAAAAGGCCAGAGATACCCTTCTTGGCACTGGAGTTGGACCGCCTCAAAGGTGGCGCATCAGCAGGGCCTCCCGCATCGACCATAATGATATCATCGTCTGGCTTTGCCTATTTCAAGGTTAGTCATGCTATGAGCTTGAGCAGCACAGGGTGTCCCTTTTTACCTTGGATCGCTTGCGCGCCGACTTATCAGGGCTCGACACAAAATCGCGGGTTCCGACCATAATGATGTCGTCATCCTCAACGACAGCGCGAGTTCTCGAGGTTCTCCGGCTGCGGCTCTTGTCTACTCCTGGAAGTCGTGCTGCCTTGGAGTTTATCTCAGGCATCTCCTCGGGTGGGGGTGATACAAGCCCACCGCTCATATTAACGGAATGGCGTCTTGAGCTGGATTTGAGCCCTTGCTTCTCGCGTGTTGAGATAGAGCGCGAGAGAGGGGGCGTGCTTTGAAAAAGGCTATTCATGCGCGACCCGGAACTTGGTGCTGTTCTCTGTTCTTGTCGCTCTGCTTTATCCGAGCCTGAACTCTTGGAAGACACTTTCTCTTCTCTCTCCTTCCTCGACTTTTTGGCGTCGGACCTGGACTTCGGTGGCTTCTTTTCTTCCTTTTGTGGTGAGGCTGAAGCTGACCACATACCCCATGATGCGCTACCATCACGACTGATCTTGGCCCGTTCCTTCTTGTAGGATTTGGACTCGCCAGGGGGCGACGGAGGTGTGGGGGGAACTTCGGGTACCGCAGGCGGTGGAGGAGGCACAGCAGGAGGGACGGGAGGCTGGGGAATGTCCCTGGATTTGCTCTTCTTGCTCTTCTTTGGTTTCTTCTGTACGGGTGGTGCGAGGTCAATTATTTCGACGATTTCGTCGTCAGCTCCGCCGTCATCTTCATCTTTTGGTAGGTTTCGCGATTCCTCTTCTGCGGGTGCCGCTTCTGGGATCTCAGCATTTTCATCTTTGCTCAATGCATCAATGTCATGAACTTCATCAGGAACTTCGTCATGGAATTCTTCACCCTGAAATTCATCATTAGGAACTTCAAAATCGTGAGCTTCATAATCATGAACTTCATCTTCATGATCGTCATCAAACATTGGGAAACTGCCAGGAAGGATGCCTTTGTCTCTCTGGGATGCCTGAGTTTGAGGTGGTGGTGATGGTGGTGCAGGAAGCACGTCGATTAGGTCGCCGTCGAAATCATTTTGTGGCGCCGCCTCGAACTTCTTGAGCTTTTCAGCGAGCTTGCTTCCTTTAGCCTTCTTCTTCGGCATCGGCATCCAATCGTCATTGAGGGCCTTCGAAAAGACGGGTGTCGCCTCATCTGTAGTAGCATGTTCCAAAACCTGGGTTGACTCAGCAATTGTCATCTCGGTTGCTGCCGGATGCTGGGGTTGAGGTGTACTTACTGTTTCAGGAAGTGAGCTCTTCGGTGGGCTCTTGGCACCCCAGAATGAGAAGGGATCCCCGCCTTTGGGCTTCTTTGGCGGGGCTAGACTGGAAAGAATCTCATCAGCCTGTTCGGCTGTCAAATCTACATTGTCTATGTTGAAGTCGTCGTCGTCGTCGTCTTTCTTCTTCTTTTCCTTGCTGCTAGATTTCGACTTCTTGTCATCTGCTTTGGAGCTCTTCTTCGACTTCTTCTTAGAAGAGACAGCAGCTTCGGCCTCCTGTCGCTCACGCTCAGCTTGTTCCTCAGCTTCGCGGGCGGCTTGGGCAGCTTCTTCTGCTTCACGGGCTGCCTGCTCCTCGGCCTCTCGTGCAGCGGCTTCTTCAGCCTCTCGGGCGGCCTGTTCTTCTGCTTCAGCCGCGGCTTGTGCATCGTTATCATCGGCTTCTGCAGTAGCATTAGCACCGGAACGAGCGTTTATCTTCTCGGTAAGCTCGTCTAGTCGTTCTTGATCTTTTTTAGTAAACTTTTTCTTTCTCTTCTCTGCCTTGGTTTTCAAGAGCTCGAGCTCTACTTCCTCTGAAGCTTCCTTCGCTTGGCGTGCAGCTTGTTCTTTAGCCTCGCGAGCCGCTAGCTCTTCAGCCTCGCGTGTAGCCTGTTCTTCAGCTTCACGGGCAGCGATCTCTTCAGCCTCACGACCGGCTTGCTCTTCTGCTTCACGAGCAGCCTGTTCTTCTGCTTCGCGTGCCGCTAGCTCTTCTGCCTCGCGTGCAGCCTGTTCTTCTGCTTCGCGTGCCGCTAACTCTTCGGCTTCGTATGCAGCCTGTTCATCGGCCGCGGCTTCTATTGCTGCCCCATCAGCACCTCCAGCACTTGCACGGGCGTTGATCTTTTCGGTAAGCTCATCGAAGCGCTTTTGATCTTTTTTACCCAACTTTTTCTTTTTGGCTTTTGTTTTAAGTGCTTCAAGTTCTGCTTCGTCTGCTGCTGCTTCTTTAGCCTCACGAGCAGCCAGCTTCTCAGCCTCACGAGCGGCTTGCTCGGCTTCACGGGCAGCTGTCTCTTCAGCCTCGCGAGCGGCTTGTTCTTCTGCTTCACGAGCAGCCTGTTCTTCGGCCTCGCGTGCGACCTCCTCTGCTGCTTCAATTGCCGCTTGTGCCTCTCCGTTGTCAGCTACTACATCGGCTTCAATAGCGGCAGCGGCACGAGCGTTGATCTTTGCTTCAAGTTCGTCCATTCGCTCTTGATCCTTCTTGGTCCATTTCTTCTTTTTCTTGGATTTTGCTTTGAGTGCTTCAAGTTCTGTTTCATCAGCAGCAGCAGCAGCAGCTGCCTCTTCGGCTTCTCGCGCGGCCTTTTCGTCGGCTTCTTGTGCAGCTTGTGCTTCAGCTTCTCGAGCGGCAAGTGCCTGGGCTTCTTCAGCTTCTCGTGCCGCCTGCTCTTCGGCCTCACGTGTGGCCTGTTCGGCTTCGATTGTGGCTTGCGCACCTCCGCTGTCGGCTGCCGTATCAGCTTCTGCAGCTTCTGCAGTGGCGGCACGGGCCTCGATTCTCGCGGTAAGCTCGTCGAGTCGCTCTTGATCCTTTTTACTAAATTTCTTCTTTTTCTTGGCTTTGGCTTTAAGGATCTCAAGCTCCGCTTCTTCGGCCTCAACCTTAGCCCTGAGCGCTTCAGCAGCAGCTTCTTGTTCGGCCCTGAGCGCTTCGGCGGCGGCGTTTTCCTCGGCCTGCAAAGCTTCGGCGGCAGCTTCCGCTTCCCGGCGTGATTGCTCTTCGGCTTCCTTGGTGGCAGTGGCCTCCTCAGCTCGGCGGTTCGAATTGTTCGTCAGCTCATCAAACCGTTTCTGATCTTTCTTGTTGAGTTTCTTCTTCAGACCCTTCATTGTCAAGTCCTTCATTTTCAAATCCGAAAGCTCTTTCTCTTCGGCGGCAATTTCAGCAGCTAATGCAGCAGCAGCAGGGTCTGGTTCACTTTCAACTTGAGGTTCATCCCATACATTCGCGTCCATATCCAAAGACGGTGGCGTGGGTGCCGGCGGAGGCGATTTCTTCTTACCCCAACCCCATCCGTCATCTTCATTTTTGGGCTCTTCAATCGGTTCTGAGATGAGACTGCTGTTAGCGTTTTTCTTCTTTTTGATTATGCTAGTGCCAA
This sequence comes from Xylaria acuta, assembly GCA_022495125.1. Classification (NCBI taxonomy): domain Eukaryota; kingdom Fungi; phylum Ascomycota; class Sordariomycetes; order Xylariales; family Xylariaceae; genus Xylaria; species Xylaria acuta. Next base: position 18,496 of record MU383169.1, on the reverse strand, counting down.
ATGTGTCGAAGAAATCATCGCCGCCACCAGTCTCGCCAGTTGCGGGGACCACAGGTGGTACCAGTTCGGGCTCATGTTCCTTGTCCAATTCTACTAGGGCTATTGACATCTTACCAATTTTTTTCTCTTTCTTGCCCCAATTTAACCAGCTATCACTGGTACTTTCGACTACGGCGGGCTCCGTGGCCTTTTTAGTCGACTTCTTCGAGGCTCCCCAGAAACTCCAAGCGCTGCTCGGCTCTTCAACCACGGGTTCGGGTTCGGGTTCTGGTTCTGGCTCCGGTTCGGGTTCTGGCTGTGGCTCTGGTTCCTCTTCGAACACACCCTTTTTCTTTTTCTTGTCCTTCGATGTGCCCAGGCTGTTCCAGAAATCATCGTTGGCAGACTTCTCGTCCTTGACAGGCTCAGGTTCCGGCTCGGGGTCAGCAGTCTTGCCTTTTTTCTTCTTGTCCTTCTTAGTTGCGCCCCACCCATCACCCCACATATCGTCTGCCTTAGGAGGGTCAGGCACAGGTTCAGGCGTAGGCTTCGGTTCGGTGATTTCGTCGAGAATGCCCTTCTTCTTTTTAGTACTTTTCGTGCCTATAGCGCCCCAAAAATCATCTGCCGGCTTTGTCTTCTCGGGTTCAGGGGCAGAATCTAGTAAAGTAGTTGTATCCTTCTTGCCTTTCTTTTTAGTCGTAGCACCCCAAGAAGCACCCCAACCATCATCGATGGCGGCAGATCCGGTGTCCTGAGTATCAACGAGCGGGTCCTTCTTCTCCTCGGCTTCGGCGCCCCAGATGTTACTCTTTTTCTTTTTTTTATCATTCTTTCCGGCAGTGGCGAAGCCAAAGCCGAAGTCGTCGGCCTTCTTCTCCTCGGGTTTGTCCTCCAGGATCAAGGGTTCTTCGGTCTTTTCTTCCGCTTCATCGACACTACCGAAACCGAAGGTCGTTTTAGTCTTCTTCTTGGGTTTGGGTCGGTTAAGGCTCCAATGGTCGGTATCTAGATCATCCTTCTTTTCCTCTTTGGCTTCGGTCTTGTCAGCTGCTTTGGTACCAGACCAGTTTGACGTTAAGCCGGGGTTCCAGCTGGATCCCCACGTACTAAACAAATTGCCCTTGGTATCTGGCGTACTACTTCCAAAGTTAAGGTCCAGAGACGGCCCGGTATCATTCAGTTTGATATCATCAAAAGCATCAAACTTCGTTTCAGTTCCTAGCAGATCGGTGGTCTCCTCGGTTTTGCCCTTCTTCTTCTTTTTACTCACGGCACCGAAAGACCCCCAGGCGTCGTCGGGGTTTGGGTCGCCAGCTCCGTCCTTCTTGTCCTTCTTGTCGTCCTTGCCGTCCCCATCTCCCTTGCCTGCATCACCCCCTCCAGTTTCGCCAGCACCACCATTCTGGTCGCCACCACCCCCGGTACCACCATCGCCACCATCACCAGGTCCCCCGTCGTCCTTTTTTTCCGGCACATTCGAGGCTGCGGGTGCAGCAGCTGGCTTCTTGTTCTTTTTCTTGGCATGCTGGATAAATCCATCCTCGGAGGAGAAATCGCAATAGGCTTCGGGAATTGAAGCACTGAACAAGGAATCTTGCCGGCGGTTTTGCCGTTGTGAATCTGGTGGTGGTGGAGGACAACCTTCTACTTCGGCTGGGCTGGAATCTCGCCGTCGCGCGCGCTCATCGGCTCGACTGGGGTCAATTAGGCCCTCATGTATTGATGATTCATCATGGCAGGACGAGGGTAACCGCCTTGATCGTTTCGGGGTGGGGTCGGGTATCGTCAATGGCTCGTGAATAATAGTACCGAGTCGGTTCGCTTGAGTAGATACCTAACGCAGTTTGCTTATACATTAGCTTCGGGTTTGATCCAGTCTAGTCAACACGGAGGCGATTTTCTGGGTAGAGATAAGGACATAATAGGCAACACGAATCCACAAGAGTAACAGCCGCCCTCTCTCTTTGGCTGCTGGAGACTGGGTTGCTGTCGCCCGATATATTGTTGGGATAGTACAAGTAAATGCGTAAGACTGCTCACATGTGTTCTTCGTAAAAGCCATTGCCGCGAAATAAGCGCCAGTTGTGTGTTTAGGTCGAGCCCAGTCCACTGGGGTGTCTGGGTTGTGGAATGCAATGTCTGTGGCCACCCTACTTCGCTCTCTGTCCCGGTTACATAGACGAAGCCCGTAACGGCCGCAGCAGCCATTTTGAGAGATAAGGCTCGACTGGTCGACAGCGGGTAAGAAAATCATGGACGCTGGAGTCTCGCCTTGGACGAAGAGTGCGGAAGATAGCACAAAGGGGAATATAGAAAGTCAACAAGATTGTCTAGGCTAACCAAGTAAAGAAGGGAGATAGGGCGTCAGTCCGCTGTTCCCAATTCAGGTCGCGCCACGACAGAGAGAACGACGCCCGCAAAGCCGACGATGGTTTCCAGGGCGTTCGCAACCGTGAAACGAATAAGGATAGTGACCAGACAACGGGAAAAACAGGCCAGGTCAGGCCAGACCACGCCTTCAATGCCTAAGGTAACTAAGACTGTTTGCGGGTATTGTCGACCTTACTTCGGCGTTAATGCGAAGAAAGGAAACAGAGGGAGTCAAAGCAGTGAGCGGGTAGGGAAGGCTATGGTGGACTCGCGGATAGCAAATGAGGTAGGGGATTCTCAATTGTACGCGATTAGAGGCTACCAATGCTATGGCATTTGAGTATAGCGTGTCTGTGTCTGCGTCTCGTCTGCGTCCGCGTCCGTGTCGGTATACTGTACCGTGACAAGCTGACGGCAAAGGCCAGTAGCGTGCGTATACACCGACTCGTCAATTCCCCCTTTCACTGCAGATGCAGAGGTGCAGCAACGAGAGAGTGCGACATTACAAGCCTGTACCGTAGAACAGGACAGGATGATAGGATAGGAAGGTTACCTATGTACCTAGGTAGGTACTTAAGTAATGTAGGGTGCGCGGGCAAATGTACTGTAGGGGGGCGATGGAGCGAGGGCCGGCGCGATTGGGCTGCAGGGTCATCTGGACACAGAGGAACAGAGCACGGCGCCGAGCTCTGAGTGGGCGAGATGTGGGCTAGGGTGTGCATTGATCGAGTTAAAAAATGGTGTTTGCTCAATTAACTTGGATGGCTGGTCAAGACGGCCATTGGCCCGACTGTGGTGCCGTCCAGGTGGGGCCGTCCAAAAATGGCAAAGGAGGGGGACGGGAGGGGGCCGGCCTCATGTTCTTTTTGGCCCGACTCTGGTTTCAACGGGGTTGCTATTCGTGGGCCCACCAATACATTTCCCGCCCTGCCTTCGGTCAACAGTCGATGCGTGACATATAAGCAACGCTGCAATCATCTTTTATATTTTCCAATCTCCGGGCAACCCACGATATCCTCCTTCTCGCGATGTGCCCCCTACCTCGTCACCGTTTCATTATCTGTACTGCCATTATGAAGGACATGGGGATGCCGCCGACCGAGTGAACATATCGGACCGTACCGAGTCACTTGTCAAGTCGACTTTGTGTAGTGGGGTCATCTTGCGGAGAGTTCAGGAAGCTTGGGATGTCTATTTACAGTACTGCACTGTACATAGTATTATAATGACAGGTTGATACATAGTGTAGCATACACTCCGCTAATACGCTTGTTTAATCACAAGAAGGCAGAACAACACGACGAGATTACTATACGACATCCTGTACATATGTATATATGTATGTACATACAGTACGCAAGGACAACAAAGCCTACGTGCTATCCATCCGCCGACATACTGTAATACTGTAAAAATAGTCCCTATCGGGTAGGTATATCACGGACCCCACCGTCGGGACCCTTAGCGTAGACTCTGAGGTGCAGTAGTACCAGCCACATGATTGCATCTTATCCATCCCTCACTCGCACAATGTTGTTGGTATTACACTACAGTACGTTTTGAGACCTACCTAACCCAGACCAGGCACCCCCTGGTCGCCCGCCATGTTGTCACTCAGGCCTGGCTGGCTTTCTGCAGGTTTGGCCTTACCCCTCCTTCTTTTTTTGGTCTTTTGTTGTTTTTTGTTCTCTCTCTCTGTGTCTCTTCGGCTTTTGCTTGGACTAGATAATTAAATAATTAGTAGGCATTGAAGGCATGATCCTGTTTACCTAACCCCTGCTTGTGTCAGTTCGCCCGCTGCCCCCAACCCCCAACCGTCAAATTTGGTTGTTTTGATTGTACGTGTTTGTATTATGTACTGTACAGTAGTAGATCTGTGTGTATCAATGTGTCGGCACAGAATACTAGGTTGGGTCGTTCGTTGTAACGATGAGATCGGCGACGGACAGGTGAGCAATGGACTTAAAACGCACCAACAACAAAAAGTGCCCTACAACGGGACTCTGCTACAGTATATGCCCACCTCCAACTAATACCTTAATACCTTACGACCTTGCCTCATCCACTTCGAGAGGCGGCTCAACCCATATCGATTGGAGTCGGGCCAGCATTAGCATGGCATAGCATGAACAGGTATCTATACATGACAATGGGCAGCCATGCGCCGCTTAGCTTGGTATCTGCTCCTTGTCCGTCGCGTCGCTGTTCTTCCACGTCGTCGGGGACCCGTCGCACTAACGCATAGCAGACGCGCATCCTACAAAAGCGGTACCGGTATGTAACAGTAGTATAAGTTGCCTATGGTGGCGAGCATGAGGTGGGCTAGGCACAGTACAGTAGGTAACCATGATAACAAGCTTTGTACTTATTGCTTGCTGGATCCGTGTTTCATCGAGACACACGCAATTGCTGATGCGTCTGGGTAACACTACTGCGCCAGGTACTCTTTGCCCTGCTATACTAAGTATACTCGTACGGCAGAACTCGCAACCTGCATCGGCGGCAGCTAATGTGTCTCTATCGACGCACCTCTGCACTCACCCGCATCCTGTTTCGAGCAAACCGTCGCAAACAAGATGCAAGGTGGGCGTGGTACGACGGTATGACGCTCATCGCCCATGCGCGATCCCACAGCGTTCCGCCTAAAACGGCATCGCGAAGGCTTCACCGCTTCATCGCCCGCACACCAACGCTTCTAGCCAAAGGGTCCCACGCCAAAGCGGGTGAGATTTACATCCAATCGACAGCCAACGGCGCAACAGCTCTCCAACAGCTCGAGAAGAGCATTCCGTCATTGGTTTGCCATCTTGAAAAAATTTCTCCGACCTCAATCTTCATTGGACTCGGTTGGGTTGTCTGACCACATATTAACATGACGCATCACTCGCGTTCATATTTCCGGCATCGCAATAGTCACGCCTTTGCAGCTCATCCACTTCCTGATTCTTCCGCTGCGTCCGTACATACTAAGTACATCGAGTCAATAAGCCGTTATAACGGCCCGGATCCGAAACGCACGATCAGATGCTAGGCGACGAGAGTTGCACATTAAGCAACACCAATGCCTCACTTCTAATATACAATTTCCTATGTTTGCTCATGAGAATTGCAGCTGGTATCTACATCAGACCCGATGAGGCTTGACACAGTGTACTTCACATCCAGGTGCAAACCCGATCGAACCATGATAATAGCTCATCCCGAGGTGTATTAGGTATGCTCGCTGCGTTGGACGGTGCCTAAGCGGGGCAGCTGAACCTGAATAAACACTATCTAGCGCGAGGCGGTAGAGATGAACAATCTCGAGGCTCGAGATGTGCGTACTGTAAGTGGAAGATGATGGGCCCATGTCAGTCGAGGGCAGTGTACATTGTCTTATCCTCTGCTTTCATTTCCAAGCTAACTCCAGGCTGTCAAACCATAGAGGCCAAACAGAGCCACTGAGTGCGCCTTGTCGTGAGCTGTGCATACAGGTGCTTGACCACCGCGGCATGCGGATGTAAGAGTGACGTATAAGCCGACACTTCACCAGCAGTACTCTCAGCTCCTGCCACCTAGTTTGTGTCTATACACGCCGCAGAAACAATGAAAACTTAGCTACGAACTGAGCCAAATACTAACAAATTTCAGACCATGCTAGTTCATCTTTCCCTTTTACCTCATAACGTCATAATGTTTGAGACTCTAATTTCGAGTAGTACTATACTGATTTAGGAGTGGTAGAGATTATAAATATGAGAGATAGCTTTCGATTGTGGTCGTCACTACTAATAGTGTTGCGAATTCATAGTGTTACTATTTTAGCTTTCATTCTATGAATTCGGCTTCGATTATTAGAAGTGTCGGCAAAATAACAAGTCTAATAACCAAATCCTGATCTTACACCCCAACAATGAGACAGTAAGTATAGCCTTGCCCCTGAACCTTTAAACCAAATCCACTCGCCTGAATGAATGCGACGAACGACGCAAAAAGCCCAGGTCGGATGATCCTTGTTGCGGCCAATAAGTCCCAGGCCGCACTAACTTCAGAGCCTCACACTTGATAATATACTGGCGATATAGCCGTGGGGCCGTATAACACGGATTCAGTTATAGCGCAAGACTGATGCCCTTATGCTTCTATGGCTTATGCAAATCTAAAGATAACGCCATGCACAGACTTTCGAGGAGAACTTGATGTTAGAGCATAACGATTGTTGAACTTTAGAAGTGCCTGGTCAACTGCGGAGGACGGCCCTACGACTAAGCAATGAGTGAATGAGCGAGCAGACTAAGAGGGAAGATTCAATGCACAAAACCGGTAAATGAACTATAAGGCGTGTGCGGAGCGTCGAGTTGCTCGCCTCCTGGATAGACAGCTACGGTCTTTGTCATGGACGCTGGCAAAGGATGACCAAGCGCGATTAATGATTCTAGGGTGCTCGGATCGAAAAGCGCAATCGTCGCCCAAAGAGGTAACATCCGGTCTTCAATTCTATGGAGGAGCACAACCGGGATGCGGGGCGCGGGAAAAGTAGGCAAAACACGACCGTTGAATCGACAGGTTGCCTCCGCGTCATTTAAGTATCATAAGTGTACCTAAAGTAAGCTGTACCGAGCCACACAAAGATCGCGTTGCTGGCCAGCGTCAGCAAGGCGGCAATTGGCTGGGATCCGAAGCTAAGGAACAAATCAGCTCAACTAGGGTCCGGGGAGTCATGGATATCCTGTTTTAACTTTACTTTGAGGTTTAAATGGCTCGCGATCGCCTCATCATCATGATCATATTTTCCCGTTTTATATAAATAAATGAGTCCCACGGAGTACGCGGCCAAGCATTGGCATGTATGTGCATCCCCTAAGCCGAAACACGGAAGAAAGGAAGAAGACACCGCTCGCAACCAGGCAACAGTGCCAATTAGGATCGACGTACCGATATAAGGACTCACTCGAAGCTGGGGGAAAAAGGCTACTAGATCGGGAAAAATCCAGCGAGATACCTTATTCGACGTGATAATGCCGACAAGACATTCTATCAAAGTCCGAGTTCCCATACCGTCACCAATTTCCCCGGCGCACGTAGTAGCGACGCTACAGACTTTCGAGCCGCTGCTAGACAACCACCATTATGTGATCAACTACCGCCCCAAAGCCGGGCCAATTAGCCGCAAAGACTTCGCCGTGATCAAAGGGGATCCCTTCTTCCAGCATGACTGCCGCGGCCTGAACCCTGGGTTCGTCGGCGCGACTGGCACCGAGAGGTCGGAGTGGTGGATCAGCGACGTCTGGGAGGACGTCTACTGGGTGCCGTTCATCGTGCCGTATTTCTCACGCCTGAAGCGCTACCTCGCCATCGGGTGCAAGACGGAAGGCGGGATCCGGTTCCGGCAGAACGTGTCGGGCGGCGTTGTCACGAGGGGCACCTTCACGGTCATCGAACGCGAAACTGGGCGTCCTTGCGCTGCTGTGTCCCGGGAGGGAGTACGAGCGGAGGAAATGGGGTCTGGTGGTGGCTGGGATGGGGATACAGAGAAAGGGTCTATCATATCTAATGCCGAGAACGAAAGAGGGAACGAAGATGAAGACCAAAGTAGAAACAGCCCAAGCCGAGGCGGAGCCACTGACGAGAAAGGGGCGAGCAATTGGGATGCGCAGGACGAGACCGACGCCGAGACCGAACCGGCCTGGGACATCGTCTGCGAATGCGAGATCGAGATGCCCTTGATCTTGATCGCGTCGCAGTTTCTCAGGCGAGATGCCAATCGCGAGCTCTGCGAACACCTGTGCAGGTCCATCATCTTTGCGACCATCATGGAATACGACGAGTACCGAATTTTCGACTCAAATATTGTCCCTACATGAATTTAGAGGCGTATTTTCTTTGTATAATACTTTCTGTACTTGCACTCAACTCCTTTTGGACATCCTATCCGATGAAATCATAATGAGGAATCTTATGAACATCCCGGTGTTGTGGAATTACGGAGGCGGGAATCTTTGGCGTTTATGTCTAAGCGGGTCGAGTACTGGTCGGGGTCTTCCAAGGTCAGCTGGGTAGCGATGAAAATTAACGAAGAATGCTCTTGCTCGCTACGGCCGATCCGTCCGCCTTTTTCATACTAGAAAAGGAAAAGGCAAGGAGGCGGCAAATAATGATCGGATTCTAGTTAAGAAAATTCCATATATCTCTTCTCTACCCACAAAACACGAATTGTAAGGACCTAACCTCAGGGAACCCGGCCCTCCCCAAGTCCTTCTCACCGTCATTGACCCTGTTGGTCTCAGACCAGTCGTCTCACCAAAGAAAGTAATTAACTAATGTGATCGCTAACCCGATCAGTGGATTCCATCCTTGTTTGAAATCTCGTGGCGTTGTTAGGATAACGGGTATGACCCGAACACTTGGAGCGTCATAGGTAGGTCATAGTATCATGTGTTATATAACTTCGAAGGAGCACTGTCCACCCACTGCGTGAATAACGACTCTTAATCTACTCAATGACAGCTGGAAGCATTCATATAGTGCTCAAATAAAACCCAAAGAAGCCCGGCAATAACAGGAAAACATGCCCTCGTCGTCTACCGCAAATACGCTCGTCTCTTCATCCGCTCGCCGGGCGCTGCGCAATGGGTTCATGACCACCACGCGAGTCTCGCAACCACTGAGACGAACATACGCCACTCAGCGACCGACTCTACCAGAAGGCAGTGGTAACAAGGCATTGTTCGTATACCCTCACATCAGGCATAGCAGTGAACTTTACTGGCTACTATCGGCTCCTCCTCGAACCGTCTCCTCGCGTTGTATCCCTTGTCGGACTAATATAGCATAGCATGATCGCCGCCCTCGTAGGCATCCCAGCACTAGCATACTTCATCATCCCACCGCGCAGCAACAAATCCATACCTCAGCCGGCCGAGGCGCGTGCGCCGAACCTCGACCCGGCGGCCACGCAGCGTCACCGTGACGAGACCGAGCCCGACCAGGTGAAATACGCGCACCCGGAGCACAAGAATCCGGAGGAGTTCAAGCCGGCGTTCGGACAGCTGCACAAGCAGAAGAGAGTCGATGGCCCGCCCGACGGGCGGCATCATCAGGCGCTTACCGACCGGGCGAGACAACGTGAATAGGGCTACGGGTACTCGACGAGGATAGGTGGGCACGAGAGCTGTCTAGTAGGCTGTTTCCATATTAACTAGTTAGTCAGTTTATAATATACTCTGCGATTTTTAACCTCTTGATAGCTTAGGTATGATAAACGGACTTTGACTACCTAGGTTTTCAGAATCATGAATCGCGACATGGCACTTCGAGGGAAACATCTAAACATACTCTGTCTTACCTTTTTTTCACCTTGCTTCCTTTTAGATCGTGTATTAACTCTACTAGTTTCTAACGCGCTGTATCCGGCGACTGGGGGCCGTGTGGTCGACTACATCTTGGTTTTGGTCTCAATATACTATTATGGAGTATTTGCAAGCGCCGAAAGGAATGTAAGCTTATAAATCGGTGTGGTAAACATGATTCAGGGATCAAACCTTCGAATTTGTCCAAGGTGAACAGCTTCGGTAGCCTCCGTTGTTACGACAATGTTCGGATTGATTGCTTAATTTGAGTCACACCCGACCTAACAATACCGCAATGTCAGTCACGGTTGGTTCGGGGCTTGCGTAAAGTCCGAACGAAAGGTAGGAGATAATAAGCTGCAAGGGCGAGGCGTAGTGGATTAGCCTTGGTGCCAACGCTTCTGGTGAGCCTTGCTGACATACTGTATGTGTCATACTTTGACTCGAAAGCTACGAGGGATAGTTGCTTCCAATACCTACCTACTATATCGTTTGGGCTCAGAATTCCGCACCAGAGTGCCCGCGATGCACCCTATTATAATAGGATATACTGTAGGTAACTGTCAGGTAGCGAATTAGGCACTAGGTAGCGAAGGAGGACCGCGAAAACCACGACCAATCATGTGTACTGCCAAGTTACTGACTAACACATGGACCTGGTAGGTAGCCAGTTATACGTACTTAATGTAGACACGCGGAAACACGGGAACAAACGACGGGGACCGGCGGCGGGGTACTGCAGTTGCCCGGTAGTAAACGCGAGGCCGCAGCACTGGTTACCAAGATTATAAAACATTATATACATAAGTGCAATCCGGTCCGAACCCTCGCATATGATCTACCCGCCTACATAAGTAGCTATAAATACTGTAACGTGGTAGCATTGCAACCCCTCACCTCTCATACAGTTAACCCGCTTCAGACCACATCAAAATGTCGTCCAATATCAAGCTCGATCCGGAGTGGGCTTTGGCGTGGGAACCTTTCTCCAAAATGCCACAGCCCGTGATCAATGATGTCTATGATTTACGGGAGTCTTCGAACACAGCGTTGGCGGCATCATGCGCAATGCTGGTGGTGACACAGGACATCAAGGAGACGAAGCACACCATCACATCACTCGACGGCACGAACATCGACGTCCACCAGTTCGTGCCGCCGGCAGCCTCATCCAGCTCTTCGCCCCAGCGCGCGGTCCTCTATGCATTTGGCGGAGGTATGGTGGCTGGGAGCGTCGACGTCTGGAGGAAAGGGATCAAAGAGCTGGCCGAGAGGACCGGCACACAGGTCTTCGCCGTGCACTACCGGCTCGCGCCCGAACATCCCGCGCCAGCGGCCGTCGAGGACTTCTACTCGGCCGCCAAGTGGCTGCAGGTACACGCCGCCGAGTTCGACGTCGACCCCAAGCGTGTTGTGTTCTTCGGGAAGAGCGCAGGCGGCGGAATCGCAACCGGGACGGCGCTATTGGCCCGCGACAAGGGCCTGCCGTACCCCCTCGCAGCCATGATGCTCGCCTATCCGATGTTGGACGACCGGACCGTTGTACCGCCCGATCACCCGGTACAGCCTTACTTGATCTGGACGACACAGGGAAACGAGTTGGCCTGGAAGGCGTACTTGGGCAAGGAGAGAGGTAAGACGAAACCACCGCGCGACGTGCGCTAAGTGGCGAGATACTAATGGGACAAATTAGAGGAGCGCACCAGTGACAACGTCTCTATCTACGGCGCGCCGGCTCGGGCAAAGGACTTGACCGGACTGCCCGACACGTATATCGATGTCGGCGGCCTAGATCTGTTTGTAGACGAGGATCTCGAGTTCGCGAGGCGGCTCGTGGCTGTGGGCGTCTTTGTTGAGTTCCACCTTTATCCTGGTGTTCCCCACGGATTCGACCACGTGAGACATATTCGGGCCGCTCAAGAAGCGGTATCGCGACAAACGAAGTTCTTGACGAGATATTAAGCGGTGCGCGTCATGGTTGATGATGCAAGCAAGGAATATCGATGCTACAACACGCGTCCAGACTATCGGGTCCCAGCCATCACCATTGGGAAGATTGCACGCAAAACCCAGTTCCTCAAGGCTGATAAATGAGACCTAATAGGTCAAGAGTACGGCAGAATCGCTCCTACTTCTTCGTAACTTAGTATAAACTGGATTACCACTTTATAGCTTTATAGAGAAGCATGGTCGTCGCGCGGCCTTTCGTTGACAAATAGAAATATAATAGAATTCTTAAAATTGTTTGCTGCTATATTCTATACCACTCCCCGATGGGTTTAGTGAACAGTTAATTAATCGTAGATTAATTGTTGAAAAAACTTCCAAGGTAATAACCAAACTGCCGATCGTCCAACGCAGATCCGGTAGAATAGGGCGGCATCAAACCACTGTAGTTGGCATCTCCCATAGGTTAAGATATAACATTGGCTATATTAAGCTACGGCCCATCTTGATTATTGAATATCGGCAGTGGGCGAGGAGAAAACACGATAAGGGAACAGTCCCCTCCCCTTGGCTTTAGGTGTTGCCTTCAATCTTCGATGGGCATTTACGAGTCCTCCATCGAGGCAAATCATTGGTATAGAGGTTGCCTTCCTCTACTCTGTGTGGTGGGCTCCTGCGATAAGCGTTTCTCTCTCGCTGAGCTCCTGGGTATATTAACATTACCAGCCGTGAGCTGTTCTGTGGCCCTTCCCTACTACAAGCCGACACTCCTCGTCGCCTTCGTCCCATCCGTCACTGATTTTGAACCCTTGATCAGAATAAGCACTACGCGTGATGTTTTGGTCTGGTATTCTCGCCTTCCCGGCCCTTGCGGTAGCAGTCCCGCAGGGTTATGGTGGCAGTGGCTCTGCTATGCTGCGTTTTGGCTGCAGTCAGTACGTACCCCAGGAGCCCAACCCTCTATTGGGATTCTGCAAGTAATGCACGGGAACTGTCTCTTCATCGTCCACTTTGAGTTCGGTCTAGACTTATAGCTCTCATGCTCGAGCGCAATTTTTACTGATTCTGTTCGCTGGTCAGGGTCGTCATTGAACGGCTCGATCCGTAGGTCCTTCTGAAAAAGCATATTCGCGATGATGACACAGAATGTCTGATCCTTACCAGCCTGGTAAACCCGGGCGTGAACCCATCTCCACATGTCCACCAGGTGGTTGGAGGCGTAAGTTCCCAACGATATGCGCCCGCTTCAGCTTATATGCTTAACTAGTGACTAGAACGCGTTTGGCGCATCTATGCCGGGAGATGATATATCGACACATTCCACATGCACCACTTGCTCTTTCAACCAAGATTTCTCCAATTACTGGACGGCGAATCTGTATTTTAAGGCCCGTAATGGAACTTACAAGCGCGTGCCTCAGATTCCCAACCAGGCCGTCAGCGGCAACAATGGCGGTATTACCGTCTATTACACCTCCCCTGGCGCGAAGCAAACGACTGCCTTCAAGCCGGTGAGTGGTTTCCAGGCTATCGCTGCGTGGGATTGACAATGCCAGAACCAGCTCATTTCAAACTAACCATTCTTCTTCAGGGGTTCCGAATGCTTGCCGGCGAGTCCACGAGGCGCAACTCCACTGGTCTGGGAAAGAACATGCAAAGCTGCTTCCGCTGCTACACCGGCCCCAACTTTCAAGGAAACGTCTACTCGCCTTGCTTCGACCCCAAGCTAGATACCGAGCATTTCCCTACAGTGCCGTGCCTCGGCGGCATCCGTACCAACATCATCTTCCCACTGTAAGTTCGCCTGTTTTCTCTCGCTACCAGTGGGATAACGTGAGCTGATTCATGACATAGATGCTGGGACGGGAAGAACCTGGACAGTCCGAACCACATGGATCACGTCGCCCATCCCACGGGGGGTCCGACCTCATTCGCCGCCGTCACCGGCACATGCCCGTCAACGCACCCGGTGAAGATCCCGCAAGTCCATCTGGAGGTATGCTCCCCGGCCCGCCGCGCGGTTCTGTACGATGGCTTATTCTTGGTTGACAGATTATGTGGGACACGACAGCCTTCAACAACAAGGCGGAGTGGCCCGAGGATGGCAGCCAGCCATTCGTCCTGAGTACCGGCGACAGGTATTTATCACCCATTCCCTCCGAGTTCACAACAGACACTGATCAGGAGTATTCCAGCTGGGGTTACGGACAGCATGCTGACTATGTGTTCGGGTGGCGAGACAATACTCTTCAGCAAGCCATGGATAACGCCTGCTTTGGAGCTACGTGCAAGTCGCTCACGACGCAGTCAGATGCCGTCAGTGGTTCGTGCGCCGTTAAGAACACCGTGGCCGAGACTACGGAAGGATGTAAGTACTATCCGACAGGAGCAGTTCGACGAGATGCTAATGCTGGCTGCAGGGCTCAGTGAGCTTCCTGGCGGTGGTATGGGGGATTAATAGTAGCAAGGAAGGGTAAAGCGGGAAACGCAGTAGGGAAGGAATCAATGTGTGGAAAAGAAACAATGTAAGAATGGATACCCCTGTGGAAGCGTTACTTCGCGGGTCTTTAATTATACATAGCTGCAATCGTTGATGAGCTAATGTTGCAGGCCGCCTACACGTGAAATGAAGCCAGAAAACAAAGCAAAACTGGTGTGTGTATTGCGAAAAGTGTGGGTGAAGGTGTGTGTGCCTGCGAAGGCGTGACAGCCTAACCAAGTTGGGGTATTACGAGCCTAGAAATCGACTTTCTAGAATTGCTCGACGCAGCAATCACAACCATACAATTATATTTCAACATGGAAAGTACAGCCAGCCGTCTGCACTGCTACTAGATGTTAAAATCATTACTAACAGTCGAAATCATTCCTGAAAGTTGCTCCGGTTAGCCGTAGCTATAGTTCGCGATAGAAAATTAACCAGCACCTGGGTTAAGCTTGGGTTGTAGTACTTTTTGGACTATAATAAGGCCTTGTTTATATATTTAAACGTATTCTTTGCTATTAATACTATTTTAAAAAGCTTGAAAAATTACTAATAAAAGCGCTAGGCCTTTTTAATTAAAACAATAACACTCTTTAAAATTAATAAAAGCTTAATAAAACTATTAAAAAACTTTTAACTTAATAATAAATTTAATATATTAGTTAAATTTACTATATAATATTAAACATTTTAACGTAATATATTTATAAGTTTATTAGTTATATTATAACTTATTATTATAAAGATTAAACGGCTTATAAAAACTTAATAACTATTTAATAAAACTTAAAATATTTTTAAAGCTAAAAACCTTTAAAAAAATATATATAAAAAAAAATTAATTAGTAAAACCTTTAAACTTTTAAATATTTTTAACTTTTAAAATATTAATTATTTATTGTTTATTTATTGTTTATTTATTTAAATTTAATATAATATATTAAAAAAAATTTAATATTAATATAATTTTTTTAAAAAAACTTTAATAAACTTTAACTTAGCTTTAAAAAAACTTAAACTTAAAGTATAAAAATATATTGTTTATAAATTTTTTTAAAATTTAATTAAAAAATATATAACGTATCCTACAAGTATTTTAACCATTTAAACATCTTAACTACCCCTTTATAACCCTTTTATTAAGTAGCTTTTTTAGTAAATTTATAGTGGGGGTATATATATATAACTATTAAATAAATTTTACCTTATTAAATAAAGGTTGTATAATAGAATAAAATATACTATTAGATTTATAATTTAATAAGGAATTTAAATCTTATTTTTTCCGAATTTTAAAAAATTTCTATAAGCGTGCACTTATAAAAAACATATTTACAAAGATTATTTTAACGTACTTTTAATAACTCTACCAATAATTTTTCTAAAAATAAGGAAAAATAAGATTTAAATTTTTTATTAAGTTATAAATTTAATAATATATTTCATTTTATTATATAACCTTTATTTAAAAAGTTATTAATTTATGCACGGACGTTTTTTATATAGTATAAAAGGGTAGTTAAAATGTTTAAATGGTTAAAATGTTTATAAAATACGTTATAATAAACTAATATATTTATTTATAATTAAAACAATTATATTAAAAGTAAAGTTTATAATAAATAAATAAAAATTTAAATTAATTAATAAATATATTAGTTAAAATAAAAAAAGTTTATTAAAATAATTTAACAAAAAAAATATATTATTAAAGCTTTAACTTTATTTAAAAAACGGGTTTTTTAAAAAATAATAAAAAGTTTTTTATATAATTATTAATGTTATATTTAATACACTTTTAAAAACAAGGCTTTTATAATATATGCTATATTATATAAAAAATCTACAAATAAAAAGAAAAGAAAAAAAGGAACAAAAACTAGCTGTATAAAATCTACTTAAGCATATATATAGTATGTATAAAGTAGGGCTGCCTTAGTAAGGCTATAATAAGGTGTAAATGTAATGGTTAATATATAGTGTAACCACTAGCTAAGCTATGTATAAACCACTAATTTATAACTATTAATAAATAATTATATTAATAAACTATTTTTTTAAATAAATAAAAAAAGCAAAAAGTTTTTAAAAATAATAAAATAATAATAATAAATTTAAAGCTTAAAAAAGTTAAAATATTTAGTTTATTAAAATAAATATTAAATTAATTATTAAGCTTAGTTAATTTAACGTTTTTACTTTTATTATTTATAATAATAATAATAATAAAAATAGTTTTTATTTTTTTAAAGCAACTTTATTATATAAAAATATATTATTATATATAGGGTAAATAATAAAGTAAACTAAATTTTTAATATTTAATTTAAAATTTAAAATAAAAAAAAACTAAAAAAAAAAAAACGAAAGTTTAATAAAACTAACTAAAAAATAAAAAATAAAAATAAAAATATTAAAGCTAGTAAATAATATATATATATATTTAATGCTATTAATAGCTTTAATAAAGTTTTTAAAAATTAGTTGTTTAGTTTTAAGCTTATAAATATTAATAAAAAAATAGTTTAAATTAAAATTTAAAAAAACATATTTTAAAAAATTTAAATATAATTATATTTTTAAAACTAATATTAATAATAATAAAAAACAAAAAATAAAGTTATTAACTAATAAATTAACTATTATAACAATATAATAATTAATAAATTTTATTTTTATTTTTTTAATATAGTTATAGATTAATGGCCTATGTGGCTAAACTAGTGGCTACGCCTACACACTAGCCATTGCACCTATAGCCCCACTAGGGTAGCTTTACCCTACACATACTTAGGTGGATTTTATACAGCTAGCTTTTGTTCTTTTTTCTTTTTTTCTCTTTATTTATAGATTTTTTATATAATATATCATATATTATAAAAGCTTTGTCTTTAATTATATAACTAATGTAATAAAACTATAAATTTTTAAAGCTTTATTAGTTTTTAATATATTTTATTTATTTATTAAACAATTAAAATATATTAAAAAAGCTAAAGGATTAGTTAAACTATTTATAAATATTATATTTAATAGTTTAGTTTTAAACTTAAAGTTTTTAATATAAACTTTAAGCTTTTTTACCTTTTTAAACTTTAATACTTTAATTTTTATACTAGTTAAAAGTTTATAAAATAAAAAACAAGCAAATTTTAATAAAAATTTAAGTTTTTTTATAAAAAAAATATAAAAAAATAAAAAAACTTAATTAATATTTTAATTAATTTATTAAAAGAAATATTTAAGTAAATATTATTAAAGCTACTACTTTTTTATTTATTTTTAAAAAAATATTTAAAAAAAAACTAACTTTTAAAGTTTATTTTAACTTAGGTAAAAAAATAAAAAAAACTTATAAAGTTATTTTTTATTAATTAAAAGGTTAATAAAAAATATATTTATTTATGTTTGTTTATTAAGCTTTGTTTTAAAGTTTATTAGCTAAACATTAAAATAATAGTAAATATTTATATTATAATTAATATAAACTTAAATAAAATTTTAAGGGTAATTTATTTTAATAAATATAGTTAAATTATTTAATTTAAAATAAAAGCTATTATTTTTTTTAATAATAAATATATTAAACTTAATAATAATAAAAAGGTTATTTTTAATATAAAATTAACTATTTTTTATATAAAAAAAGCTAAAATTTAAATTGTTTTTAAAACTATAAATGCTTTAAAATAAAAAATTATTGTTATAATTTATAAAAATAAATATTTAAAGCAAAAAAATATTTAATTTTAAATAAATATTTAAAAATATAAAAAATAAAGCAATAATAATTATAAATATAAATTTAAAATTAATAATGTTTTATACTAAAATTTTTTTTTAATATATTATAAAGTTTAAGCTAGTAAACAATAAAGTAAACTTATATAAAATATATAGTATATTAATAAATGTTAAAAATTTTAAATATAACTAAAACGTATACTTATAGCTTTAATATTGTTTTTTATAAATTGTCTTTATTAAATATATTAAATATATGCTTAAAAATATATTAAAAAAAATAATAGTTTTTAAATTAAATATAACGTTTTTTAATATTATTTTTATTATAAACCTAGCTTATTATTAAAATATAATTAAATTAATAAAAATAATAAACTAAATATAATAATAATTTAAAAAGTTAACTTAAAAGAATTTAATAAATTAAAATTAAAATTTAAAACATTTTATTTTATATAAATAATAATAAAAATAAATAATAAAAATAGCATTATTATTATAATTAATAAAATAATTTTTTAAAATAAAATTATTTAAATAACAAACGTTTATATATTTATAAAATTATTATTAATAAAATATAAATAGTTTTTAAAATAAACAAAAGCTTTAATAAATTTAAAAAACTTTAAAGCTT
>MU383168.1:0-193391 GCA_022495125.1 Xylaria acuta | reverse complement strand
GCAAAAGTCGGGTACCTGTGGCTTATATCTATACCGGGGTGCACGGGACTCTCAGGTAGACAGGGGGGGGTTACCCTCAGTTGATCTGTAGACTCCTTTTCACCGGGTTGTGGGGTGCGACACTGACATCAACCTGCAGACCATCCATGTGCGAGGGCCTGCGCTAGAACTAATCCAGCTAGATGTCAACCGTTTCCAGGTTTTGAGTGGTCGTGAATGAACCTCGCGCGAATCGCTCGGTCGGGGACACCCTTCCTTGCTAGATAGGCAAGCTGTAGTAACAAACCTGCCTGCGTACATAGCTTGTTTACGTACAGAATGTTCTTAGTATTCTAATTCTCCCCGAACAAGGCGATACTCAACCATGCTTCTCACGCTCTTCTCCATGTCCAATGTGGCTGGATTTCCCCAGACGACATCTCTCGTTCCGACGTACCTAAAGCGTACCTAAAGCGTACCTAAAGCGTACCTAATCTACCTACCTATCACACGCCCCCTCTACTGCATCGCCCGTTGTTTGTTGCGTTATTGTGTGTTGCATTTCAGGCTCCTCGTCACGTCACAGAATTCTCTCATATCTTCTTCTTTCCCACCCCCCATTACCTCGTTTTGCTGGACATAACACCTTTGATCGGCGTAGGCCTCAGACGGCTTGACTGGACAGCGCTTTCCATCATGGCGGACGCAGATGGTATGTTTCCAGTCCAATATCCCGATCGCCCAACATGAACACCGTAACCCCACAAGAGTCTCTCTGTTAACAATACTGGCCGCGATAGGCGACGCTACCAAGGCCTTCGATGACCGAGGTATTAGCCTTGTGGGTTTCGTTACTGCGCTCGCTACCTCGTTGGTAATTTTCGGAGTCCAACTGGGGTTTTTCTTGTTGTTGCGGAACAAGCTGGCCAGAATATTGTAAGCTCGCCCCTTGAACATGGCCATCTACATGTACCCATGTATCAGCGCTGACAAGTCTTCCGTGGTAGCAAACCGAAGACGTATCTCGTACCCGAACGCGAACGAACTGAACCTCCACCCAGTAGCCCATGGGGCTTACTTACGTCATTATTTCGGCTTCGGGACCGCGAAATCATTAACAAGTGTGGCCTCGACTCGTATTTCTTCCTCCGCTACCTACAAACCATGCTTATCATATTCATTCCTATTGCGACTGTCATCATACCTATCCTCGTACCAATCAATTATGTCGATGGCAGAAGCCACAATTTCTCCACGAACAGTACGAATAGTACGAATGAACCCGACGTCACGGACAACCAGGGCAACACCATTAGCGGGCTGGACACTTTAGCATGGGGTAATGTGAAAAATGAGAATTATCGGAGATACTGGGCCCATCTTGTCTTGGCTATACTGGTCATCGTATGGGTTTGCGGCGTCATATTTGCCGAACTAAGGGTTTACATCAAAGTGCGGCAGGACTGGCTTACCACTGCCGAACATCGTTTGCGAGCTTCGGCAACCACAGTCCTTGTCAGCGGTATTCCCGACAAGTGGCTTAGCGAGGAGGCCCTCAAGGGTCTATTTGATGTATTTCCTGGCGGTATCCGAAATGTCTGGCTCACACGGGACCTCACACACCTCCTTGACAAGATTAAAAAGAGGGATGATATCCATAGGCAGCTAGAAGCGGCCCAGACAGAACTGATCCGGATGGCGAAGAAGAAACAGCTAAAGAAAAGAGAGAAGGATGAAAGAGAAGCACGCAAGGCGTCCAAATCTCACCGCCCGACTAAGAGTGAGAAATTGGAGCGCCAGAAACAGGAAGACGCTGCGGCAAAACAGCGGGCTGAGGGAGGCGAAGGTGTTAGCAGTGGCGATCAGCACGATATACCCCACGACGTTCGCGATGCCGAAGAGGATATTCAGCATCAAGAGAGACACCCCAACCACCCGTTAAAGGGAGCCAAGACCGGTTTTTCTAAGGTGACGGGCGGTCTAGGTAAAGGCGTTGATGGGCTTCTGGGAGGTGCCAAGAACATTACACAGGATATCGATGGCCAGATCGAGACTACCAATGGCTTTATGGCGATAGGAACACTACAGAGCCGTTTGGTAGCTCGTAGGCCAGACAATCGGCATGTGCGACTACCAGATGATGATGATCTGCCCAGGCCTTCCACGCAGGATTCTGGACGTCGTAAACTGTCGGAAGCGGAGGATCGAGTAATGGGCTCCTCAGCTACACGGCCGAAGCAATTCGGAAACGCTTCGTTAATCTTGGACGATGAAATGCTCAACAAAGAAAGTATTGAGATGCGGCAATTCGGAAATACCACTCGCAAACTAGAGAACATGGACGAAATGTACAATAATGAGAAGGCTAAGTGGTACGAGTTTTGGAAACCCCCAGCCGGTGGCTTTGCATCGCCTGTTCCTCAAGGGTATGAAGACAACGAGTTCCCCTTCGGGAAAAAGAAGCCATTAGGCCAGACACTCAAAGGCATGATTCCATTTGTAGGAGGAGAAGGGATTGCACCGATTGAGTACTCGAACGCGTACAACGACGAGAACGATGAGGACCAAGACGGCAAAGCTGAATGGGAGAAATGGATTAAAAGGTCTAAGCGACCTACCCACAGACTAGCCAATTTTGATTTCACACCAGGTTGGCTTCCAGGGTTACCATTTTTGAACAAGAAGGTCGACACGATCTTCTGGTGTAGGAAAGAACTGGCGCGCCTTAACCACGAAATCGAGACGGACCAGGAAAACCCCGAGAGATATCCTCTCATGAAGTCCGCTTTCATTCAGTTCAACCACCAAGTTGCAGCACACATGGCTTGCCAAAGCGTCATCCACCACGTCCCCAAACACATGGCCCCTCGTATTGTTGAAATATCACCCAATGACGTGATCTGGGACAATATGGCTATAAGTTGGTGGTCGGAATGGCTACGAACCGCTATAGTAATAGCTGTTGTGACTGGGATGATCATCCTCTGGGCGTTTCCGGTCGCTTTCACTGGGTCGCTTTCTCAACTCACCAGTTTGATTAACACCTTCCCTTGGTTGGGATTTCTTACGAAGAGCCCTGTTGTTTGGAAGGCGGCGACGGCCATTGCCGGTGTTCTACCAGCCCTCTTGTTGGCTCTCTTACTCTGGCTGGTTCCAGTTGTGATGAATTTCCTGGCTGGCTTTAAGGGTGCCAAGACAGGAACGCAAAAAACTGAAGCCGTTCAGCAGTTCTACTTCGCCTTCCTCTTCGTCCAAGTCTTCCTTATAGTGTCACTAGCATCTGGCGTTGTGGCTATTCTCGAGGGAGTGTTGAATAACCCGACGGGCATCACTGACACGCTAGCGTCAAAGCTCCCTTCGGCGGCGAACTACTTCTTCTCATACATGATTCTTCAAGCGCTGAGTGTGAGCTCAGGTACTCTCTTGCAGATCGGAGCACTTGTCAATTGGTACATTGTCTCGAGAATCTTCAACAATACGGCGCGGAACAAGTGGACAACGAACACGACCCTGCCTAGTGTCAAGTGGGGAAGTTATTTTCCAGTTTATACCAACTTCGCCTGCATTGCGCTCGTCTATTCCGTCATTGCACCCATCATTTCTATCTTCGCCATCATTACATTCAGTTTGCTCTGGATTGCGAACAAGTACAGCATGATCTATGTCAATCGCCTTTCTATCGACACCGGTGGCGTACTCTATCCACGAGCTCTCAACCAAACCTTCACTGGTCTATATGTAATGGAAATTGCACTCATCGGACTCTTTTTTATCCAAGAGGACGGGAAAGGGGTTCACGCTTGCACACCCCAGGCAATTATTATGATTGTGGTTACAATCCTCACCGCCTTGTACCAGCTGTTGCTGAACATGTCGTTCGGGCCGATGTTTCGGTACCTTCCTATCACATTCGAAGATGAGGCAGTGCTCCGTGACGAAGCATTTCAGCGTGCTCAGGACTGTCGTTTAGGGTTGGTTGATGAAGATGACGTGAAAGAGGTTGACGAAGACGGCTTGCCATCTCATCACCGTAGAGAGGGTTCAGATACCCAGGAAAAAGCAAGCCGCGCCAACAAACTCACCAATTTCAAACCTGTCAGGGGTATTGTGCATGCCGGGACGTGGGCTGTACGTAGCGGCAAGAATACATATGATCAGACCTTAGGGAAAGCAGAAAGAGGCATAAAAAATGCGGCCAAGTTCCGAGACGAACGCAAACAGAAAGACCTCGAAGCTCAAAGAGCCATAGGCGAGGCTCTTTATGGTGGGTTCCACGATGAGATAGAGGATCTGACGCCGGAGGAGCGAGACGTGCTCGTCCGACGTGCCTTTATGCACTCGGCGCTGCGGGCGCGGCGGCCGACGTTGTGGATTCCGCGCGATGATCTGGGCATTAGTGACGACGAAATCAGGCGGACGCAAGAGTTTAGCGAGCACATCTGGATATCCAACGAGGGTACGGCCCTGGATAGCAAGGCACGTGTGGTCTATGGACGGGCGCCACCCGACTTTTCAGAACTAGATATCATTCAATTATAGAGTATGTGTAGAAGCATTCAAACCTGTACATAGCTTACATGACCTCGGAGTCCGTTTTCCCTTTCCACCACATACCTACTTAGGAGCTAGGAGAGGGCCCACGGGACCTCAGGGAAGTTGTTATACCTATATTGCAATAGCCGAAAGATTACTACTTCATGAATACATCTACCGCAGGAATCATAGAGCTCGAGCCCTCGCATGATCGTTTGTGAGGTGGTCTGCCACGTTTCCGCCCCCCGGTACCTATAGATTGATTATTTTGTTTTCTATCTAACCTAAGAGGTCGTCGCATGACTACTTAGTATAGCGATTTGCCTGAGTAATGTAAGACTGTACCTTCATGTGGCTCGAGGAGCTGATACGAGAAACAAAGTATCTAATTACGCAATAACTACCTACCTAAGGCATTTTATTGGGAGATGCCGGAGGAGGCTGCCTGGGCAAACATATTGGATTGCGTCGAGGGCACTCACATACCTGCATTTACTCGTATTTGAAGCTCCTACTGTAGATACAGGTAGCATCAGACCATGACTGCAGGTTTTATGGTAGAATCTATCTGCGTGTAGAGTGCCGCGGCCGACATTGATACCCTAACTGATATCTTGCGGAGAATCACTGCCGCGGACAGGTTTAATTATTTGTGTATTTCTTCTCTCCTTCTCACCACTATTGTGACAGCTTATAGCTTCTTCTTATATTTTCCAGAGGGTTGCTCATAAAATGACCATCAAAAGACCAAGTTGTGCGGAAAGGTATGTATTAGGCTCGGGGGACCCTGTCTACCCCTCATGAGGGGCCCATATTTATAGTCCTAAGCTACACCTATTTTAACTAGGAAATTACGACTACCCCCATGGGGCAACTGTAGGTACTAGGTTAGGTACCTACTTTAGGTATAATATGCCACTAATACCTGATGAGCCCCCCTATCAATGTCATTAGTCGCAACTGGCATCTGGATAAGTTCTCTACGACTTGCATGCGCCGTGATATCGCCCGTATTTATGTCTGTTTAGACTGGAGGAAACGGGAGCGGACGCTCGATCGCCGGCACTGTCGATACCAGTTTTCACCATATCGTCTTTTCCCCTGTTCCTTTTTTGGGCTGCTTGATAATACTCTACACAAACAATAATCCCTCGTCTCGCCTACATCTTCGTGCCTCGGCGCGTTGTATAAGCCGAGACTTGTGCCTGGATCGACGACCCCTGGCTCGATCGGTTCCCTATCTAATGGTTAATCGCATGAACACGAGAGTCGGTGTCTGGCTGCCGTAACGTCTACGCTGTATCGTCTGGCGTCACGGTACTATGTACCCATTGCGCTCGTTCATCATCAGCCACGCTCGAGTACATTCCTCTGCATAGCGGTGCGTCACTTTGCGCTCCGAATCTCGACCTCATCCTCCACCCGATCCGCTTGCGACTCGAAAGGGACCGCTTCAAAGCTCGAAATCGGCCCGAAGAACAAAGAAGTAAAGGAATCTTGCGTCGTCATAGAGCAAGACTCACTCAAACACCTAGGGTCATCCGTTGAGACGTGCCGGGAGCTCACGCCCGTGTTAAGCGTGGCACTTGGACCCCCGATCTTCTAAAACAAGGCCTTTGGATGCTATAGTATAGCAACACCGCACCCAGAGGCACGTAGCAGCAGCATGGTGGGAGTAATGCGCAGCAGTCGGGTGTGGCTGTTGTCGTCCCTCATCACCTCCCAGGTGCAAGCGTTCTACATCCCGGGTAAGTACAACGCCCCTGAAGGTGCGCTTCCCGGCGCAAGTGGACGCGGCACCTAACAACACTGTGACCTAGGCTGGTCAATCAAAAGCTATAAGGAGGGCGAGCACATCCCGTTGATGGTCAACAAGGTCTATTCCGACAACACGCAACTCCAATATGCCTACTACGATCTCCCTTTCGTCTGCCCTCCCGCCGGCAGGTCCCATGCCTCGGGTCTGCTGAGTGGCCAGAGCATATCACTTAACCTCGGCGAAGTGCTGCGCGGAGACCGCATCAAGATTTCCGACATCGACTTAACCGTCGGCCACGACAACGAGTGCAATTTTCTGTGCGATCAACAGGTGACGAGGAGAGGTCTGAGGCGCGCCAAGGAGCTAGTCAAGGACGGCTATGTCGTGGAATGGATCGTGGACAATCTGCCTGGTGCCACCAGCTTCGTCACCGTCGACAAGACCCGGAAATACTACGCCGCCGGCTTCAAGCTCGGCTTCACCAAGTATGACTCCAGCACCGGCAAGCCTCGTTATTTTCTGAACAATCACCATACTATCGTCATCCGCTATCGAGCAGCGCCGGGCCGTGCTGGGGAGGGCGGTGGTAAGGTGGTTGTGGGGTTCGAGGTCTATACCAAGAGCGTTGGTCCCAACAACAAGCGCGAAAACGGCTGTCCAGTTGAGCTGCAGGAGATCGAGGAGAACTTTGAATTATACATGCCTCCAAACAAGACCGAGGAGCTCTTTATGCAGGAACAGCGCCCAGACAACCACTATGATCACCTGGACGAAGGCGACGATGAGGATACGATTACCATTCCTTATTCCTACTCCGTGTATTTCCGCGAAGATGATTCGATCGAGTGGAGTAGGCGCTGGGATTTGTATTTTGTAAATCAAGAAGAGGGCTCGAGGATTCATTGGCTCGCAATCATCAACTCCCTGATCATCTGTGGACTGTTAAGCGGAATCGTCGCCGTGATTCTATCCAAGACAATCCGAACCGACATCAAGGGGTATACAGAAGGTTCTCTAGAAACTGGCCGAAAAATGAAGTCCACGCCTCGTCCGCGTTCTCCCAAGTTGGAGAAACATAGCCTTGCTCTCATCGAGCAAGACAATGAAGTGGAAACCCCACCAGACGACGCGTCCGAGGATGAGGCTCTCGAGGACGTAACCGGTTGGAAATTGCTACATGGAGATGTTTTCCGGCGACCGCAATACGGGCATTTGCTTGCACCCGTAGTTGGCTCGGGCACGCAGGTGTTATTCATGGCTTTCGGCTTGATTTCTCTAAGTGCTGTTGGAATATTGAATCCCAGCTTCAGGGGTGGCTTTCTCAGCTTTGGATTCGGCCTGTTTGTGTTGGCTGGCCTGTCCTCGGGGTATTTCTCTGCCAAGGTCTACAAGGGTTTCGGTGGCATCAACTTTGGGAAGAATGCTCTGATTACGGCCTGTTTCTTTCCCGGGCTCCTTTTTGCACTCGTCTTCATATTGAACCTATTTGTTTGGGCGCAAGCGTCGAGCACCGCCATTCCGTTTGGAACTCTCCTTGCAATTGCTCTTCTCTGGCTTTGCATCCAGGTACCACTCGTCTACCTAGGTTCCTGGTATGGTGTCCGCACAGGCGCCTGGGAGAACCCGACAAAAACGTCCAGTATCGCTCGGCAGGTACCGCAACAAGCCTGGTATATCAAGAGTTTCCAGTCGATCTTGTTCGCTGGCTTAGTGCCCTTCACAGTCATTTTCATCGAGCTCCTGTTCGTCTTCCAGTCCGTCTGGCAGGATAAAAGTGGCTATTACTACGTCTTTGGCTTCCTGGGCGTCGTATCTCTCATTCTCATCGTTACGGTTGCCGAGGTCACGGTCGTCACAATTTATGTCCAACTATGCTCTGAGAATTTTCACTGGTGGTGGCAGTCATTCGCAGTCGGGGGCGGTAGCGCTCTCTGGGTATTCCTTTACAGCACCTGGTACTACTTCTTCAAGCTACACATCACGGGCTTCGTCAGTTCAATGCTGTTCTTCGCGTATAGCTTCATGGCATGCTGTGTTTACGGTCTTCTTACAGGGACTGTTGGCTTCCTGGCCGCTTACGCTTTCATTCGGAAATTATATGCGTAAGTTTCCTCGCACACCTGGTCCACTTTTCGTTCATTTCATCTTTACCTCCTAGTCCGTACCAACTAACCATGCACATGAATAGTGCTATCAAAATAGATTAACTCTTCCGATAAACGAACGCTAGCTACAACGCTATTATATGGCTCTTATATATTGTAACACTTTATCTATTCCCTTTGAGCTGCAGATACTGGCATTGCCTCGGCGCACGAGGGTCCTCGAGTGGCGATTTTGAATCGGCGTTTTACTGGTCTGATTTTGCCTTGAACTTATGAATCTACGCCGATGCACGTCAAAGTGCAAAAAGGAAAAAGGTTCAATTTCAACTAACTAGGTGCTTACGCCAGTAATCTTTGGTCTCGTTAATATGACCTTGTCGTTACTAGAATTACATAATGACACCGCATTGTTGACATCTCTGTATGTTACCAGAAATTCTCCCATGGTGTAGAATCAGACCAAAGGTTCCAAAACCCGTAGTGCTCACCAACCAACTTCCAGTATCGTAAACGAAAGATGCAATATTGGTCGATTCTATGAATCCCTCCGATCCGTGACGTTCCCCGAACGCTAGCCAGCCATAGTCACGGTCCTCCGCACACGAAGTTTCCTGCCCCGAGCGAACTAGACAATTCAGGGGCGACGGCATATGAGAGAGCAAATGTTCTCCCACACGTGCTACAAGGAATTTACTTCCTCGTCAGTTACACGCGATAGATAAGCGGGGTAGACATGTATCCGCCCTCCTCTAAACACTCGTCAACAGATCCAAATCATCCAGTAGACAAGTAACTATATTTGAGAGCCATTTGACGCAGGGACCCCGCTAAAGGAAGTAGCTTTCCTAATAGCGAGAAGGGGTAGGACGTTTGCTTGTAACGATTCCCAATGTCGTTTCCAGCGTATGTGTCGTTGGGACGGGCGACCGATATAGATATAATAGAAAAGGAAAACGTAACTTCAGTTGGCATCTTAGGTATGAGTAGTCTTACAGCACCGAGGATGCAAGTTCACGGCTGGTTTTATATCGAGTACGTAACTCATTATATACCTGTGGACCATAAGTCCTCGGATGATGCGATGTATAATCTATGCCGATTCTCAGTATTGTATTGTATGCCTATCTCTAAATCCAAAGCACCATGCCCAACCCGGATCCTCATGCAACCCGCGAGGCGGTTGTGTTCTTCAGTCGCCACGCGATGCCGCCATGGTATTTCCGAAAGAAAAAGACCAAATCAAGACTCAACCCGCGTGGGAGAAAACGCCTAGTACGCCTTAAAATGCGAAGCACATGAAAGTAGATACAGACCTCCCCTTACTCCCATATACGTAGGGCCGAGAACCCCATCTATCTATATACCTAACATGGTCTTCGTGCGCTCATACGTGTAGAAGCTAACGGCGGCCAAGGGGACGATTTTGAGATATCCGATACTTAAGCCAACGAAGAAGCCGGAGAAGCCGCGCTCTTTGAATATTATGCCGGCCGTCTCGGCTATCTGCAGACGGTGCCCGTCGCCGACGGCGCCGGCTACTTGCATGCGTCGCCGGATCACTTCGAGAGGGTACGACATGGTCTGCGAGACGGCTCCCGAGATGCCGCCCGCGGTCAGTTCGGCCCACGCCCGAAGTGGCGCAGACTTGTCTGCCGGCGCATTGGCGGGTTGAGGGAGAGTCGCATGTTTCCGAAGCAGAGGTGACCGGAAGACGTCACCTACCGTGTCGTGCGTCAAGAACGACATGCCGGCGTACGGGACCATGCCGAGCATAGTGGTAGAGAAGCCCCTGTAGAAGTTAATGATGCCCGAGCGCGGAGCTACGGCCTGGACGGTCGTCGTAGCTGCGCCCGCGACACCTCTGACAACAGCGGAACTAGAGTGGGCGGCGGCTGGCTGATGCTTGGGGAGCGGGTGTTCGTGGTAGATCTTCCTGCAGATGTTGGCTAACGACGAGCTGTGAACTCCGGTCTCGAAGGCCAACCGTACACGGATGACCTCCAACGGGTATGTGAAGAGCACGGACGTCACGCCGGCCAGCGCGCCGGCGGAGAACCGCCTGAGCCACGTCTCCTGGTGCCGTGCGCCGATGATGAGAGCACGGTATTGCTCGTATGCGACGAACTTGATGGCCGCGTAGGGATAGATCTTGAGCAGGGTGGCGGAATGCCCGCGGAACAGCCCCACGACACCATGATGCGCGTAGATGTCGCTCAATGCGCGGCCCAGGCCCGCCCACGAGCCCGTGTACTTGGCGAACTGCGGGTTGCTCGTCTGGAAGAGGATCTTGACTCGGTCGAGGGGCGCGACGGTTGTCTTGGCCTGCAGCAAGCAAATCAGCACTACACCGCGAGGAGGGAAGAGGGACTGCGTACCGCGCACCCGGCCAGGCCGCCGGCGACGAAGGACCGCATCACGTAGTCGACGCTGTGCTTGTTGGGCTTCTTCTCGCCCTGCCCCGCCGCGGCCTCGGCCACCGCGCGATCCCCGGCGACAGGCAGCGCGCCCGAGTGCCCGTGGTCGGTCGCGCCCGTGATGGCAGTGCCCGTCCGCCTGAGCACGCCGTCCATCTTGCCGGCGAGGGTGTCGGCGCTCCCGTTTCCTTCTCGCCGGGCGGGCATCTCGGCGGTCGAGGCATGGTTCGTCAGAGCCGCTGGCATTCCTGCGCCGCTGGCTCGCCGGGTCGCGCACGCACACACACGGATGGTCGCACTAAAAGCCCATGCAAGTAAACAGTAAGCGACTGCCTACGACGACGCGCTGGCAAAGACTCGTGGTCGGCAAAGAGACGTCACAGTCTCGGGTAAATGGAGAGTGTACAAGTGTGGAGGGAAAGAAGCCCGATCCGGGGTAGTCTTGGAAGAGAAAAGCCGCGCGAACGTCATGTCCACTATTAATTAAATGCATGTCCCGAGCCGAGGGTTGCCGAGCCTGCGCCCGCTCTACCCCCGGTTCGCTGGTACCTTTTTTCTGCAGCACCTTTTTGCTACAGCACCCTTTTTCTGCAGCACCTCACGAGACTGCATCACGCGACCTAAACGAAACGTCCTCCCTCCCATGCCAGCACAATACCTACAAACAAACCCATCCAGCTGTTGAGCATCAGGTTGATGAGGATTGATCACCACGACAACCCCCAAAGCAGACCGCCACACGTCATTGGCCAGCTGCATTGCCCACCTAGCCGCCCTCGTCATCGAAGCACCACGCACCGTAGCATATACCTATGTAGATACACAGTACATCCCATACTCCCCTCGTAGACAGTGCGCCTACAAGGTGGTTATGAAGCACATGGTGTTGTTGATCTGGCCGCCGAGTAGTTGCAGGCTGAGCATAGCTTGTTCTAGGCAGTCTTATGTATTGCTAACGGACGAACCGGGCTGAATTTCCTCATCCCCGTCGCGACACGAGAAAGAATTCATCAACTTGACCATTGCCGCGCCTTTCGTCTCAAGTAGTTGCCGGCGTGGACAACCTCAATTCACATTGAATTGGCCAACGTCGAGGCCAGCCAGCCTGCGTGTGGCTCCATTTACCTATAGGTGCTTGTGGTTGGCACGGCATATCTCCCAGCATAAAGCGTTGTGACTGTTCCGGGAGACGTGGCGTATTCAAACGCCTATTCCACGAGATGGGATTCTTTCCTCTCCTTCTCAGCTTGTATAGCCGCCTGTTTCTCTTCTCTTGTGGCATTGTGGTTAATATGGACCTGCAGGAATGGGTTTTCGGGGCTGCTGCTGAACTCGTCCCTTATACGCTCCAGTCTCTGGCTATACTTCAGTTTGATTCCCTCCTCTTTCATTTCCTTCTCTCTCCGTTCCCTAAAGGCGGCAAAGGCTTGTGGGAATCTCCTTTCGGGGTGCAGCTCCAGCTTAATATTCTTGGAGGCGTCGATAACGTCGAAAACGTCTAGGGAGCTGTCTATACCGGAACCAGACAGTGCCTTCTCCTTCTCGTTGCCTTCAAGCGAAAGTTGTGACAATGCGGACCCGATGCCATGGCTGGGTTTTTTCGGGGCTGTCTTGCTTTTCTTGGGCGTCGCTCGACCGGGAGTGTTCTTTTCGTCTTCGGCGATCAGGGCTTCGTTTTCAGCCTTCCTTCGCGCCTGTTCGGCTTTCTTAGCAGCTTCTGCTTCTCTGTGCTATAGATCAGCGTCATCCCAACCAATGTACAGTCATGCTCTTGCATCAATGGGAAGACATCAAGGCCAGTCTAACGGGCAAAATATACAAAAAAAAACAAAAAAACAATAGCATACTTCTTCGCATTACTCTTCGCTCCCTTTTGCCATTTATCATCCTCGGCGGCGGCCTTTTTTGCATCTTCGGCAGCAGCCTTAGCAGCTGTGGCATCGGCCTTGCGAGCCTGGCCGGCTGCCTTTTTGCTATTTTCACCACCTTTCTTTCCTCCCATGGCTCTAGTACAGTCGACTATTGTTATCTACAGCTTGGACAGCTGAAAGCGAGGCGGAACAACAATAGATGCTTGGTGTTCAATGCAAAAATGCGTATATAATCTTCTAGGGTGGGCTACTATGGGCTACAATGGACTAACCTAGGACTATCAACGCTTTTAAACATCCTTACAACCCTCCAGGACACATCGATAATCGCAATAAGGGCGGGGTAGGGCGAGATAGGTTTGGTCATGGGTGGGAACTCGGTGCCGGCCAACTTAAAATATTATGCGCTAGCTAATAAGTGAAGTATGTATGATCCGATCTTAGCGAGGTAAAGATATACCTAATGTTGTTCGGTACCCGTTGTGACGCCCGGGCGTATACCTCTAACAGGTTTATCTAACTGCAGGCTTAGGTTGGTATACGGGCACTACTACGGTCTTGCATATTTAGGCTTCCGTCACCTTGCAAGTGCTCAAACCCTAAGTACAGTCCCTGCCTATGGAGATAAAATCTATATGAAGATTATAGGCGTCTAGCCGTACTCGGAGATTCCACCTGCGAGGGCTGGAAAGATACCCCTTATATTATCAGTTCCATAGTTCTCCCATTATGTCGGTGCGGCGGGTTACGTAGCGTAACGGAGCTGGTAGTGTATAAACCTATCCAATCATGTCATATGAATATTACATTGTTAGATAATATGTTACGTAGCTATAGGTAGGTTAACCAAAATCATTAGTACAAGAAGCGCAAGCAGTATACCAACAAACCACGAGTACTCGTCTACTACTGTACGTATGTATATCCAGTAGTTTAATACACCGTGTACAGCTATAGCTGATGTGGAAACGGTAAGCACTGCTATCGTGCACCAGAAGTACAGATCTGGTTAGGCACGGGGCAGTCTTTATGGTAAATTATGTGGAGGGGAGTAACTATACCTTGCTTAGCCGTCCGTCCACAGCACAGGTTAAAATCTACCTAGCATTGGGGCAAAGATCTTCGCTGAGGTTAGTTTTATCTTCCGAGGACACTTCACTGTAAGCGTTAAAAAGAGAAGAAGCAAAACGTACAGGTGCGTATTAGATCATGCTTGGTGTCTACCCTACACTAGACGAAATACCCCTGAGACCGCTTAATGATATCTTGGACCGGGACCGGCTCAACCAAAAACCACACTCCCTACACCGCCCCCTACACTACTCATTTCGCTTAGGGGCCATCATTATTACTACCACGCTCACCCAAATCTGTACAGCAGTCCCATATTTTCTTCCAATGGACATTAAGACCTATCAGAAATCACGAAGCATGTTTGGAGTAGGTTATTAGGGTGTCGATGAGCGTGGTAATGTACAGAGTAGTGCTAGTTAACATCTGGATGGGTTTGTCCATTCTGTTGGCATATTTAGTATCACCGCCCGAAACGACTGTCAGTTCTAATTCCACTCTCCGCACAATACTTATAGAGCTCCTCGGTAAATCGATGCTTAAGTCCGTGAGTGTGAAGTAGCCTAATTGCTCGGAAATATACTATACTTTTCGCTCCAGTACTAGAGCCAGAGCAGAGAATAAATACTGTATCATGGATGGTATGTCTTGGCATTTCCAGATGCTCAATCCATTTTAGGCAAGGTTTTACAGCGTGGGATCTTCCGTCACAGGTCGGGAAACGGCCTGAACATACACAGTAGAAAGCAATTAAAAGATCCGAAGTGTTGGTCACCAGAGGCGGGGATAGTGGGTATATTCTGTTGGTGGTTGTGCATTAGACGACCATCACTGTAGACCTACGACCAGGACCCAGACAAGAGCCCAGGATATGGCGAACCGGGCTTATTCGGACACCATGGTGGCCTCCTTCAGGGGCGGCTGCAAGCCATAATACGACTTGCATATCCAACCACTTATATAGACTAAGGCCATTCGGGGGTGGGGGGTTCCTTTTGCCCTAGGGTCCTTGAAGCCTTACGTACATGGAGGCGCTGTGTTTATATTGTAGCAAGTGCAGGTAGTCAGCAACCGCCCCCCGCCCCAAGTTTTATCGTAGCAGTAGCTGGCCTCTCTAAACCTAATGACAGATACCGACTCGGAATGGCACAAGTTGGCGAGACCGAACTTGATCCAACTATAGATGAGTGGAAAGAATATGTACAACCGTGCCTTTGCCGGGCGCCGGCTTATCCCTATCGACGACTTATCGGCAATGATATCCGACTACTTAACATCCTTCCAGGGGACGGGGTCTTGGAATGCGTTCTGCACGAAATGCCACTGACGGAGGAGCAGATGTTCTATGCTCTATCGTATGTCTGGGGTAATGGATTCGAAACGGATGAGATACTTCTAGATGGCCAAGCGTTTAAAGTTTCACGAAATCTCTGTGAAGTTTTACAACAACTCAGAAAACAACCCGAGACACCTGTGAAAATTGGGTACCCAGACGAGTATTTTTGGATTGACGCAATCTGTCTGAACCAGGAAGATGTGGAAGAAAAGGCATATCAGGTCCCCCGTATGATGGATATCTACCGCGCCTCTCTCAAAGTTATCATTTGGCTAGGGCCTAATAAGCCCATGACCAAGTCGGAGAAGCTTGGTAGGAGAGCGGCCCCATCACTCGCAAACCCGGCTGATTTTCTTCTACGCGGGAATCTCTCTGCAGATGGCATTGTTGAATTGCTATTTGAGAAAGCAAGGTCATTGTGGACAGACTGGGAACCCCCCAACGATTCCTCCGAGGAAGATTCGATCATTCGCGGAGTGTTTGGCGAGTCGTACGGTGTTGTGCTCCAAGCCTCAACGGAAATTCTGCTGAGGCCATGGTTCGTGAGACTGTGGACGGTCCAGGAATGTAGTCCAGATGTACCTTCGACCGTCCTTGCCGGTCGCCACGGTGTCTCTTTAGAGAAACTCATAGAGGTGCTGAAATTGTTTGCCCGCCACCATCGTCTGATTGCTCTGGCATCTGGGTACCAACGAATTCATGCTCTAGGCTTAATAGAAAAGCAATGGCGCTTGAAATTTAGTTTTGAGCGCGAAGGACGGCAGCTACAGATGAGTGTAACCGAGTGTATCCTCGAGATACTCTCGTATGTAACAGGGGCACAAGCCACAGACCCGCGAGATCAACTATACGCCCTACTAGGTCTTGTGACATTTCTTGTTGGGAAACACTTGCCCATTGAGCTAAGGCCGGATTATCGCCTACCTTTTGAGGTTATATACTGGCGATATGCGGCTTACCTACTTCAAAACAGCGGAGATCTCAGACTGCTTTTGACCGGCCGTCGCGAACTTCAAGGGGTACCTTCATGGGTTCCAGATTTCCGACATCTAAGCCTCAGGGGGAAAGCGAGTTGTGATCCCACTATACGTGTCTCACCGGACAAGCAGATGCTTTACTTGCAAGGCACGCGCATGGAGCACATCTGCGATAGGGTCGGCGAATGGATAGACTCCAAGTACCTAACGGTTGGTACACATTCGGGTTTACAGTATCGTATTAGATACGTGGAAGGACGAATATTTAAGCTGGCATCGGAAATTAGGAATGTTACTCTGGATGAGATTTTAGACGAATTCTTTTGGGGAGCATTTGTGATGTTTAAGCAAGGCGGCAAGGACGGGGTACGAAAAGCCTATTCGAACTTAAAAGGCCATTCTCATCGAAACGGTGCCTGGCTTTCACAACGAGTCAGGGCGAAAACAACAGATTCTTTCGGTAAAGAGTTCAGTATGGCGAATCAAATCCGTTGTTCCCTTGTGCTACTGGACGACGGCACCATTCTCTCCGTTTCTAGGGCCGAAGTCGATTTTATGCCTGACGACCTTGTCTGTGTGTTCAAGGGCGCGACTCTGCCAAGCATTATTCGGCCCTCCGAGCGAGGTGATAGCTTCAGTCTAGTGAGCCAATGTGAAATCAGGTCCGGGACCTTCCATCGTCAATCATTCGACAAGGATTTCTGGGCCGACAGAAAACACGAGGAGTTTCGAATAGTTTAACTTCAAATGACAAGATCCCAGTTGACTAGTGTTGTCCAATGCCTGATAGAAGATACAGACAGAGCCTCAGGAGCGGGCAAGCCCGCACTGGCCGGGTGCTGGTCGGTCCCACGGAACTCTCAGCCCTAATCAAATGACGTCTCCTATATATAGTAAATATCAGCTTGCCCAAATGGCTAACCATTCAACTATGCAGAATGGGGCCTCTTTTAGCACCGGAAATGCTAAGTGAGTCATCACAATTCCAAGCGCAACTCAGCAATACTCGGCGGTGCGGCCTTCATCTTCCAGCGACATCAACTTGAGCATACCGCGACGCAATGCTCGTCTAGGGCTCCTTAGTCACATATAACCGGTACACCGTCTCAAGCGGTCTATTCTCTTTGCTATTTATTTATATCTCCGTAGTAAATTACTTACCTTTGATATCGCAATAGAACGCCGGGGCCTTTGG
This sequence comes from Xylaria acuta, assembly GCA_022495125.1. Lineage (NCBI taxonomy): Eukaryota > Fungi > Ascomycota > Sordariomycetes > Xylariales > Xylariaceae > Xylaria > Xylaria acuta. Next base: position 176,151 of record MU383168.1, on the reverse strand, counting down.
TACCGGCCGTGAGTCGGACACCGTCAAATTTACGAGCGAGCTGCCAGCTCTTTCGTATGAACATGTACTGCAAATACTGCGACAGCCCTACAAGCTATCTAGCGATATTTGGGGGAGTATTTTAGGGCTAGGTATGTCGTTTTTAGAGGCGGCATCTGGGAGTGGGAAGAATCCATGCAAAGGGAATGAAGCTGGGTTAAGATCGTGAGTATCGCTGTCTGGGCAGGTGTAAGTATAGCCATCCTCTGATACAAGGGCTTATCCTACCGACTACTTACCATTATGCCATTCAAGTGGTGTTTGGGGACATCTGTTGAATTGGTGCGCACGTGTCGAGGCCGATGTCATTCGAGATCCATCTTAGGAACAGTAAAAGGAGCACTGGCCAGAATGCATATGTTGTACTGTGCGTTTGTGGCCCCGAAGTCGACCGACGGTTAGGGAAATTGGCCCACTTTTGCGTGATCAATCGGCACGCCTTCGAAGCTAGGTACCGTTATACAATGCACTACTACTGTACTTCACCCAGCCGGTGGACGATAACCCCGCCCATGATTGCACGAACCGATAAAGGTATTATTGAAGTTGGACCGCTCCTCAAACTTGACGTATGTTGTAGAGAATCCGTAGGCTTCCGACGACACAGATGTCAGCAGATAACATGGCCGACCAACTCAGGGATGGTCGAGATGTAGCGAAACTCCCCAGTCCAGAAGAGGTCATCTGCATTTTGAAACAATGCGAGGCAAAAGATTTCTACGAGATTCTCTCCTTGAATCAAGAGGAGCCGGACGGGAAGCCCTCATTCACACTACGCCGTGTCCCCCACGCGAGTGGTGATGCTGATGAGAATAAGGCTCTGCAACGCCTGTTTGATGACTTCGGGATCAACGAACCGCCAGTGCACCTCCAACCAGGTCCACAGCGCCGTGTCCACGTCCTTGTGTCCACACACTCGGGTACCGGGCTTAGTTTGCAATTTTACAACAATATCCTTGCACCGCTGCTCGAGGCGGTTGGTCTCACTGCCTCGGAAGGGCCGGAGCGGGGAGGTGCTGAACAGGAGGGCTCCTATCGTCTGCTTATCACACAAGACGCGGACAGCGTGAGGAAGTTCGCCCGCGAGCTTTCTAACTGGGGCCGCGGCGATGAGAATGTCGAGCACACAATCGTGCTACTTAGTGGTGATGGGGGTATAGTAGACATATTGAACGGCTACACATCGACAGATAGCGATAATGTCACGTCTGAAGACGACGTTAAACCTCAAATTCTGCCGCTCATCGCCGTCCTACCGCTCGGCACTGGCAACGCTCTCTTCAACTCGTTGCATAAGACGGTGAGGACTCCCGCGGCGGCCTCAGACCTCGTACAAGGTCTACGCACTTTGCTGCGCGGGAAAGCTGCGCCGCTGCCCTCGTTTAAAGCCCTATTCCCTGCGGGCTCACGCATAATCACGTATTCAGAGACCTTAGATTCCGCATCTACGGAGAACAGCTCTATGGAGACGTCAGACTCGACTCCTAGCCTACAAGAACAGACAGAGTATGTAACGCATCTCTACGGCGTGGTGGTTGCCAGCTACGGTTTCCACAGCCAGCTGGTGTGGGAGAGCGATACGCCGTCGTACCGGCAGCACGGCGCAAAGCGTTTCCGGATGGTAGCGCAGGAGCTGTTGAAAGAAAGCCATGCGTACGAGGCTACGGTAGAGCTCGCCCGTTCTGCATCCAGGGGAGAGACTACCAGCACTGAGAGGTTGGGCCGAGACCGGCACGCTTACATCCTGGCAACGCCTGTCTCCAATCTGGAGAAGACGTTTTGTATCTCTCCCGCCAGCAAACCCCTGGACGGACAGCTGCACCTTGTGCATTTTGGGCCCGTGGATGGCGCGAAGACGACGGAGATCATGATGGCGGCGTACGACGGGGGTAAGCACGTGAGTATGCGCTGGGGAGCAACGACAGCTGGGGGTCAAAGTCGAGAAGAAGATACAGATGGAGTTGGGTATGAGGACATCAGTGAGGTCAGAATTACGACGCTCGAGGAGGACGCGAGGTGGAGGAAGGTCTGTATCGATGGCACTATCGTCGAGATTCCTACCGGTGGATGCATGGTTGTCAGTAAGGAGACAAGGCTGCACTTGAGAGTCCTCGTGAATGAGTCGGTCATCTATTGAACAACACCGTAGGCCAATTGCTTACGCCCACATAGATCTAGCTAATGCGAGGCTTCTCTTGGATATACCCTACATCTCGTTACATACCCTGGAGGACGCATCGGAGTACTCGTACACTCCACTATACCTACTTACTACAGTAATAGCTATGCATGGGCTATAGCACAATTGCGCAGCTAAATACCCTATAACCACACCGAAGCTCACAACACCTTAGAGTAGGTGCCCGAATTGGAGGGACACAGCCCCTACCTATGTGTACGTATCAACCAACCATGCCTCCACCCTCAGTTTCATGTTATTGAATAGGTAAATAGGTAAAGCAGGAACGTCGTAGGATGTTCCAGTGGTGGTGCAATGCAGCCACCTGAGTCACTCCGTAGGATATTAGCCAATCATCGAAGTAGGCGGTCCGGAATCAGAATGATTCATCCGCACTACTGCACATCAAAGCCTACCCCCGGTATTGGTTCTCAGTTAATTGAGCCAAGATGCAGAGGGGTGGTCTGCATCTTCAAGTTGCGAAGGCAAGCATATAAGTATGACCGTGCAGGAAGGGATGTATCTAGATACTTGGATTGAAACTGCGGTAGTTGCAATGTAAAACCGGCACCGACTTCATCCTAGCAACTAGGTCGGTAGTCATTCACGAATCGCCTGGCTCCTTACCAATTGCAGCCATGACGTCCATGGAAGAAGAAAGTGTCACAACAATCTTGTGCACCTCAAAGCAGACAAGATTTCATATCGGGACGCCCAACTATCGTGAGGTGAGCTCCTCATCTCCGCTTTCCTGCGTGAACTCCCGGGTTTTGCATTATGAGCTTGATGCATATCGCTATGATTTAGCGTTAGACTGACCTGTACGTATTCCTTTCAAGTTGGATATTGAGGGTCTGAATATCACAGTCAGATCGGGGGAGTCGGCGAAAGCGGGAAGCAGAAGCACCAGCACCAGCAGCAAGAAAGTAGCCAAGGGCAAGGCTCGGAGTGAGGGCACTGAGATCCTGGACAATGCTACTCTACGATTGAAAGCTGGCCAGCGGTACGCGCTCGTGGGCCGAAATGGGTCAGGAAAATCAAGTGAGTAAACTCGGCCTCGCACTGCTCTCCTGGAAGAAAATGGGAGCACAAATGAGATAGAAGGGCGCAGAGGGAAGATTATAGGAGCTAATATATCTGTCTAACACAGCGCTGCTCAAGGCTATCGCCCAGAAGTTGATCCCTGGTAGTAAGTGAACATCAGAAATCGTTTATTCCTACTTCGCTTGAAAGGATGAAGCATAAAGTACTCCTATACGAGCGAGGTACCTGTTTCAATGGCTTTTCCGTGCCCTCAAGGCGCCAATAGGCTTCATCCACAAACTACGACCTGCTGACTCTGACGTTGAAAGTACCGGAAGAGACTCGCATCGTCATCCTACAACAGACGGACCCTGGAGATGTTAACACGGCTACGAATCCGGAGCAAATCATCGCGCAGCCATTAAATACGAGCGACCGAAACGTGCTGGAAGAGGTCATCGAGCGCGCCACAGCTAGGCATGAAGCACAACGGGAATTAGAAAGCAAGAGCTCGCGTTTCTTTGCTTCCGTCATCGTCTCACTCCAGCACAAAGATGTGAATTGAAAGTATGCATAACTAATACGAGTTCAGGTCTATCCCGTGGCATTGAGAGCGCCGATCCGCTCGATGCTGTACGAAGTCTCCGAAAGATCCGGCGCGAGCGCCTGCAAAAGGATTTGTTCCTGAAAGCCAAAGATGCAAAACTGCGTAGTGGCGCAAGAGGCATGCAGGCGCGCAAAGCCCTGATAGCGATGGAAAAGACCGTTGCCGAATTTGATGTCTTGTATGCTGCCGTATTCGAGGGTCTTACGAATCCATTTGAGATCACAGTCACCCGCTTCGGCTAACATTTGTTCTAGATACGAAGAAAAGGACGAAGAAATATCGCCTGAGACACTTGCCAAGGAGACGAGCGAGGCCGCGGAGATGCTAGCAGACCTGCAGCTCTCGATAGAGCCATCGAAGGTGGCGGAGGTCGAGTCGCGAGCGAAAAAGCTACTAGCCGGTCTGGGCTTCACCGAAGTTGCTATGCTAAAGCCAGTTTCGAGCTTATCGGGAGGGTGGAGGATGCGTACTTCGTTGGCGGCCGCCTGTAGGTGAATGTGATTTTTGGAGACGCTCTCATATTGTTTTGTCAGCTCAGAACAGTAAAGCCCATTTTCGGATCAAGTCACACCCCCTAACATTCCCCTTCACAGGTCACGCTCAGAAAGGCGATGACTAACTTCCAGCTTCGCAGTGCTTCAGGATACAGACATATTGATACTCGACGAGCCGACCAACTTCCTGGACTTGCTGTGCATTCTGTGGCTGCAGCGGCATCTCACAACTCTAGGCGAGTCGACAGATCCGCCGACGCTCATTCTCGTTTCACACGATCGCGATTTCACATCTCTTTGCACCGATCTTCTCATCCTCAGAGATAAAAACATTACTTACTTTCACGGCGACCTACCGACATATGAATCGGCTCAAGCGGAGAAAAAGATCCATTTAACCAAGGTGAAGGAGGCTCAGGACCGGCAAAAAGACCATATCCAGCAGACGTGAGTACCATTAGGTCGTTTCCCTCGCTGTGACTGTGTTGATAGTCAAATTCTCCTCTTTGTGACCAAATCCGTGTCTCGAGGCACCCCCAGAGCCCCCGTGACCCCGGCCTATCGGGGATGTTACTGACTCTTGTATCAAAGTATACAGAAGAACATGCGCGAGGGCAAAGCCAAAGACGATCAGAATAAGATCCGGCAGGCGAAGTCACGTCAGAAGAAATTAGACGACCGCTGGGGCCTCGAGACGAGCGCCCGTGGTGGCCGGTTCAAGCTTAATCGCGACCTCACGGGCTATCATCTCACGAGCCGCGCTGAGATTGAGATACCGCAGGATGAGAGACCAGTGAGCTTCGTTCTACCTGAACCGCCCGACCTGCGATTTCCGGGCTCATTGATTGTATGTGACGACTCGCCATTTCCGCTCCTGTCTTAGCTTCCCTTAGGAGCAATTATTCCGTTTCAGCCCGGTATATTGCTTTGAAAGCCCTGCGTACTAGCGGAGAACAAGCCCATAATTTTCTAAGAGATTCATTACTGATCGTGTGCTCAAGTCGCTGGATAAGACGTCGTTCCGCTACCCCAGAAAACCGAGTACAAAAGCTACCCCGCCCATGGTCGTACAGGACGCGACTCTTTCGATTCACATGGGCGATCGTATTGGAATCCTAGGTTTAAACGGGAGCGGTAAATCCACCCTCATCAAGCTGCTTGTTGGTGAGACGAAGCCCAGTTCGGGTACGTTGACTTTACATCCGCGCCTGAAGATGGGCTATTACTCCCAACATGCCGTAGAGAAGCTGCAAGAATTGGGCGTCTCAGAACCGGACTTGACCGCCCTCGCACTCCTTCTGAAAGAGACGGGATCGATCGAACAGGACGCGGGCCGGATGCGTGGTCTGTTGGGATCTCTCGGCCTGCCTGGACGACTTGCATCGGACGTGCCGGTCCGCAAACTGTCGGGCGGACAACTGGTGAGGCTTGAGATGGCCCGGATCCTTTGGACCTGTCCGCACTGCCTGGTTCTCGACGAAGTAACAACACATCTTGACTACGAAACGGTGACGGCGCTGCGCGAGGCGCTTCGCGATTGGGAGGGTGCTGTAGTAGTCGTCAGTCACGACCGGTGGTTCATCGCCGGTGTTGTTGAGGGCCACATTGACGATGAAGGAAGTGACCTCTCCGATGAGGAGGGGGAAACCCCTCGACGGAGACTAGTCTACCGTCTGCGAGCTGGACAGCTGAGTGAACTAACTGGCGGCGTTCAGCAGTTCGAGGCCAGCTTGGAGAAGCGAGTTGCCAAATTGATCGACTCGTGAAAGTGTGTTCGAGCCAGGCTTGTCTGGATATCTCTATATCGCGCGTAAGAGACGCGCGCTGGTCATTTTTGTGTTCGGCGCCCAACAATTCGAAGGTCCACCTCGCTGAGTGGTTCTTGTGAGGGTTTACCTGTGAGCCAGAAAACCGAATACGTCTTCCTTTCTCTGCGCTCGATCGTGCTTGTTCCCGCAATGTGCTAGGTCACGAGCTGAATCAACGTGAGTCTCGTGAAAAGACCTTACTTGTCTGATGTATCATCTTGACATCCTTTGGCGTGAACTCCGAACCATCGTGGGACAACCATGGACCCCGCCCCGCATGACCTAGTTCTAAGCGCTCGGAAGATGTCATGTGATGATTTCTTCACGGTTGCTGGCGAGAACATGCCAGCCCTCATTGAAGGCGCCTCCTTTCCTCTCCTTTCATGACACGACTCGATCTATTGGCGTACAGCTCGTGGTGAGCGGCGAGTAAGGCCGAGTCGGCCAGATTGAAAATGAGGGTTATCCAAATTTAGACGCAAGAATACTGTGGCACAACCCCCCGTATTATTATTAGCAAATACTAAAGGCCGGAAGCCGTAGTGTACATGTAGTGATTTTTCCAAGCTAAAGCAGTTGGGAACTCTTATCCTTTCCCGGCAGTAAGTTCGCCCAGCGTCTCCATGGGGTCTGCCCCGGCCCCGGGCATGTGAAGAGAAATCGGACAGAGAGCCGACGCTAGTCTTGGGTGCAGGGCAAATCATAACTCGACACTGCGAGCCTCGATACATAGTATATCGTACAGTACTCTACCTGCACTGGCCGTCTGGAAAATATCACAATAGGAGGCTGGGTCCTTCATTTATGTAGTGCACCTTAGTTTGATTGCTGCATCTCCTGCCTGTATTTAGCCATGGTCTAATTAATCCATAGTCCGCAACCGGGGTTGTGACATCTCGATCGAGTTAACTAACCGCGCCGCAAGTGACAGACAGAAATGCGCTGTAACCGATTAATCGCGTCGCAGGTAGTTAAGTATATTCCTGCTGTTGCAGTTATGACGAGCTAACTATGATTAAACGCGAGTGACAAACATGGGACAGTACTGTAATTAAACCCCGTGAGCCGACCTGCCTAATCCTGGAAGCCTCGACTGGTTCAGGAACTCGACATGCCTTGTCCAGGCTGGCGACGGAAATTTCTGGAGTATAGGGAAAGAAAAACTCTTCTTCAGGCGTGACCAAGCTATTGAAGCTGCCCATGCCATCGTGTTGTTGGTTCATTCTCACGGTGAACAACAGCACACGCAATGAAGAGAATTGATTGGTCGCACGACCAGCCTCAGGTGACTGGACTTTGGAGAGAAACGATACGGCTGGACAAGGGTCGACGTTCGAGGAGGATGAGCTGAGGGTGGTGTCACGTACGTACTGTACACCACCGGCGAAGGCAGCGCAGGGCAAGGCGAAAAAGCGCCAGGGAGCGAGGCAGGGACGCGGAGAAATACCTAGCGTAGGTACATACAGTATGCAGTTGGTAGGTAATGTAAGTAGTGCAGGTGGTGTATACTACGTAAGTGGAATCCTTCAGCCGTGTCGGCCCACGAGACCACGAGACTAACAACTTGCTAGTCCCATCCCAGAATCTTTCCAACCCGTCCAAGCCCTCGGTAACTTCCTTCTGTAGTGGATATAGCGCGTACAGGACAGGGCCTTGTGTGCTGTGGGCTCCTGCTGTTCCGTCCTGTACCTACCTACCTAGTATAGATAGTTGAGTGCTATGTAGGCGGCGCTTCTCCAGAGTCCTGTCCAGAGTACTAAGCCGGCTTAGTGCCCCATGCAGACCATATGGCAGGATCGGCCATCACCATGATCTTAGTCCCGTCGTCGGGGCTGATTTGTCGAACGGAGGGCAACGCCAACCAATGAAGTATGCGTGTCTCGAAGACGAATGGAATGCTGTAAGCACTCTTATTATCGCACCCTGCATACTAACTATAACATGCACCAAACCCCACCAGGGTCCAGTGTCCATTGCTGAAGTGGACGCTACCTAAATGTAACGCGTATACGTACTGCATAGGTAGGTGCAGTACTATGCATACGTAAGTATAGTGCTGTGCTACATTGCATCTCTAAAGGTACATACTTAGGTAGTACCGTGCGTGTACTGTACTGCATACTGACCTGGGGTAAAAGTGGGAGGGAGAGGCTTGGATCGGATATCCAGTATCGATCCTGAAACCGTCAGCCTTCGATGAGGAACGTGGATTTGAGAACGATCGACCGACACATGCTAACTCGAGGCTGTTTGCGCCGAAGCCACCTTTGCCTCTTTCCGACGACAGAGAAAACGTGTCACCGGATGCGGCTGTCTTGGCTTCTAACAGTCTTACTTGGCACAGCATACCCGGGGCAGGGGTCGTGGCGCGCCGGGGACGGGTCGTCGAAGTCGGCCAATTCCAACGATTGATTATCTAGTCTGCTTTGGAAATGAACAACCGAAGCATTCCTGCAATGCAACAATTCAACCATTCAGGGGAACGAGCGAACCTGGCCCGATGTAAGTGCTGTACTGTAGAATGAGGCCCTCGCGCGGATTGCAACCCCCATTGTATCTACTTACAGCACAGTCCATCTAAGTACACGTGTAAAGCCCAAGGGAAATTGGCCCAGGCGAGCCTTACCCAGTACATGATGGTGAAGACGAGTCGGGCCGATGGCTGGATGTACCTTGTTTCGAGTTGGGGCGCTACCTTAGGCCGTTCCGGGGGATTGGGGTGAGGAGGGGACGAAGCTTGATGACCCAGCTCTCGGAAAGCCCCATCCAAGCATACTGTACTATACTATGCACTGATACCGTAGACAGATGTAAATAGGAAGCTCTACGGTAGGAGAGTGGGTTCTAGGAGAATCACGATGCTTGTTTCGATGCACCTGCACCGTCCTATGTATAGTAATACCTACTTTGGTAGGTATGTAGGTAGGTACTGTACAGCAAGCATACATACATCCATACATACATAGTAGTAGTAGATCATAGCTGCCTCTAACATGGGCAGAACGGGGATTATAGGCTATGGCCACGGTCCGCGGCACGGGAAGGCTATACGCTGCAGCATCGCCATGCACATATAACCAGATTATCAGCATCAGCTCCCCTATCGGTGCCATCCCTATTGTATATTGCCCCGAGAAGCGCACGGCGCAGTATCAGTAACGTCTTTGCTGTGAAGCGAAACGACGGCGCAGCACCTAGGTGCCTAGGTAAGGTATGCTGTACTATGCATGTACGGCTTGGACAGGTACCTACATATCCCATTGTGAAGCGCTGTAGTATAGACCAGCGACATTCGTGCCATGCGAGCAGATCCCCGAAAACACTACTCTGAATGGAAGGTCACTTACATACAGCCAGATCCTCAACCGCATGCGTCCCCGCGACAAACGTTGCGCTGTGACTGCTTTGTTTTGCCTGAGTCGCCTAATCGTACACCATAGCATCAGCACATATACGGATTATGTGCTGTAACAGGACTCGACTCGCAAGTGATGGTGGTGGTGGTGGTGGTGATGGTTGGCCTGGCCTCGTCTCGTCTCGTCTCTTTCACCGCCGTGCTGTCGCCACCACCACCACCACTACCAGAGGACGAGGTGACGGGCTCTTTGATCCGAATGGTTGTTTGTTGTCCGGGCCTCGGCCAATTTGGAATACAGCCGCGCCCGCAACTCGTGCAGCGGGGAAGGTTGCGTCTGAGCGTGGTCTGAGCATGGTCTTCGCTCAACAACTCGATAGGCCAACCACGAACAAAACCTCACAATGATGGTGCTGGTATGGCGCTGCATGCAGCCGCTTCTCGGGCATCGTGGCTGACTGTTGGTTGTGTCTCCCGAGGACGCCACCGTTGCAGGGTCTGCCAATGGGAGGCTTCGAAGGACGAGAGAAGCAAGCGACCTGCACTTCCATGCGGCATTACTTCAACCGAGTGCAGGAGTGGCGTCCGGCGGCGTTTAGGCGCGTGGGGATAACGGACGGTACTGGACCGCGCCTACATACTTACTTACAATATGCTAGGAGGTATGTACGCATGTACACCTGCGGTAGTGCGTGCAACATGGGGCTACGGGACGCACGCTGGACGACCAACAGTCACTACCTGCTAACCTTGGGGGTTTTGGGTGGTGCTGGCCCATCACATACCAATCGAGAATGACTAAATATGTAACGTCGTGTCGTTGTTTCTCGAGGTTGATCGCTCGACGGCGTAACGAGCGTCTGATCTCGATTTTCTATTTGGCGTCTCCACGTCAACTCGAGGATCGCCAATTGAAAATGTAATTGATCTTATATAAGTACAGTAGGGCTTTCCTGGCCTGTATATCCTCCCTCGCTGAATGGCACTATGCCTATGACAAGGTTCGATGACTCGCATGATGGTGGAAAGTCTCGCGGAACTACTACAGTACATCTTAGGTACTTCCACAGCCCCTTAGTTCAAATTTCTAGCTTGACACCTACTACAGCATACTAATATTCCTCGACGGATCGTAGAGGCCGATTTAGCACAGGTCGTCAGCGGGCGATCGCTCTGCTCATACTGTAGCTAATCAATCTAGACTGGATCGCCGGGCGGGACGCGCGAGGCCACCCAAGGCATACAACAACTGAGTACAAGTTCAACACCAACGGTGGCGGATAGGTATGCGTATCGTCGGGAACAGTAGATGATGGACTGGAGCAAATTGCCTCGGCCTGACCGTAGGACATATGACCCGGCCGGCTGGCATTGATCTTTTTCAGACTGGAATTCTTGGGTCTCGCACAGAGCCGATGCTAGCCCACGACACTACTATTCATTGCCAGCACGACCCAAGGTTAGACTAAACCAGAAGCACACATGTTCGATATGCTGCTCGTAGATAGTGCACAAAGCAAATTGGCACGGAGGATCTGTCCCTCCCACCCCATCTTCCCCATCAGTTCCCCAACTCTCCGGCCTGGGGTCTGCTCTGGGCAGGCCCTGGGCAGGCCCTGGGCATGGAGCTCAAGCTCTGGGATGGGGGGCCTCTTCGCAGCTCTGTGGAGTCCCCCGTCTGCATCTCGGTCAAACCAAGCAGGATCTCCTCCCCTCCAAGAGCAAAAGACGGCCCTTTTCCCCCCCCTGTCTATAAGCCGGTACCCTGCCCACAGGCCTTGGCCAGCCCAATCACTTCAGGGGGCCGCTCTAGCGCACGCCAGATTCGAGCATGGTCCGCTTCTAGTCTAGGCCTGATCAACACCTCGTCCTCGTGTCGAATTTTCTGATTCACTTGCTCCGGAATTGAGAAGCGAATTACTACAGTGGTCAAAGTGTAACCGTTTCCGACCCCTGTATTGTACGACGCCTGCCCCCCTCCCCCATGCTGCCATGAGCTGGGGTGTGTCGATGTCGATGTAACCACGCCATGTACCTTTCTTCGAGGTCGTGAAGGGGTCTCTTTGTCGCGAGAGCATCTATATAACACTATCCCGCCTGCCCCCTCGCCAACCACGCTCTTCCTTCTTCTTCGTATTGGTTACCCCGTCTGCAACCCCAACTTCCCCCGGTCTCAAGGGACAGGCAACAAGACATCTGGTCCGTTCAGAAGGGTCGTACTCTACCCCAAGTTCGAAAGGAAAGACTTCAAAGCCAAGCCCGGAGCGCAATCATGGCTGGAGGTGTTGTTGCTGTCGCGGGCACGACCGATGTCTCGCGTGTCGAGGCACCGGTCACAGTCAAGGCCTACCTGATCTGCGCCTTTGCCGCCTTTGGCGGTATCTTCTTCGGCTATGACACTGGTAAGACTCACCATCGTTTCTCGCCGTAGGCGGATATGCGCTTTTCGGCCGCTGACACTCTCGCAGGTTGGATGGGTGGTGTGCTTGCCATGCCGTACTTTATTCAACTCTACACCGGCTATCACTACGATTTTGTCAACAAGGTGCCCATCGATGTGAACAAGGACCAGTTCGTCATCCCCTCCGGCACCGCGTCCCTCTTCACCTCGATTCTGTCTCTCGGTACATTCCTTGGTGCGCTGGTTGGTGGTGATATTTCCGACTTCATCGGCCGTCGCCCCACCATTATCGGCGGTTGCTTGCTCTTCACTGTCGGCTGCATTCTTGAAATTGCCAGCACCAACCAGGAGGTCCTTTTCGTTTTTGGCCGTCTGATTGCCGGTGGTGGTGTCGGTTTCATCTCCGCTGTCGTCATTCTATACATGTCCGAGATTGCGCCCAAGAAGGTCCGTGGTGCTATGGTCTCTGGTTATCAGTTTTGCATTACTATTGGTATTTTACTTGCCAACGTGGTCGTCTATACCACTCAGGATCGCAACGACTCCGGCTCCTACCGTATTCCGGTTGGTGTGCAATTCCTCTGGGCCATCATTCTCGGAATCGGCCTACTCATTCTGCCCGAATCACCTCGTTTCTACGTCAAGAAGGGCGAGATCGAAAAGGCCGCTAAGGCTCTCGCCTACGTTCGTGGTCAGCCTGAAGATTCGGACTACATCAAGGATGAACTTGCCGAGATTGTCGCCAACAATGAGTTCGAAATGACCAACATCCCTCAGTTGACCTACGTACAGTCTTGGTTGGCCTGTCTCAAGGGTTCACTGTCCAAGGGCGACAGCCCCATCCGCCGAACTATTCTGGGTGCCGGTCTTCAGTGTGCCCAGCAGTTCACCGGCATCAACTTCATTTTCTACTTTGGACCTCCCTTCTTCAAGCAGCTTGGAACCATCTCGAACCCCTTCCTCATCTCTCTTATCACCACGCTCGTCAACGTGCTCTCTACCCCCATCTCCTTCGTTACCATTGAGAAGCTCGGTCGTCGCGCCATTCTTATTGGTGGTGGTATTGGTATGGTCGTCTGCCAGTTCATCATTGCTATCATCGGTGTGACTGCGGGCAAGGAAGTGCCCACCAATACGAGTGCTGTGTCGGCTATGATTGCTTTCATCTCCATCAACATCGCCTTCTTCGCCAGCACATGGGGTCCCACCGCCTGGGTCGTAGTTGGTGAGATCTTCCCTCTGCCAATTCGCTCGCGTGGTGTCGGTATCTCGACCGCCTCCAACTGGTTCTGGAACACAATCATCGGTAAGCGAACCCGCTCCCTCATTCTATGTTACTATTATGACACTTGCTAACACGAATCCACACAGCCGTCATCACACCCTTCCTAGTCGGCGCCGATCAGGCCAACCTCGGTGCTAAGGTGTTCTTCCTCTGGGGCTCCCTCTGTATCTTCAGCACCCTGTTTGCCTACTTCCTGGTTCCCGAGCTCAAGGGTCTGTCGCTCGAGCAGGCCGACATGTGTATGGCCGCCACCACTCCCCGCCAATCCGCCAAGTGGAAACCCGACCACACCTTCGCCGCCGAAATGCACCACACCACCGAGGACGCGCTCGCCGAGAAGCCTCTTGCCTCCGACGCCGTGGAAGAGAAGGTCTAAACCGGTGCTACTCCAATACCGGTGTGACTATTGTAGATTGTTTGTCTCTCACATATAGAGGATTGGCCCACAAGGGTCCAACTATGCGTGGAGCATGTGTCAAGATTCCTAATGGTTGCTAAATATTCTCGTTCTCGAGCTCAATGTCATTAGACTATATATATACGTCGATTTATGATGCCTCAAAGATATCCCCGGGCCCACTCGATATTGAGCAGCCCACCCATATAATAATAAAAAACTATTGCGTAGTTGTCTAAACTGCTGGTTCTCCAATTGGTATCTAATCATATAGAAATGTTATGTTGACCAACCGCAAAATAAAGCGCTATGAAGCCGTACCTAGGTAGTAAAGATGGCCTTGTTCCTTTCCTAAGACACTCCCACGGTTTGTGAACCAAGGTGCCGGCTGGACCCGATGCAAAAGCGATTGCTCGAATTCGCCACCTAGGAATGTCAACCCCCCTGGGTCAGAACACACTGAGACATGCACCCGCTTACCGCTCTTTTTGCCCGGGGATACACAAAAAGATCATGCAGCGTAGTTACACGTGGGACGGCGCGTTCCGCCGGAAAGGGCAGCTCTTTTTGTTGACTTGTGTTTCTCGTGCAACTCGTGCAACTCGACCGGGCCCAGAAAGCAGTTTAAGAAATTAAGAATAATTTGTGATTACCGTGTATGTGTGACCCGACCTTGATTCGCTGAGCAGAAATATTATTTGTTCCTCTCTCTTATATTTGATGTCTTTCTCTCCCTTTTGCGCAATAGATCTCGCCAATCAGCTCGACGCGACCTGACAAATCAGAACATCTTTCCAATTTAGGGCTTCACTTGACTATATACTGGTAGTACAGGGTAGGTCTAGGTGTTACTTGGGTAAACATTTCGCCGCAGACGACCGCGCGGTGCTGATCTACCACACACGAAGTGAAACGTAATCGACGCAAGGGAGAGTCGTGCTATATAGTAGATATCGTCGCTGCGTCGAAGAGCCATGTACCTCGAAACCCTCACTTACGGGCTTATCGTGGTAGGAAAAAAAATAAACCTTGGCTCTCATGCATCTCCCCCAAGTTAAGTTCGCATGAAGTTACCTGCAAGCAGTGCTCGGTTATACGGGGCCCGAAAAGACGTCACGGGGCCGTCTTTGAATAAGAGAGTTACCGGGTCAACTCTCTTGCCGCTTATTATGAGCTCATGCAAGGACACTATCATGCAACATCCCCCGATTCGTGCCGTCCTGTGCATGTCGGCTGACCGAATCGTTACTTGACATGGTTCCCGGGGCTTTAGTTCTTGTTCGGTCTGTCTTTGTGATACCATAGAAAACACACATCGCAAAATATAGATTATAAGTGCTATCTCTATTGTGGTTATGTATTTTTGTGAAGCCGTAATACTCGGTCGTGAAATTGACGGTTCGGGAACGTTTACTCTCATGTACACATTACCATTGCTATGTGTCAGATGTGGTGGTCATATCAAGGATTTACGAATATAAACCTCAAATTCAGGGCGGCCTGCTTCCAGGTTTTGTTGATCCGTAGGTGAGCTTACAAATATCCCGTAAGTTTAATACCTTGTATCGCTACTTACTCGTACCGTATACTCATCTCCCAGGACCGCACGGGAGTTTCGCATGTGCTCTATTTGAAAGGGAACTTCTCCATTGTTTGAAAGAGGACTAAAACTGCGATGGTGAACATAATAAACACGTCTATGCTATAGAGATAACTATCTACTAAAGCAAACTATACCCTAGTTCGCTACAGCTCATATCGAAGATCCTACACAGAACTCAACGGTTGCGATCTTTGAAAGTGACCTACCTACTCTTTGAACACTACCCTAAATCTTACCACATTACGAGCGTATAATGGCCGTCGCAATCTGATCTAGTGAAACACTTAGAACTAACGAGACGCCCATACTGTTATACGACTAGCAAGCCGTCATCAGGTGCGCAGCAGTCTACCTTAGTAACATATTCTAAAATGAGGCGATTTCTCTATGACCCTGATCAAGCAGATAGATTAGTGTCACCAAAACATGTGACACATGGTGCTATGTATCTAGGACGTTGTTTAGTTTCAGTCGTCAACGCTTCCGTTAGAGCGACAGGACAACGCACTAATACGAGGCGTCTAGACCCCATCGTGCGCATACCTCGTCAGAGGCCAGCCAGCAAACACCCCGAAAGGAGCCCCAAGCAAGGGAAGGGAGGTGCCGTCCCTTGCGACCCCGACAGCTTCGAATAATTCTGGCCCAATGTCGTATGCTACAAATGTCTTCTGATTTCCTCTGTTTGTTGGTGTCCATTGTCCCTCTGACCTCCTCCGTAAATGTTGGCGGTGCTGTGTTGTTTGGCTGTGTTGACTGGGATTGCAGATGGCTAAGATTTTCGTGAACTCAGAGGATGGCATCTGGGATCTTGTCGGTATGGTCTTCGAGACCCCTCCTGGTATCTCTCAGGTTTGACCAGGTGGACATTGAATACCATTTCGTATATGACGGCGGGGTTATTGAGTGACATCGCTCTCAACGACAATCCAACCGTGTTAGCCTAGTTCCCATCGTAGCCCTTTCATCGACTGTTTGCTGCACTACCGGTAAAGGGATATCGAATACGGATTGAGCATCGTGTTCAACGTTATCCGAAGTACGTTGCCAAACTGCGCGAAGTTTTAGCGCACAAATAACGCTATATCATGGGGTGGCGTCTTCTGACCCTCAAGTGTGGTTAGAGGCTGGTAAAACATAATCATACTATCCAAAGGTTTGCGAAATGTTGTGTATTTCTAAACGAATAAATAACGAGGCATCATATTCTCTATAAAAGAAAAACTACCCCAACAAAACACTTTCCAGATAGCGTCGTTTCGTCTTCGTCACGTTCCGTATCGGTTAGTTTGCCCCCCCTCCCCAAATCAATTAGGCATCCCGGAGACAAAACCCCCCTTATTCGAATGGAATCGAAGAAATGATCCAAATAGCCTAACATACAAAGTGGGTATATTCCAAAATCAAAAACCAACTTATATCTCGTGAACAAAAATATCAGCCTCGGCGGCCATGAGCGATGAGCTGCCAAGCGGTAAAAGAATAGACAATAAACAATATCAACTAGATCGTCCGCGATATCCAGGGGCCCGAGACCAGATTCGGATGCGGAATGTACTGCAGTATACCTAAATATGTACTGACGCAAATTAGGCCAAGGCGGCCCTCTATTGCAAAGTGCCAATGTTCTTTGCGCCGCAAAGAGCAGAATGCTCACCACCTCAGGTAGAGACACCCGTGATACCGCTTCTAATTTTAGAGTAGATAGACAGCGGCTACGAATGCTACAATGAGGCCAGCGATGGCAGCCCCGTCTTGACGTCGACCGGCGTTCTCAGTCTGGCTCGACTCGGTGGGAGAGGATTCGGTCTCACTCGTACCCCCATTGCCACTGCCGCTTCCACTCTCACTCTCGCTTGTGCTTCCTGCGGAAAGAGCTGACACTGCTGTTGGATTATGCGACGAACGGTCCGCACTGGAAGTTTGGTTTTGATGATATACAGCCCCTAAGAAATAGCCCGTGGTGCTTGAGGTTGACTCCACGGAATATGTTGATATGCTGCTACTACTACTACTGTCGCTGCTTGATGTCGGTACCTCTGACGAGGTCGACGTAGGGACAGGAGTAGATGTGGTGGATGGGACAGGTGTGGTTGTGGGGGTGCTTGTTGTTGTGGGCATGCTTGTTGTCGTAGGCGTCGGGGTTGGCGTCGGGGTGGGTGTAGAAGTGGACGTCGGTTCGGGACTCGAGGTGCTCTCGTCATTACCATCACCATCACCTCCACTAGATCCGCCCGACCCATCCAGATTAAAGACAACGATATTGGCTTTGCCACCTTTGGAGACGGTCACAACGCAAAAGTCGGAACCCCCGGCACCCGTTGCCTTTTGATTGCTGACTACGCCGCTGCCATCAATCTCACAGGGCAGGCCGTTACAATTCCCATCACATTCGATTTTGAGGCCGAAAGTTGGCTTCGTGCTGGCCAGGGCGCTGTCCTGCCATACAGGGTTTAATCCAAGCTTGACAAAGGTGTTGCCGGTGCCATCGGTGTTGGCTCCAGCGACGTAGGGAGCCCAGTTACCAATGGGCTTTGATTCGTCGCCCCAATGACAGCCCTCGTCGGAGCTAACGCCAGGCGCATTGATATAGAAGCTACTGCAATTAGAAGCCTTTCGCGTTAATTCAACACGGAAACTCACTGAGATGCTGTAGAATCCCAATACGAAGGGTCCGGAACGGCCAACGTAGCACTATCATGAACGTCGGTAGGAATGATCATATCTTCGTAACCAGGCAGTACTGTCTGGCAGAACGAAATCACATCACCGGCTTTATTCACGGCATCAACAGTACCAGTGCCATCTACACACCACGGGGTGTCTTCAAAAGGAACCTCGATCTCGCCGTTGTTGCAGTAAACACCGCCGTACTGGTTACGGTCAACGGTCAATACATGTATGTAGCCGAGGAGGGGATGATACGAACAGTAGACTCTGGGAAGGTATAAGTAGTGTCTGGCTTCCACTGAGCCATAACTTGGCCAGAGGGGCAAGCAATTGGACACCAAGTGCCATCGACGCATTCCTGATCAGGTGCCAAAGCCCAGCCGCCATTCATATCACTCGGGGTAACAGCGAAAAGCCCCTTTGTTGTCGGAAATTCGCATTTGCTGCCCCCTCGAGCCTGCAGCTTCTCCGGCCGACGAGCGCCATAACGAAGATTGACCGTGGCATTACCGAAGTGATAATTATCCCTTTTTGCTGGGTGGTGGTGATGATGGTGCTGGTGAAGTTGCCGATGTTGGTGCTGGTGCTGGTGCTGATGTTGAGCGTCGGCATAGCATGGCTGAGTTGCCAAGAGTAAAACAGCCGACCCTATGGCGGCCTGCAACGTCGTGGTTTTCATTTTTGCGTTGAACTGTCGTCTTACGTGTGGGAGGCCAGCTTGAATCAGTTCACTTGCTTGCTGGCGCGGTAGGTAACCACAGCAGTCGGAGAAGGATCAGATGCAGCACTGGGCAAGGGGAGGTCGGTGTAGCGCTCGGTGCTCCTCCTGGCCGGGCAGACTGGCGCGTGTTTTCGGTATGAACGAGTGGAATAGGAGAATATCTCCAAGACAGTAACGATGGTGATGAGATCAAACGAGCGTGATAGAAAGGAACGAATGCCACGACGAGACGACTCCAGCGCAACGAACGACGAAGAGAGTGAGTGGAAAAGAAGAGGCGATTCCGAAGGGAGGGCTGGGGAGCGAAGACATTATGGCTCCAACCGGACGTGGTTTAGCCAGCCCAGCCCAGCTAACTAACGCGACGAAACAGGGAATTGGGTCGACGAGCCGATTTGGTCCAGGCCTCAGAAGCCTGCTTTGCCAGCCTGCCATTCGACGACACCAAGAGGGTTTAGTCCAGCGCAGGACCGAGATGGCCAGGGGGCCCGCAAGCCATCAGGCCATAAGCCGTGGTGGATGGCTAGCGTTGGTTCTTGGGTTGGGTGGGTTGTCGTGACTCCTGAGCAGAACATCTGCACGCACCGAGGGATGGACTTTCTGATGGTCGAAAGGGGAAATATTGGAGAAGGGAGGTGAAGACGCGTAGCAGGTGATTGGCTGACGGCTCCCTCGTGTGCAGGATATTGGGCCAATGGGAAGAGTCATTGGAGGTAAACGAAATGAACACAAGCAGCCTGCACAATCAATTATACCAATCCATACCACTACCTAGTCGTACTTACTAAGGTATTATAGATACTAGCAGTACCTATACAGTAGGCCTACATAATACAGTAGGTATACTACGCAGTACTTAGACATATACAGTAAGTAATAACTTCAACTTGGAAGTCTTCAATTGTCTCTGTTTTCATTGCTAGCCAGGCACAGCTGCAGTACAGATGGAGTATAGGTTACAAGGATCGTAGAAAACTTGAATAGCCCCTTATGCAGGTGGCCGATCTAATTCCGCCCCTACTGCAGGAACAAAGAGAGAAGAAATGAGAGCCAGTAATGAACGGTGTAGGGTAGTACTAAGTAGTACATACATGTACGGTACCTAGCACTACACTAATACTAAGGTAATCAATCACCTAACCTACTGACGCTCTTCACCTGGTAAGTCTTGCGTGCGTGTACATAGTACCTTTATACACAAGTCAGTTACGGACAATGCTGAGCTTGCATACCAACAGTTCACTTGCGCCGTAGTCGTCGCTACGTGGCCATCGCCATTGATTCCACGTATCAATAAACACAACACTATCACGTACAGTAAACAGCCAATCAAACCCATGCAGCCATGTACCGGTTCCCGTACACGTTGCTGCAAGAACCGTTGGAACCGTTGGATCAACTGCACTGTGACGACCGAACCCAATTTCCAAGACACATTAGGCAAAATGTGCATTAACCTCCAATGTTCATTTCCACACGATTAAAGTAGGTGGTAGCGGTGTCCATGATAGCCAGATGATATTGATGGCTAGTCCGATAATCTGAAAAGCTTGAAACCTCGCGGAACACCTGGCCAGGAGGTATGCGGACCTGAACACAACGGTGAAGCGTAGGACTGGGGAAGTTGACATCATCAAGCCACTTTACCCAAAGATAATGAATAATATTTTATGTACTACCGGTACATTTATTTAGAAGAGGTTTGGGAGACTGGCTATCTTATCCAGGAGGCTGAATACTGTTTCAGCTGCGTTGCTCGCGGAGAGAGAGACACACACACACGCACACACACATATATATATATAGACGTACGTCATAGGACTTTCAGCTTTGCGACATCTTGAGATGGCCTTCGAGAAGAACCCACAGTCTCGCTTTCCGTGATGATGTAGAAACAAGTTGGCGAAGCACCGTGCCCCAGCAAAAATGTATACGCCGACGAGTAATTTGATCCAACTTTGTTTTTGGGGATTCCATTCCACTCTCATAGGACATAGGTTCGCCGTTGATGATACACAGGTCATATCTACGAAGCTAAGACAATGACATAATAACTTGCAAATCAGCCCTGGATTCCCGTGGTCTACATCAATAACTACGACACTCGGTACAGCCCAAATATGCGATTGAGCATATAGTATCAGAACATTGAGTATGGCGCTTCGTGAACCACCTACGGCTTGTATCCGCCGCGGACGGACGGAACGAGCTCTAATTTGGATAGCTGCCATCATACCAAGCACCATTCGTATATCCACTACCGAGAACATCGGCCTGGCCAATAGCAGAGCTCAGCTTCTTCGACCACGAGACGCGGGTGCCGCTGGCTCCCGAGCCCGAGTTGGCGTATTCGGCATAGTAGATATTGCCAACGTCGGTGTCACCGTTCCAATCGTGCCACCCGGCACCGTTGATGACTTTGAACGGTAAAGTTAGCTAGCCATTCCCTTGCTAAGACGAAGATACGCATGTAATCGAGGAGTGTGTAGAGCTCTTATCTAAGCAGAGTCTGAACAGGAGATTCGGTGCCTGGTACTTGCTGGATGGGGGTCACTGGGAGGAAATTCAATCCGGAAATTGTATACTTACCGGAACTCAACGACGTGCTCTGGAACACGACGCGCGAGTACGTTCGCCATGGTCGACCTAGGTAGTATGAACTACTCGATACCGACTCGCCCGAAGCGGCGGCCACATCGCAGTTATTGAACAAATAATAAGAAGGGTTAGAAGACGAATCGCGGCCGTTTGCTACAGGCCAAAACACTCTAATGTTAGCTCATTTGCGTCTTTAGGCCATTCAAACGGAAACCGGAGATGGTGAGTTTACCCGTGATATAGTAACCGCCGTTACGAACGCGAATATCACAATCCTCGAACCATGCCTGAGCTCGCTGACCGAAGATAAAGTCGGTGGCGCCAGTGATGAGACAGCGGCTGTAATACTGTTTGCCCTCGTTCGCTAGAAGGGTATCTTGGAACCCGTATAACTGGCATCCAAAATACCCGCTGTCTGCCTGGGCGCTGAGGGCTATGGCCTGGCTGCCTTTGCCATCTATGCGTTCGAAATCCAGTTAGTCTACTATTCTCACCTGAGAGACGACACGCCATGTACGAAGGGGGGTAGAGAGGGAGGGGGAGAGAGTAATGTACAAGAATTCACGATGTTCACATTCTTCAAAATTAAGTGTTAGTAAAGTTTCTTCGCGGGACGAAATCTATGAGCAGGCTGAGTCCTTCAAACTTGAAACAAGCGGCAACAGAAGAAACCCACTATTAGCACTGGCTAGAAGGGGAATAAAATGGCATCTCATAGCATTACTCACGTAGACTTTAACGTTAACGGCGTGGACTCTAAGCGTGCCAGACGCATCATTGCTCCCAGCGGTCGAGGCGGGCAGGTTGTACGTGATGATAGCCTTATTCGAAACGTACGAGGTGCTATCGGTCGTGTACCCGTAGATAGTAAGCTTAGCAGAGCGCGAAGAGATGTACTGCAACACTCGGAGTCAGTTATCGCCATTTGGAGCATGACTTGTAAGGGTTTCAGAAGCCCCCAGATACCATCTTGGCCCAAAAAGGAAGCCTGGTGCTCTGAAAGCTGCCGAAACAAGAAGAAAATGGTTCCGAGAGTTACGCACGACCTGTTCACTGTAAGTACCCTGGTCTATGAAGACACATTGGTCAGCCGTCGAGGTCGTCGAGAGGGAGTTTATAGCCGATTGGACCGTCGTGTACGAGCCACCGCTCTTAGCCACATGAAGACACCCCGAGGGTGGGCTTGTGCGGCTGACCGCGAGCGCGAGCGATGCACTGCTCAGAAGCAATGCGAGCACCTTCATCGTGATAGGTTTATACATATAGGTAGTATATTCTCGTCCGAGGCCTTAAATAATCAGTGCAGTATGGCTGTTGTTACCGAGATCGCCAGCTTTGTCGAAATTCGATAAACCCTGGGATGAACGCCAACTTCATTATGATCGGAACGCCGGATAGCCATCATGCCAATTAAATAGTGCCGGGGCATGTGCCTTTCGATCTTGCCGGATGCTTGTTTCTTTCCGGATTCGCCACGGAAGCTGACGATTTCGGGACTCTGGGGAAACCCCTGCTGTCGAGGTTAAGCTTCTCAACCAGAAGTCAATCTACATGATCGTAGATCATCGTAGCCAGACGGACAAATCCAATGTCATCTTGGCATGACTAACGCACGAGCCGCAAATAGCATCAGCATGGTGCAGAACCGTTAAACGATAGCGACGTTGATTGGTGGAGAAACATTGCGACAAATCGAAACTACGGAATTATGGTGCGGGAAAGTCAACATAATCAATGCCCCTTACTGTCATTGGCTTTTAACTTGCCCTCAGTACCGGGAAGTAATCCGGTTCTGGTTATCGGCGGTAGAGGTAGTGAAAATGGTCTGAATGAAAATCGCAAGCTTTGGGTTATCATTCTATATGTCCAAATATTATTTCCCTCCATGTACTTTTGAGCCGCTGATTGGTAGGCACATCAGCACCAGGTATCATTTCATTCGTATAGATCATTACACCCAACTAGAGCCGGGTTCGCCCTAACCCTTCTTATACATTATATAGCTTAATCATGGTCGTAGATGTGGAATAATCAACACACGGTGGTAGTGTCGGCAGTATCTTGTTTTACTGGTCTTTAACCCAACCGGGTATTTCGTCATCCGGCCGAGTGAGAACCTCATAAACGAGGGGCCAGCCTGCAACTACAGCACTTCCTTTCTGCTTTGCGCCCATAATGGCAAACCGACCCTGGGAATGTGCGAGATATCCATGAAGAAGACCTTGCGCACAAAGGGAAGCTACCATAGATTCAACGTGCTCTGCCGTAATGGCCATATTCCCCCATACTAAACCTTCATTCGGCCGAAGAAGCTTGGGGCCCCCAGGGGGTGGCGCGAGCGTTGATACGCTAGTCCCGGGCCCTGCGCTGTTGGAAACAGCCTTTAAAAACATACTATTTATATGTGGTTGTCTTCTTTTGACCGTAGGATTAGAAGGCAAATACCCTTCTAACCGTTTTTGAATGTACGCAGCGGTGACAAGAAGGTGGGACAATTCCAATGTCGCGGCTTTGCGCGAATCAGCCTCCGTTGGTGCGATATAGGTAAGCAGAAATGTTCGTCGCGAGAGGGAGCGCCAAAGTAATGGGCGCAGGCGATAAGTAAGAGTAAGAAGCAAACCCTTGCGAAGTAGCCAGTCCTCGTGTGACTCGAGGGCTTGCTGGAAAAGGAGATAGTTTCCCGTGCGAATGGCCAGGGCGAATTGCGAGAATATTGGCGCCATTGGCTGCATCTCTGGCCGTTGCAGAAGAGTCTGGGAAGGGAGACGCCCAAGCAGCATGTTACAAGGCACCAGATAAGTTAGAATCAGCCGGCGATGCTTTTGGAAGCTTGGTGGGGTTTCAAAATAAGCCTCTTCAAGGCACCGAGAAGCTCTTGTGAAGTGATTATTGATGAAATGGAACCGCCCTAGATAATACAGGTACGTGACCCTCTGGCCTGCAGGGTAGAATGATAGTGGCGGAGCCTTGGCGCTGACGTTGGTGAAAAGCTGCTTTGCCAAATGAGTCTTACGGCAGGCGAACAATAGCTTCAGTGTCAGGTTCGCGAAGATGTACACGCCCACCTTTTTACCCTCTGGATGCGCATATCGCTGGCTGGATCGATCTGTAAGACACGTTGTAAAAATCTTCTGTATCACCTCTGCTGTTGTGCCAACAATTGAAGTTTGATCGTCTTCGCCCGTGTCTAACGTATTGAGCTTCTTGGTCAAATCTGGGCGTTTGTTCAGGGTCATCGATAGCTTGGATAAGGAACCGCATAACGAGATGCTCGTCTGAAGCATGATGGTTCCGTACGTCGGGTGGTTCAGCGCTGTGGTACAGGAGCTGGCGGTGTTCTCGTTAGTTTTCTGAGATGGTGACGCGAGCGCCGGAGAAACCACGTACTTGGTCAGGCCCGTGAGTAACTGGTGTGCGGCGAGAAGGTCGTCAAAGTTGACATCTCGCCAATATTCGAAGTAGTCCTTGACGAAGGCGGTGAATCCAGGCCAGGCGGTGCCCTGGTCTTCGGGGAGATCATCCTCCTCCGGCAGGCACTTCTCAACGAGCTTTGCTATGGCATTGGAATTCCGATAGCCATTCTTGAGTTCGGCGGCGAGGTCGAGGTACTGTTGGGGTAAAGGCGGTTCGACACGAAGCCAGTCGCGGAGCCCAATGCCGTTGCGGCTTTTCAGAAAGCCTCGAATGCTAGTCAGGAACTGAATAGCCAAAGACATGGTGTATAATTGCAGAGAAGAGACCTCGCTATCGCCAAGGTCGGCACATGGTGTTGCACAGACGTCCCAGCACAAGTCGGATTGGCAGCAGGCGTTGGGATTGGTTCGAGGTTTGTCGCCAGACCGGCCGGCGCTCTAGTTTCCGTGCATTCTTCTTTGGTAGGGTGAGGTGGTTGAGGCGGGTCGGCACCTAAATCATTACCTCTCTGTACCGAGGTAATGTTGGATCGCGAGCTATTGAGAGCTATTGAACATGGAGTGAATGCACACGGGCAAGGGCTTGTGCAGTAGCCCCTACTCTTCAAGTTGTACAGTAGAGTAGGTAGTAGGTAATGTGGCGTGTGAAAGTGGCTGAGGGATATGTGGCTTGGAAAGCAAACAAGGGCTACCTATTAGGTTAGGTAACTAACTTGACCATGCACCCTGAGTACTCGCCTAGGTGGGTCGGGTCCACTCCACTGTTCCCTCTCGCTCTATGCAGCTAAAGAGATATGTGAGTTGCCGCTTCACACATGCAATATGACACGCATTAGAGTGACATCACCTATGCTCCACTTGGCCAATTCCCGGCGCAGTTGTCACATGCATCGCAAGCAGCTTGTGTGCTGTAAGGTATTGTCAATTCCCCATTCTTAGAGGTTGGCCAGTAGGGTTTCTTAATACGTGTTCAAATTTCCGTAGCAATAGTAGATGTGCCTAGGTCTACCGGGCTAGACATACAGTAGTGATTGATATCAAGTTACATAGATTGCGTCCTTAGGTTATATGTACACGGGTTTGGTTTCAGACTTTCTCGATGCGCTGTACAACCATAGCTGTTGCGGCCCCGCCGCCGTTGCAGATAGCAGCAACTCCATATTCGCCAGGCTTGAGTTGATGAAGCAACGTGGTTAGAATCCGAGATCCCGAGCTGCCCAAAGCATGGCCTAGGGATATGGCGCCGCCTAGGGGATTGACTCGTGCATTTTCCAGACCCAAAATCTGCCATATTCTGTCAGTCATCGTGTCCCGAATGTGGTATTACAAAATGAGTGGAAACGTACCTGCTCGTTGGCCTTGATAACGGCTGCAAAGGCTTCGTTGAATTCCCAAACAGCCACCTGGTCCTTCGTGATTCCAGCGCGTTCGAGCGCAATAGGGACGGCTTTGGCTGGGGCAATAGGAAAGTCGACAGGGTCTACGGCCGCGTCTGCTGAACTGCATATCCGGGCTAATACCCTCGAGCCCGACCCAAATTCTTGGGCAACTGACTTGTTGCCGAGTACCAAAGCGCTAGCCCCATCGTTGAGTGTAGATGAGTTAGCTGCTGTAACAGTGCCTGAACCATCGCGAAGAAATGCTGGCTTGAGAGTCGGCACACGCTCTGGTTTGATGTCCAAATATCCCTCATCAGTGTCGATGATTGTGTCCCCTTTCTTGCCCTGGACAGGAACGGGTGCGATCTCGTCCGCGAACACCTTGTCCTTCCAAGCAGCTTGCGCGCGCTCGTATGATCGAATCGCGTATTCGTCTTGCATTTCGCGGGTGATGTTGTGTTTCTTAGCAGTCGTTTCGGCGCATATTCCCATGTGAAATTGATCGTAGACATCGGTAAGACCATCTTTAATTAAACCATCCTCCATCTTGAAGTGGCCAAAACCGGGCAAACCGCTTGCTCTAGGCATGTAGTACGGGACTTGGGACATGTTCTCCATGCCGCCGGCCACTTGCGCTTCACTTAGGCCAAGTTGGATATTCTGAGCTGCGAAGACGACGGCTTTTAAGCCAGACGCGCAAACCTTGTTGATTGTGATAGCCTCGACGCCCTTGGGTAGCCCGGCGAATATAGAGGCTTGTCGAGCAGGTGCCTGACCGACCGACGCTTGCAGAACATTTCCCATATAAACATCCGTAATCTTGTCGACGGGCACTTTGGATTTCTCGAGGGCCGACTTTATGGCAACGGCGGCAAGTCTCGGCGCCGACACAGTGAGAAATGCGCCGTTAAACTAGGAGCAATGGCCCGTCAGTCCTGGCATGGCAAAAAGGAGCATCTATTGTTTCAAAGTGCTTACTTTAGCCGTGGGGGTTCTAGAAGCGCTCAAAATATAGGCGTCTTGGACCTCCTGTCGAAGCGCATTTTGCACTGAGAAGTAACGAGCCAATGTATGCCGAGGTCTGGCATGCAACGCGGCTCGGAAGAGCGGCCTGGCTGTCTGTAATACCATGTTGGCAACGTGTGGCCTGAATAGAGTGCGAGCTATATTGACAAAAAGCCTATAAGACGGGACAAGAATCAGCGCAAATATCGGCCCCTGAGGAAATCACACATAGTTGTGTTCAGAGACTGCAATGGCTCAAGAACGTAGGTAGACAGGCCGTATTCCATGCATGTGTAGCTGGGCAGCTCGGTTGCCGACGCTACCCCGGCTCGTCGGCTTGTGGCGGGCGATCACAGGCGTGACTCGGACCTCTCGCCTCATTCCCCGCTCTTCCCCAAGTTTGAATGCATATGCATCTACCAGACCGTTTATACGGCGGGGATGCATTACTTAAGTACCTTAGGTACCTAAGTATTGACATTCAATACATATCCAGTCTACCTACCTAGTTTAGTTCCAAATGTGGGTCCATATCTATCCCGGCCGTGGTCGCCGTCCGTTTCTCTCCTACGACAATACCTACCACTTCCCTCACGCATACGAGCCTACCATCTTCTGCTACACCTAAAAGATCGTCCGTCATATCTTCGCGATTCATCGTCCCTCGACGGTTTACGTTTCTTGATATTTCGCAACGCAAGTTTCTTTCAGGGACCTGGGGTTTCCCCTCTCCTTAGCTTTATCGGCATTTGGTTCTGGCAGCCAAGCCTGTTTAGTCATCATGTCAACCGCCGCCCGTCGCCGTTTGATGCGAGACTTCAAGGTATGGCCAGTGACTCCGAGCCGTCATTATTATTGCTGGCACACATGACTGATGATGTTCGGTGTGTAGCGGATGCAGACGGACCCTCCTGCTGGCGTCTCTGCGTCTCCTGTACCTGACAATGTTATGACCTGGTAAGGATAATGCTTAAGCCTTAGCTATCCGTAATGATCCCAGATTGACCTCCGCGTGTAGGAATGCCGTTATCATCGGTCCTGCCGACACCCCATTTGAGGATGGAACTTTCCGCCTGGTGATGCATTTCGAGGAACAATACCCGAACAAACCGCCTGCCGTAAAGTTCATCAGTCAGATGTTCCACCCCAACGTATATGCCACCGGAGAACTTTGCCTGGATATCCTGCAGAACCGGTGGAGTCCTACTTACGACGTGGCTGCAGTCTTGACCAGTATACAAAGGTACATACAGTCGACGATGATGTAGCATGGGCGAAGCTGACTGCCGACTGCTAGTTTATTGAATGATCCCAACACGGGGTCGCCAGCGAACGTCGAGGCGTCGAATCTGTATAAGGACAATCGGAAAGAATACACGAAGCGGGTACGTGAGACAGTAGAGAAGAGCTGGGAAGATTAATTCCGCACATGCGCTTGGGATGGACGAAGTATGGCCTAGGAGTGGGAATTCACTATCGGGAGCTGGCGTTTCGGTAGGTTAGGAGGGAGCATACATCATGGTAGCAAAAGACGGGGCGTCATGGCACGGCCACACCTACATGCCAATGATGCGGTATCTTCATGGCTGCTCGGCTGGCGTTCGTAACAGTATGCGTGCTAGGTGGACGGAGTCCTGCCGGGTTTGTTTACTAGGTATCATTCTATTGCTTTAAGGTTCACTTGGCATGACAGCGGCGTTTATCGCAAATCATCTCGATTGACTTATTCAAAGACCCTTATTCGGTTTACACTACGAAGTTCGCTGTTGAACCTATACATGTCCACGGGTCTAACCTTTTTTTCGCTTGAAACGGCTGCATAGATTCGCCGGCAGAACCGTGAAGGTCATACGTACATGAATTGAGCAATGGTGGTGCATGAATGCGCAATTTCAATACCCGCCTCGCATGAAACAAGATGATATGGTACTTACAGTACCTATCTACACTACGTGTGGACCGCCGCAGTTATCTCTTTTCAGACATGCTACATATAACGTGCTACATACCGATGCAATGTTTATTTACGTTTTCGACGAATTGTACATACTGGTCGGGATCTTGGGCATGCTGGGTTATTACCGCGCGAGTCTCACGATTTGCGGTCCTAAAATAAGGTTATATGACTCGACGCTCTTGTCCCAGCACCTGGAAGGTGCCCGTAGGTGGGGTAGATGAAGGGGCCCGGACCCCTGATTCTGTCGTCGAATACAGGCACATATACAGGCATGTAGCCGCTACAAGCCCGGGCGGGAACTCACGCACAGCAGCTAAAAGCCGCCGAGGGATGCCAGTCTCTGGGTGGCCCTGGGGCGTGCGTTACTCAGGCACCATCAACCAACCCTGCCTTTTTACTTGGACTGTTCACTGTTCCCTGTCCTCGTCCTCGTCGTACTCCTTCTCCCAGCCAGTCATCTCGGCTTACCACACAGCTGCCTCCAACCCAAAACGCGACTCGAGATACCGGGGCAGTTTTGGCTGCGTCGTCCTACGGCAAGCCTGTGTTATTGCTGCCGACCAACGCACCTTTCTCTGGCCTGTTCGCCGTCCAGGCGGCCGACGGTATCAGAACCACCGTCCACCATCGCTTTATCGCTTCATCGGGCTATGCGTAATATGAGCTAGGCGGCCCGTTTCCGTGTCTCCCTGGTCCGCCCGCCTGCTCTCTCCCACCTCACAGATCGCCGCCTTTACCTCGCACCTCGCACAACCCACCGCTTGCTGCGCTTGCCCGCGCGTCCACGCCACCATGTCGAGCGCAAACAGCATCAAGGTCGTGGCCCGCTTCCGCCCGCAGAACAGGATCGAACTCGAATCAGGCGGTGAGCCCATCGTGACATTCGATGGCAATGACACCTGTACTATCACCGTGCGCCCAACCCCGTCCCCACGTCCCCCCATCACCTGTCTTTGTCTGTTCCCTGACTGACTCTTGCCGTAGTCGGCCGAGGCTGCCGGCTCCTTCACCTTCGACCGGGTGTTTGATATGAAGGTGATGCAGCACCAGATCTTTGATTATTCCATCAAGCCGACTGTAGACGACATTCTCAACGGCTACAATGGCACCGTCTTCGCTTACGGCCAGACCGGTGCCGGAAAGTCCTACACAATGATGGGAACTAGCATAGAAGATGACGGTGGCAAGGGAATCACGCCCCGCATTGTCGAACAGATATTCACCAGCATCCTGTCAAGTCCTCCCACCATCGAATATACCGTCCGAGTTAGCTATATGGAAATTTATATGGAGCGTATCCGTGACCTGCTAGCACCGCAAAACGACAACCTACCCGTCCACGAGGAGAAGAACAGGGGAGTTTATGTCAAGGGCCTTCTGGAGATCTACGTCTCGAGCGTGGAAGAAGTCTTTGAAGTCATGAAGAGGGGTGGCAACGCCCGAGCCGTCGCTGCAACCAACATGAACCAGGAGTCCTCCCGCTCACACTCCATCTTCGTCATCACCGTCACCCAGAAGAATCTCGAAACGGGATCGATGAAAAGTGGACAGCTCTTCCTGGTCGATCTTGCCGGCAGCGAAAAGGTCGGCAAGACTGGCGCAAGTGGCCAGACGCTCGAGGAGGCGAAGAAGATTAATAAGAGCTTGAGCGCGCTCGGCATGGTCATCAATGCCCTCACAGATGGCAAATCTTCACATGTGCCCTATCGTGACTCCAAGTTAACTAGAATCTTGCAAGAATCATTGGGAGGCAACAGCAGAACTACCTTGATCATCAACTGCTCCCCGAGTAGTTATAATGATGCTGAGACGCTGAGCACGTTACGATTCGGTATGAGGGCCAAGTCGATCAAGAATAAAGCAAAGGTCAACGCCGAACTCAGCCCATCAGAGCTCAAAGCCATGCTGGTAAAGGCCAAGTCCAACATCACAAACTTCGAAAATTATATCGCGTCACTGGAAGGCGAAGTGCAACTTTGGCGTGCTGGTGAGTCGGTTCCAAGAGACCGGTGGGTGCCTCCACTGTCGGACGGCGTTCCGATTGCAAAGACCGATGCAAAGGGTATGCGACCATCTACACCGTCGAGGCTCATCCCGGAAAGCCGCTCAGAAACGCCTGCCCTGACAGATCGTGCTGGCACTCCCAGCCTCCCCATGGATAAAGACGAGAGGGAAGAGTTTCTGCGGAGAGAAAACGAACTTCAGGATCAGCTAGCAGAGAAGGAGTCTGCCGTGGTAGCTGCTGAAAAGTCTCTCCAGGAGTCTAAAGATGAGTTGACATTCCTTAAGGAGCATGACAGTAAAGTTGGGAAGGAAAATGAGAGGTTGACGACAGAGGTCAATGAGGCTAAGATGCAACTCGAGCGTTTAACATTTGAGAGCAAAGAGGCTCAGATCACGATGGACGCCCTGAAAGAGGCAAATTCCGAACTCACCTCGGAGCTAGACGAGGTCAAGCAACAACTCCTAGATGTGAAGATGAGTGCGAAGGAAACGAGTGCGGTCCTAGATGAAAAGGAAAGGAAAAAGGCGGAAAAAATGGCGAAGATGATGGCCGGTTTCGATTTGGGAAGCGACGTATTCAGTGCTAATGAGCAAGCTATCGCCAGTGCTATAGAACAGGCCGAGGCTTTATATCAGCAAAGCTATGAAGGTAACCCCATACCCTCAGAGGATTTGCAGGAGCTCAAAGCGAAGCTCGTGGAGACACAAGGTATTGTCCGGCAAGCCGAGCTTTCACTCTACAGTGGTGTTTCTGGTGATGCCGAAGCACGTCGGCGAATAGAGCTAGAGAGCCGTCTAGAAACCTTACAACAAGAATATGAAGATCTCCTCGCCCGC
This sequence comes from Xylaria acuta, assembly GCA_022495125.1. NCBI lineage: Eukaryota > Fungi > Ascomycota > Sordariomycetes > Xylariales > Xylariaceae > Xylaria > Xylaria acuta. The sequence goes on along the minus strand of MU383168.1, from coordinate 144,379 downwards.
AATCTTGGAGATGCCGATATCGAAGAAGTCAAAGATCGGTTGCAGAAGGCGTACGCCAATAAGCAAACCACACAGATGGAACTAGTGGACGAGCTCAAGGCCGATATTGCTCAGAAGTCTTCCGAGAATGCCCGGATGAAGACTCTAATCGAGGAACTACAGTCTCGCATCAAGTCGGGGACTGTGGCAGCGCCTGGTCTTGCCAATGGCAAGACTATCCAACAACAGATTGCCGAGTTCGACGTTATGAAGAAGAGTCTGATGCGAGATCTACAAAACCGTTGCGAACGCGTCGTTGAGCTCGAAATTTCGCTGGATGAAACCCGAGAGCAGTACAATAACGTTTTGCGATCATCGAACAATCGCGCGCAACAGAAGAAGATGGCGTTCCTTGAGCGCAATCTCGAGCAGCTAACCCAAGTACAGCGCCAGCTCGTAGAGCAAAATAGCAGTCTCAAGAAAGAAGTGGCTATCGCCGAGAGGAAGCTCATTGCGAGGAATGAACGCATCTCTAGCTTGGAAAGCTTGCTGCAAGATAGCCAAGATAAATTGATTGCCGCGAACCATCGGTTCGTTCCCCTTGCATATTAAGGGAACTAGCACGTGCTAACAGGTACTATAGATTTGACACTCAGCTCACAGCCGTTAAGGAGCGCTTGGAGGCAGCCAAGGCAGGTTCAACTCGTGGCTTAAATACGGCATCTGGCGCCGGTGGCTTCAGCTTTGCCAATGCGGGCAGCCGTATTGCGAAACCGCTTCGAGGAGGCGGCGGTGACGCGCCTGCTCAGGTTCCCACTATCGCAAATCTCCAGAACGAAGGCAATGCGGGTAAGAGAAGCAGTTGGTTCTTCCAGAAATAAAAGCGATAAGCAATAACCGCACCGAAACCTTGGAACCCCCGAGGGGTAACCTGAGATAGAAATCGCGTGTTATTACAGGAATATTATACCCCGCCGCTACTCAGAATTTTTGTTGTTGCTCCATCTTGGAATTGACGACAGAAAGCTTTTTCGAATAACAGACGTATAGGGGAAGAAATGGCGGATCTTCCCCAACCTGTTGGGAGGTAGATGATGACCAGACCGCCACGAGATCGTGGCTTCATTGAGTGAATGTAGAGCAGACAACTATTCGAATAAGACGATGAATCGGTCATGCGATACGCTTCACGGCTTTTTTTCTTACCTGGGATACCACCATACAGACAGACATACATCAGGGACGGGGAGTTTGAGTAACTGAACTACGACGAGAACCACGCTGGATGGACATTTCCGAACGGATTGTATGGGTAGAAGAGTCATATGAGTGAATAGCATGTCAATAGAAAGACTCAAATCCCACGGTATCGCACCAGTTTCTTCTTATTAATATCCTTCGCCGCTGCAGAGGGTCGTTTCTTGCTTACGTTGGACAGGAGCAAAGGGGCGGTTTCTCGAAGTGATCCGTCATCGCTGAATCGGTCACCATGACGTCCATTTATCTATTTAGGCGATAACCAGGACAGAACAGATGTCAAGGTACTTGAGTGTCACCGAAAGAAGTGTTAGGAACACCAGCGACCCAGGCGAGGCAGATAGTAGCAGCCCGAACGAAGTGTGGATTGGCAGAGGAAGAATTAGAGTAGGATGCTGAGAACGAAATTGGATGATGTCTGAAGTGCCTGGACTCGAATGCGAAATCGATCTTTTATCTGACATGCTAGGATAGAGAAATTCGTAAAATCCATGGAACAGTGCTCGCCAACAGTAGACGCAACACCAACTGCCCCAGTTGTAGTTATCGTCCATCTCGATTCACCACGATTTATATAGGCCTGGGAAAGGTTTACTAGTACCGCTATCTACCCTTTTTCTACGTTCCTCTTCACACAGCCATTCACGAGGCAGTTTTGCTTTCACTTTTTCTCAGCTCTGAATTAAGATCCAAGACGGAATACAGCAGATAAAACTTTGGAGGGATCTTCAACTCGAGTTCAGCCCCTCCAATTTCCAATAGATTTGAGAGAATCAAAGAGTATCTAGGGTATATAGCGATACTAGGATGAGAACCGACAGTTTGCGTATAGCGGCACATGTGTACGCATATGACTCGCCCGTCCGTTTATTCGCTCGTCCAACATCCTTCTCGTCGACCGTGTACAGACCAGTGCTCTCCTTCCACCCACCCGACCTCCTCCCCCCTCGCACAGTACCTCAGTCTTTCTCAAGCAACAGTGAAACGCCAAGCATGTGTGTGTGTGTACACAAGAGCTCCTCCATCTTATAACAAAGTTCAAAATATATTTACCCGCCTCATTCACCCCTATCCGAGTCCACGTCCATCTTTTCCGTCGTTTCTCTTGTATTTTCAGCCGACCCAGCTGTCGAGCTTGCTTCAGCGCTTCTCCTCGTCTCGCCGCTACCAATAAATTCAGTCTTCTCATCGCCTTCTCCCATGTTGGACAGCGCGGTCCTCTGGTCGCCCTTCTGGGGTGTGGATGTCTGATCTCTCGAGGCTTTCGGGGTTGTTGGGACAATAACGTTAAGGACGCAGTCGTCCAGGTGCTCGTAAAATTCCTGCGCCGTCGAAAACCGCGTCTGGCAGATGGAGCATTTGGCATCTCCACCGTTGCGAGAACTGCTCCCAGTGATGATCATCTTCCGGCTGTTGGGGGGTGTTTGCTCGACATTGTGTACAGCCGTCAGGTGCCGCTTGAAGACGTCAGCCCGGTTAAACGCCTTCTCGTACGCTGTTCCCGGGCCTGGACAAAATGGACAGACCATAGTCCCTTTGTAATGCGTTAAAGCATGTCTATTCTTGTCATACTTGCGTGCAAATCCTTTGGTATGGTATTCGCATGTTTCTATCGGACACTTCTCTGGTCTCTCTTCTTGGTGCGTGAGCATATGTGCCGTGAGGTCTTTGAAAACTCGGCCGCAGTCGGGGTGCGGGCACCGATTCCGATTGTCCTCGGCCTTGGAGATATTAGGACTACTATGAACGGTGCTTTCGAGTGACGGGGGCACCGATGGTGCCAATATAGGCCCCTGAGGTGGGGCAGGAGCAAGCCTCGGTGCTTCCAGGAACGAAGGCTGTCGTGGCAGCGTGTACTCCTCTATCATCCGAACTTCATTCTCATCTTCACCACTGGAACTGTCGTTCTCGTTGATATCAATTGATTGTCGCACCTCCCGCATCCAGTCTTTTAGAATAGACATCGGAGGCCAATCGCCACTCGCCTTACCACTCCTATGAGGATGGAAGTGTGCCCGTCGTAAGTGAGCTGCGGCATTGTAGTAAGCGCCATATTTCTTTTGAGTGACACATGCTTTACATTTAGACAGCGGGATGAGTGGCTGTGGTGCGTTCGGACTCGGGTTAGGTGGTTCGGTGCAAACCCATCGCTTTACTAGAGCGGCATGCTTGGCGTCGGTATGCCTACGAAGTTCGTGTTCACCGCGGAAGCCTTCAGGATATTCATTGCATTTTGAGCAGAACACTCGCCGGAGAGGGGGACGTTGATACGAGGTCCTTAGTTTTGTAGGAGAACCGAGACCCCGAGCAATAGCACGCGTAAAGGCAGGGCTTTCTGCTACAGTGTGTCTCCTTTCCTGTTGCATTCCGAAGGCAGACGGTAACATATCCTGATCACCTCTGTTTGCCCAAGGGTCTATTGGTCGCCATTCAGAGATGGACCTGCGAGGTTCCCCAGCCTCACCAACGGCCGTCGGCTGCGTATAGGAAATGTGACGGTAAATGGGTGTTCGCTGTCGGAAGAATCCGTTGAACCCGACATTATCAACCAAATATCCACTCCCTAGTCCTAGCAAGAAGTCTTTAGTCGAGCGAATACCCCATGTAATCCATTCCTCTTTTCGAACCGCCAACAGTGCCGTCGCGAATAGAGCCCGGTTGTTTGCATCCATTTCCAGAACCGGATTATCGAGAATCATCGGGGTAGACCACGCGAACACGTGCACAAGTGCTTTATACACGCTGTGCATCGCCATAGCTCCCCCAGAGATGGGTAATCCGTTTTGAGCCTGAGCAGAAATGGTTCGTGATGGTGTCGAAATTAGATCAGCCAAGATCGTCCTCACGATGCTAAATATGCAGAGCGAAATAAAGATAGCTAGCCAGCCCTTTGGTTCAGACACGACTCTCCGCATAGTCACGCCCTCGAAAGACTGCAAGAACTGAGCCATACAGTTGTAGATTAATCGGTTACGGCTATCGTAGTCCATATCGTCAGGAAGAAGCTGGGCATTAGAGACATTAACTTCCGTTCGTATCGACGGCTCGGGCTGTTGTAAGTCGTAGAAAAGTATTTCTCGTAAGAGCAGTTTAGCGCGGTACAAAACCGGATATTGTACAGCCTCTGACTCCCTGCTCTCCGACATGAAGCCCGTCAGTCTAAAAAGTTCCCAAAACAGGAAGGGGACGCCTTCAATATTCCAGCTCGCGGCGAGTACTTTCAGCACGGGCGGCGGGTAGTCCTTCGGTTCTTTTGAATAGGTTGCCAGTGTAGGGTTTGGCATGGGTAAGGTTGCTAGGTCCTCGGTCCACCAAAAACCGTCATTAAAATCAAGGTGAGTCTTGACCAGATCTACCATGCTTTGACTAACAAGGTACGTCCTCTCAAGGTATTCATTCATATTCCGCCGTCTCGCCATTGGGGACGTGACGGGGGTGTGCGTTTGCCTCGGAGAAAGGGCTTCTATTTCACAGTCAAAAAGTGCACTCGCAGCGCCATAGAACAATGAGCCTACCTGGTAACATATAATCGGCCAAGTTGGCGAGAGGGCCGCGGTGACATCCAAGGACGGCCCATAGCTCATCGCCACCAGAGTTTGGATCCTCAGAGCAAAATGCGCAATCATCTCTCGAATCGCACTGCAATCTGTCAGCTTATGCTGGATATCCCCAGTAGCAACAATTCGCCTACTGGTTTGGCCTGGACTTTACAACGAAGACAAGGTCCAGTGTCGCGAGGCAGTCTCAGCTCTCCGATAGACTCTAGCCTAGAATGGCCAACTCGACTTCGTTTAAGCGGCGGGAGCATAGGGTCAACCTCCGCCTCTACTTGTAACGAGCCCCGATGCTGAGAAGGAAATTCATTTGCAGGATAACCCGGGACTGAGCCTCGGCGATCTCTAGGTTGGTTCATCGTGGCCAACCCCGGTAAGGTGGACGGCACTGAAAGACGTGGTAAAGGAGCAGGAGAGCCCTGTTTGAGGTGATCCGTACCAAAGACTCTGGGCTGCGATTGATCCGAGAATGTAATTGGCAACACGCTGCTGACTAGCGATCCTGATTCCCTCTTCAGAGGTTTCGCATGCCGCTTCATATGCTCGTCCCGATCCTCGGCCGTTGAAAATCCGTAGATTTGATGGATGCACTCATCATTCCAACATTTAAAAGAAACTTGACGCCTGGAGATCAACGGCACAGAGCCCCTCGTTCTCCATCCCCGGAACACGGGATCGTAATACGAGATATTCTGATCCAGCCATAAACCATAGCCCGGGGGGGCCTCGCCAGGAGCAGTATGCCCCAGAACGTCGAGGAATCTTGCATCGTAAAGGTCAAGGCCTATAAATGCGGAGTGAGAAGACGAACTTGAAACCCCGAATCTCGGCGACGTACCTTCATCTATTAGGTAGCTCTCGATACATTCGCATCGGTATTGGAGTGACCGAGATTCCTCAATTTCACAGAGAATAGGAACATTACCAGATAAATCTTGGCAGATTTCCCCTCGTCAGCATTACAAAGCCAGTGCGTGATGCGTCGATGCATCCATCGGTGTAACCATGGGAGAATAATGAGGAAGGAACATACTTTGACTACGCGCATACGCCTCCAGAGCACGATGTTTATGCCGTAGCATGTCCAGCTCAAGCCGACCATTGGGCATATATCTAGCCGGCAGCAGCGCGGCCAATTTCGCCTGGATTTCATCTTGCTGCTCGAAAAGTCGTCGGATCGTGGGATCCAACGACGGGTCGAAGCCCGGTGCCGCCACCGAAGTCTCTCGGGTATCCAAGATGGAACCGCGACGATCTTGTCGCGGCTCAAAAGGGTCAGCGGCCATCCTTCGCCAAATCTTATATTATATATAATATTTTGGTTTTTCTTCTCTCCGTTTCCTATTCGCCTCCTCCCCGATCCCCGCCGTCACGGGTCCACTGAGACCGGTTCAATCGGCGCTGGAAAACCTCTCACCAGCCGCAGGCGAGGCGAAAACGCTTAGACCGGTACTCCAGACGGTTGTGCCCCGTGGACGGACTCGTCGATGGCTTCTGGGCTCTCCACCTCGCCGAGCTCACTCTCACTCTCGCGTCCCAAGTGTTCTCTTACTAAAGACATCAAATGCGGCTTACGAGGCTAATAACAACCAAAAACCACGATCCGGGATTTAGCGCTGGAGTTCTAGAAGCACCAGGCGAAGTGTAAAAAAAGGGATTAGACCGTTGTGATTGGGATCAAGAGCTCCCCATCCCGACCTGAGCCAATGACAGGCTGGGGAACTCGGCTGGTCTAGGTTTTGACGTAGGGGAAGAGGGCGAATATGAACTTAGACCAGCTGGGCTATCCTAGTCGAGGAAGAAGCCGGGCTGAATGAAACAATGGGGTAGTCACCGTCTTAATTTTCAGGTTGGTTTGTTTTGTAATGCAATGCGGTGCAGGTGTCTCGGTAGCAGGTAACCAAGCAATCAGGTAGCGGCACTGGTAGCAGGTATTACTGTAGGTATCCGGGAAGGAGAGAAGAGAGGCCGAGCCGAGAGACGCTGGGCGAGGGCGAGGGCGAGGGCGAGGGCAAATTGGCTAATAGCTAATACTTCGGCCGTCACGACCGATGAGGGCAGAGAAGGCCTCAGACAGGTAGATGGTGGGTCGTAGCCGGCGACGGTAGATTGACAAAAAGCGTATCAGTAGTGTCGGCGCTGAAGTATCGCTTGTACTACCTACCGAGGAATGTAGGTAGGTAGACAGCATCACAGAAACACCAGGCATCGCGCGCGCGCGAGCTAGGAGGTACTTTGCAAGGTTAGGGCTGCATTCTTGCCTCCAGCACACCAAGCATCACAAGTGGGCAGCCGTGCAGGGCAGCAGCAGGCACCGGACCAGAGCCAGGGCAGGACAGGGCAGGACAGGACAGGGCAGGGCAGGCTGGAGCAGGGCTAGACAACTAGTAGGTAAGGTAGGCACCTGGTGGACCCAACCTGCCTTCTAGGTGGCCTAGCTACATGCCTAAGTACTGTACAGATGTAGTGCAGACCAGGTACCTTCGGTTGGTGTAGGTACGAATACCTAACAGTACTTGGAGGTGATCAGCACCGACATACCTACGCTACCTCGCCGACAGCGCAGCTGTACTTACAGCCGTGTCTATGTATGTAGGCAGGTACCTGGTAGCTAGCGCAGACAGGGTGGACATTGGGAACCCGCCAGACGAGAAACATGTACAGTAGGCTATCCTAAAAGCGGAACTACGCTTCAACCGCCCGCGCGTCGAAGAATTGCGCGATAGAGCAGGCTGTTGTAGAGTAGAGTAGGTACATACATAGTAAGTAGAGTTGGGATGGTCCAGTAACAGATCCCTGATCCAGCGTAGCTTGTGCTGTAGGCCAGTGGAACCACCCAAGAGGAAAGAGAAAAAAAACCGAAGGAAAGGAGCAAGGGTCCGTTTAGTGACTACCTAGGTAGGTACTAGCGCACTTCGAGAGCTCCCAGATTCGAACCAGGTAAGTACCATCTAACAGGTAATCTATGTAAGTAGGTAGGTATGCTGTAGCCTGCACAGCGACGGGAGCAAGAAGTGTCAGCTGTTGTTCGTTATAGCCAGGAGGTCAGCGCGCGGATTATAGTACATGTGATGTAAGTCTATATGCATGCATGAGTGAGGTGTGCATATTGTGTAGCTGCAAACTACACATGTACAGGTAGAACTAGACCCGGCTGAAAATACCGATATATAGATGTACGTACCTACAATATCTACCTTTGAAGGTACATGTAGTGCAGTATGTGGACCGAGGGCAAGGAAGGTACACAGCAATCCGTAAGGTACTTAACCCAAGGTCCACGGTATACCATCTGCTGTCGTGGTGTTCCTCACACGATATACTTGCGGCAGCGCACCATTACTTAGCCACAAGGTACTAATGGTTTTATCCTACGTGGGAGGGGAGACAGAGAGAACCGAACTCGAACGTTCGGCCATGAACCGGGTATTACACCACACTAGAGCCCTTCGGGCGCTCTCCAGCCAACGGCAGGGAGAGACAGAAGGCTGGGTGGTAGCAGCAATAGAAGTAGGGCGCAGGGTTCACTCGGCTGATAAGACGGCTCGCAATTAATACAGTCGGGTTAGAAATATGAAGACATGGGTCGTTGGAGTACATACTTACAACATGCCGCAGTGTATAAGTAAGGTGGTCTATGTAGCCCGGTTTGGGAGACCAAGTATAAGCTGGGGGATCAGGGACCAATTAACCTACTGCGTATATCATATGGTATGTTCAAGATCCGATCGATAGAGCAAGAAGCGCTTGGGTCATGTTCAGTCAAACTCGCCAGGAACGTTCCGTCCACTTTTGTCTCGGTGCGAGTTGAGCGAAGATAATCCTCATTTCAGACATACACAACTCACCATATGGCATTGCCTCGTAGGTAGCTTCGGTAGATCACCTATACTGTGCCCAGAGCATAACACGTGTTGTGCGGTTGCAACACCATACATGCGAAACACACACAACACTGGCACGGACCTACCAGTGAGTGTTTCGTCAAGGTTATTATACATAGTAAGAGTCTCACAATCGAGTCCCTAGTGGCGGCATCACACGATATAATCGTCAATAGGGTCGTACTACTGCTGCTGCACTGCCGGTGGGAGGTCGAAATGTTCGTTATAGACGCCTGACCGTTGGAATAAGAACACTTATAGTAGGAAGTAAGATGGGGCAAAAGGACCATAAGCGTCTCGGCATTTTCTCCACACGCGTACTGTAGAGTGTCACTCGCTCGCTTGCTTCATGCAGAGTTAAGGCTGCTAAGCTTAGGTAGCTGAATGCTTCAGGCAGGTAGATAAAATACGCAAAGACCTACCGGTGATAAGTACCTACGCACATCGCTTGACGGGCTAGCTGAGAAGTACTCGGGTGATCATCACAATATTGATTGGTGTGTCACTCTCCACCGACTACACAAAGTGCTACGGTACATGATGGCGTACAGTAGATACGTTGTGCTCTTCGAGTTCTGATGCTTCATAACTCCTCATTGGACTGATAAGGCTCGATCGAGATATTGCTCGCCTACGGCGTACATAGTATTGTCGTCAGGCTGGCATCAGCTCGGCATCCAGGAGCTGTATTGGCGGATCATGCCGTGATAACAACGGCACGACCTAAGCTAACCCATATTGATATATTACTTAATATGCGACTGTAATCAAGGGAAGCACTTGGTAGATTGTAGGTAGAAATCCTATCCGACAACATCTGTCAAGTCGACGGACTGAACGCTGAGTGAGATTACGGAGATGTAGGTAGTGACTCGTAACAGTACCAAGTGTAGCCGTCACTTATCGGTTAATAATTGCCTCAAGCTCTACTATGTAGTCTCCAGCCAGTATCGAGAGCCCCCCAGTCCCCGTCCCCCGTTTTTATGTGCAGTAATGACAAGCTGGAGATATGATGGGGATGGGCACCCCAAAAGGGCTGTCAATCATTCTTATCTTTGTCTCGATAATACCCCAAGATGGATGAAATTCATCTAACCAGGTTTCATCTATCTAAAGTTGCTGTGGCCGTTGAAAGAGACAAATCTCTTCGAACGTAGCAGACAATAGGTAATATCAGCTTGGCCGCCAACAACGAAGCCGAGTGCTGCTGCTGTATTAGCGGCCCCTCCGCCGCACTCCGAGTGTGATCATATGTTTTCTAGTGCATCTCCAGAAAAGGCGATCCCCCCAAGCCGTGGTTTCATGGACCGAGAATGGACACGTAGGCAGGTAGCTGGAGTGGTTCTACTGGATTATGCCGTCCCAGACAGCACAACAGTGCGGCACATATCAGACGGACAGCTCGCACAAGACACCTTCTGTCTGTTCTCCTCCGTCCAACCATCTCTCCCTCCATGGCATCCATCAGCTCAGCTGTGCGCGTTGATCGCTTGTTGAATTGGGGGGAGATGGTGCGTTACACTGAGCCGGTAGACACGCCGAACGCTTTAGGGCGCTGATCCCTTCCTCATCTAGGGCCTCGCAGCTTTCTCAACGGCATTGGCAAACCTGAAAGTGCCGAGGGAAGCTTACCGGCCCGCCCTGGCGAGATGAGCCCATTTTGTCTCTCGCTGGGGTCGCCGAGAGGACTTGACAGGGATCAAATATTCATCTCCTCGTGGGGTCATTGGAGTTGGTTAAGTTCTGTGCAGGGCAAGGCAAGGCAAGGCGAAGCTCCTCTTCCCTTTTTCTTTCCCTTGCTATTTTCCCCCTTTCCCCTCCCCCTTCTCCAGTTCTTTCCCTCCGCTTCCCCTCATCTTAATCAGCTGAACGTCCATCATGAATAGTGAAGAGCTAGGGAGTCTAGAGCTTCTCCTTATTATTCTTCAACTACCGGTATAGCTACTATGTAATTTTTTTCAGCCGCTTCAGCTCCGCATCTTGGTACGCCAGGTACACATGTCGTTTTCAGCCACGCATTCAAGCTTCCAGAAACCAACTCCACCAGATTTTAGAAAGCTGAATTTTCATAACACGTAGCAATAATACCGTAGCAAATCTGTAGCGTATATAGGTAGAGCCTGTCAATCGCACATTTATCACCATCTTAAAGCAGCAAGCGTGCATGGGGAAACATGCAAAGCATGCACATCAAGGGGTCCAGGACGCCTGAGCGTAATAACGCCGCGGCTGGGGTCCAAGTGCGAAGAGCATTGCGGACAGACGCCGCAGGACCCATGCCAATGTAAAGGCGGTCAAATGTCAAAACTGCTCCGATTTACCTGGATAGACAGAGATGCTCACGCTGCATTCCATCTCGTTCTTCGGCGGCAACGAGTTGACGTGCTTAAAGTGTGCCCCGACGCATACGGCTCATGCCTTCGCTACGCTTCCCTTCGAATCAACGTCCAAGAATCAGCTCGTCACATCCGGGATCGCGCGTCGCCAAGAAACAGGGTAATATAGGTGCGAACCGACTTATGGTTTCCCCGACGTCTACAGTATAGTCGTCACCATTCAACCAGATACAGGCAGACCTAGGTTAGTCGTCAGGAAGCGCCCTCCCCCGCCCCCGGTCTGCTTTTGGAAATGCCCTTTTCTTGTCATCTGCCCTTTCTCCTTTGCTCACGGGTCGACTGCCGTGCCCGCCATTGGACAGTGTCAAAGTGACCGCTTATTCTGGTGAGAAAGCCGGTAGCATGAGTTAGACGAGTCTGCGAGCTGCCGATCCATTCAGCTTTCCGGCCGGGGCTGTGTAGCCAAAACTATCACCCAGACGCTCTTTCGGTTAGTGAGTACCGTCCCTTCTTTGCCTTGCCTTCAGCTGGCCCCCAACAAAGACATCATGTAGGTATCGGCACTCCGGATCTACAGTACCTTGGTACTCTGATCAACACCCACTGTGCGATTACAAAGCTCCGGGAGAGCGGCGAGAATCCTGACATCGCAGCAACCCCTTGAGGCGACGGGGAGAAACCCTTGTCAGGACGTAAAATCGCGAAAGTTGCCATGCCCGGACAGGTAGGTAACGTATTTCGGCTGACGTATGTATGTACCTGAGCCACCGTTGACGACAAGACGAGGCCGGAAAGGTGCTAACTCAATTGGCCATGCTCATACTCCAGCCTCGAAATATATTCCCCTATACCTCAGGAAGTGCCGACGCAATTAGGTTGCCAATGTTTGTCGCGAGAGAATCTTGATGCCTCGAGGGTCATCTCTAATCAGCTATCTTCTCTCTAAGCTCGATTACGTATTCGACCGCCCCAAACATGCCGTTTGATATCACCCGTTACGTATTTTGCCGTGCCAAGAAGTATCATGGTCGTTGTAGAAAACCAGATAGAACTTTATATTCGTTTCCACGATGTGTAACAAAAATCAATCAGTGCGGGAGGACAGGGCCTATGCACGAGGCCGACATCCCCTAGCTCTCGCCTCAATCCAAATCTCTTCCAAATTCGCGAGATGAGAATGAAGCGAAAGTTATACCTCCTACACCCCAGTACCCTCCATATCCTTCCATTAGATGGTCAAGAATTGCCCATCACCTGGAACTTCGATATCTATATAATATTTTCCGCTCAACCTATCTAAGAAATCCATTCATTGGATGTGGAATCAAACCTATTTCCAACCCACTTCGTCAAGGGAAACCCCTTCGGTCCTCATGATCGATTGTATATCATCACAACGCTCCGGCAGTCATACTAGCTGAGATGTTGGACTTGATGGGAACGACCTCAAGAATCGGTGTAGTATTGCATTGTCCATGATACACCCTACACGGAAACGAGAGAATATATTTCTATGTTAGGTTGTTACACCCATCTATCTTAGATAGTCATAGCCTTCTTGTGCAACAAGTGATTTTATTTACGTAACTACACCCGGTCCGCGTGTGACACTCTGGAACACGCACAGCCCAAAACAAGATGAAGCCCAGCAATACAAAGGTAAGAATGAAATGAGACTTTTGTGGGGGAGAAGAAACCACCATATTCAACTAAATAAACCTCCCCATATAATACACCCGGTACGAATACGATTCTACAGTCACCTGCTGAGGAGTGTGGATTATATCCGAGGTGTCAAAAAAGGTACGAAGGAGACATGTGTCTCTGTCTAGCGCGGAGAAGACTGACGGCGACGTGCCTAACCCATATCGTGAGTTGATTTAAGTTCCGACACTCGCTATGGACTAATATCATGGAGTTCTCAGCTGAAATAGGTACACCGGTGAGAAACCTCCCACCCTCCCGAGCTCTATGATAATGACATATGAATGCCTACGAGCGACAAAGACAGCTAGATGGAGTAGAAACGGTCTGTATTCCAATAGAATATATACCGCCTCCAAGGTAGGCAGTGGCAGGAAGCAAAATATTGTGTGCTGGCCCCAGATACCAGGACGCCTGTGCGGCAGCAGCAAACTTCGTGTAATATCAGAATCCGGACCTTCTTTCAGATGCTCAACACAAAGCTACTGTCATCATCAAACAGTCCTTCGCGATCCAACCGAATTTCCGGTTTCCAATAGCCAGGTACAACACAACGGAAGACTTACTTGGTAAGACATGAAGACATGGAATAGCCATTCCCAATAAGAAAGAAATGTCACATACGTCACAAAGCCTTGAAGAGCAACTCGTCAATTTATAAATCAAGCTACTAGCTATTCTCATGAAACTAGACTATCCACAAAATCTAACTACATAATCTATATCATATCACGTATCATTCACATTCACATTCAAACTTCGAATCTGATGAGCCTCATTATTAGGTCGGTATTAGTAGTGGTTTAACAACATACATAACGAAACCAAGTCACTATCCAGACAATCACCAACTCTAAGTTTAAAGATCATACTACATACAAGTAGTGAGCCCTTCTTAAATTCCGCCCCTACTCTTCGTATCTTCTAATTTATTCTTCTTTACCCTGTAGGTAGCCAAAATCATGAATTCCATCTCACTCGGCTGCCTGACAAACGTGACTTCCTCCATTAGGAATTTTCCGTGGTTGTTCACCCACGAGGCAAGAATCCATAATTCTAGAACTCTATCATGAAATTGCTGTTCTAAAGACGTTATTACCTCCTGTCTCTTTTATTCCCTCACTCTAGCTGCGCCCATCTCTTTTCCCGCAGCGTCACTTCTTTCTCCGCGGCATCGCGCGGCCCATTCATTTCGTCTCGCCAGGCCCAGTACTCGCCCAGTCGGACCTCGGCATATTGAGCGTAATCAAAATCGATACGAGAGATGGTGGCCTGGATTAGAGCCCATATACCCCAGTAGAAGCCCGGTACACCTCGGAATATGTCCACCTCTGCATGCAGTTTCTGTGCCTCGAGTTCTTCGTCGATATTTTCGCCGTTTCCGGACCTCTCTACGAGGCTGAAGTAGGTGTGTGCATACTCACGGATGAATTCGAGCCGCTGCGCTCGCGTCGGCAGCACGCTGTAGTCGCACTCGAAGCCACCCCACTCAGCGAAGTGGTTTGCAAGGTCAAAGGCAGCAGGCGAGGGAGTCGCATACTCGTAATCGATGAAGTTTACCGAGGGCTGTTGTTGGCAGATGTGCTGGCCTTCTCCAAGTCTATGGCCAGCCCCATTCGTCCCCGGTCCCTTCGGCTCGATAATGACGTTTCCGCTCAACAGGTCGCAGTGCGCGAAAACGAGCTAGTGGGTAAAGTCGGAATTCAGTATGCAAATCAAGATAAGGAGAAGACACTCGGTCTTTCACGTAGGTTCTTCCGTTCTCTGGGGTGCCAAGAGGTAACAACTTACGCCATTCTTTCCCAGCCCGGGACGCTGGCTCAATTTTTCAACGAGCCATGCAAGCTCTTTTTGAAGTTCGGACTGCCTGGCGCGCTGAGCCTCTGTCTTGGTGGGTAACACCCTTATCCACTTCTGCATGACGGTCCATACGTTCGGCGCGGGTTTCCCCGGTGCGACGGGGTCGAGGGAAGAATCGTGAGAGTTGTTGCTTCCAAGCCCGTTGCTCTCCGAAATAGTCTCGTGTATGCAAGGCACGGTGGCATGCCACTGAGCTATGCGCCGTGCCACGGCGAGGTATATAGACGGGTCGCGCAGGTCGGCGGGCTGGCAAGCCTTCCCCTGGATGTAGCGGTACATCATGCCGTTGTCAAACCGAGCCAATAATGTCGGCGCCAGACCATGCTTCATGAGCAATTCGTGGTTTTGCGTTTCACGCTGCCGGTCGATGATGACGTCAGTACCATGGCCGTAGGCTCGCAGCAAGATGGCCTCGCTGTCGACCTGCTCCTTGGACAGCCCTGGTCTACGGTTCACGGCCTTCAGCAGCGTGTTTGTAATGCCGTCGGTGAAGCGCACGAATTCTATGGTTGAATGTGGACTTGACCATCCAGGTCGCAGGGCGAGGATGAGTTGTCGAGCGGAGGAATCATCGTTCGTAGAATCGTACGACAGGGGAATGTAATGGATCTGGGCCGCGTGGTCGCCATTGGCAGCCCCGTTCGGCGATTTTGAGGGCATGGTGTTGTGCAACAGACGGTCGTCTTCCTCTCCGGCCGTTCTCGAATGCCGTCGGGGTTGGCGTTGCTGTCGTAATGCCGACGTATCTGCTAAGCGAAGGATGGATTGCCGAAGGAACCACGAGCGTCAATGGCCAGTGCCTGGTATATGACTGCCCCGACGACCCTTATTAACCTGGCCGTGGATGGCCTCTGTCGTTCTGTCTAATGCCAAGAGGGTGGGTATCTTAAGATTGCAGAGACGCCCCGAATATAGGAGGGGTCTGCCAGAGAAACAGCGGCACGTGCCGATGTGGGTTGTTGCTCGCGCGTGATGGGTATGACGGTAGAGGACTACTATATTTGAATCTGGATTTGGGTGGACGAAAAGTGATGACGAGGTTTCCGTTTGGAGAATCAACGGTCTGGAGTATTTCGGTCGCGCGCCAAATATCCCATGCTAATCAACGTCATAAAGACAGTTCCAAAATTGCCCGCAAGGGAGGACGATGATCAGCAGCGGTCGGCTGTCGACGGCAAACGGCACAGCGTACTGCAGCAGAAGTAAATACAGTACAGCAGGTAGGTAGCCCTATCAATGTTGGAAAGTAGGTACCTACTGTAAGTACCCCGTGGTTGGTGAATGCTAGCAAATAAATGCCTTGCCTTGCCAATTTCAGGGGTAGCTGCAGGCGTGAATCAGAACATCCCTGGCTCGCTGCGGACCCGCGTCACTGGTACTTCCCATGTAGACTCTAGCCTCAGAATAGAATTATTTATTTGAACCGCGATAATCGCACGGCTCGCAATGCAGGATTCAATTGTTTCTTTTCAGGAACAGAAAGGGGCATCAGGTAACTGTTAATCTCATACGACCGTTCATTCAACCATCCATCTAAGCACAGTAGGTACCTACGGTAGAGAGGCTTCCGCGGGGGTGTCTTCTTAAATTGAGTTCCGTGCTAAGTAAACTATAAACTCTACCTACTACCCAACTTAGTACTTAGGTAAGTAGGGCGGGATGGACGCGAATTGCGATCGTGTATCATGAAAGTCGCGCGACCACTTACCTCATTTGGACGGTGAAAAGCGAATGGTTGCGTCTACCTTGGCATAACCTCCTGGGTGTTGCTCACCATCATAGCCCAATTTCCCAAGTTAGCAGACGAGCGCGGAACATGCAACAACAACTCGCCTTTTACCGTCGATCAAATGATACAGACACTCAAGTACCCGAGGTACTACACGTACTAAGTGCCGTTAAGGTGACGCAACGGCTTACATGTGCGGAATTCGAGTTCGACCCGCCAGAGTCAGCTGTGCGCCGTTATCTATTTCTGCTCTGTTTGTAGATACAGTAGGCATTGCACTGTAGATGACTCGTGGCCTTTTGCACCGCCCTAATCCGGCTTGGGATGAACCTCGCAGAGGGCGCTACCGAGTGAGGTGAACAAATCCATTTTTCAGCTGTCGCCATCGACGATTTGATTATCTGGGTGTTGTAGATTGCACACATTTATCTCCGTAAGGACCGGGTCGTATTCTCATCATGTCTTACCCCAAGACTCCTTTCAACCAATAACCCGCCATGTGGCGCTGTAGGTGGTATCCAAATCCCAAAGAAACGAAAGGAGGAGAGAAGAAGCTTGTCCATCACCCTCGAAAGAGTCAATCATCTTCTTCCGGTATCTTGAACCCCAAGGTCCGCGAAAACCTGCGGAACCACTGCATAATATGGGAAGCCCACTCATCTAACGTGTCGCTGGCGAACATGAGCAGCCTGCTGAAGAAGAACAGGCAGAGAAAGGACACGCTCGCTATGACGGCGAACGAGTACCAATAGTCGGTGCCATGCCAATACGTGTACAAATCCTCGATCTGTATCGAGAAGTAGCTCGTGAGGAAGCTGATGGGCAGAAAGAAGACGCTCAGCTTAGCCAGCAGCGTGGCGCTTCTGGTGAGCCTGGCCGTGGCTTCAGAGTCCTTCTGTTGCGTCAGGCTGAAGTACTGGCCGCGCGTACAGGTGTTAGTTCGGGACAACTTGGAAAATAGCATCCATAGGACTCAGGGGTCTTACCGTGCTCGAGACCGCACTGATTTCTCCCAGGTATCCTTCGATCGAGTTCAGCATCAGATACTGCAGCCGATCGCCCAGCCTGTCGAACCGGCTCAAGGCCATATCCGTCAACATTACCCTGCGGGCATCCTCGACGTGGCCGCTAGGTGCCTGGGCATCAGGTCTGCCCAGGGTCGTGATCTTGTTAATGAGATTTTTGTAGTTCTCGAATAAGTGCTTTAGTTCCCGGAGATCTTTGCTTAGATAGTGCAGGGTGGGAATGATATCTATGCTCTTCCTTCGGATTTTGGGGCGCTATAGTAGTCAGCATCATTGCATTGAAACTTACTGCACACACAAAAAGAGAAGAAGAGGAAGAAGAACTTACCACGCTCTCGAGTACTTTGTTGGTCTTGCCCGTTGTCAGCTTCTCATCCAACGAATAGCATCAGTCACGCAACTTACCATCTGCTCTAGTTTTTTCTCAGCCGTTTTTAGGGGGCCAGCCGCCACATAGTCTTCGAATAAGTAATAGAAGAGGTTACTGGTGCCTTCGTCTGCTAGGCTGACTGGCTCACCCCCATTAGCAAAGGACATCCCTGTTTCGTGTCGATCGATGCTCGGTCTATCACGAGCATGCCATTTACTCAGCGGCCGCCGAACCGAGTTGAGCGAAAGGGGCTTCCTTTTGTATAGGTCGAAGCCTTGGCGAGAGAGCTGTAGGAGGACGTCAAGGGTATTAGCCCTCATATTCTTTAACTCCTCGCTCTTCCACTTATCAGGGTCTTCCCTATCCGGCACGGGCTCAAACGATGGCTGTTCGTGTATTGACAGTACAGTATCTGATGATGGGGTTAGTATCGAGACAAACGGTTCCCAAATAGTCGCGGTAACATACGATCATTACACAGTGTCAACCATTGCCAATGCTTGGGAGGCATCATGCTTCTGTTGTGATATTCATGCTCCCCCGTTGACCGTTTATGCAGCCAATGGGCTCCAATACATAAGGCTTTTTGGGTCAGATCAGCAATTGCCTTTGAGATTTCTGGGAAAGGGTAACCTACCTTTTTGTGTCTGGTCTGTTGAAAAGTAATTCACAGTATTCTTGACCTGTAAATATAGCTCCATACTGTCGTCGTCCACATCATCCATTAACTCGCTGTCGCCTTTCTGGAGCTGGATACTCGAATGCGACTCCATGGGATGGTTGCTATTCACACCATGACCGACGTCCCCAAGCTCAACATCCCCATGACGATGAAAGTGCTTCGCGAAACCATGTCTATCTCTAGCTCGGCGTGAGGAATTTGTTGCCTGTCGTTGCGTCGACAAACACATCAGGCGGACTAATCTCTCAGAGAACTCATAATGGTTTCCAATGGCTTTTACGGCCGTCGCCTGAGCACTGGGATTCCATATATTACTTGAGACTAGATTAGTATGCATGCACACGTCACGGTGTATTCTGGGGCGATGCCTACATCCATCGGATTGGATATTCGGTTGCGTCTCGTTGACCCTTCAGTAGCTCCTCGATATCGACGGCATCGAGATCGAAGGCGATGCGCGCTCGCTCGGGCCCAAATTCCACTACAAAATTCTGGCTGGTAAGATTTATTGCATGTGGCGTGGCTTTTTGAAAGACCTCTTCGAGATCGAAATCTTCGAATTTGGACATTAGGCTATCCGGCGCCGCCGGTGGGTCGGGAGCCATAGACACGAAGGACCACAACGATGATATCGCGTCTACCAGTGCACACTATATGGATGGAAGTCTAATAGCAAGGCAAAGTCATATTTGAAAACTTAATCGTGCGCGAATAGGAGGGAATGCGAAGAATTTCTTGAAAGGTCAATCTTTCAAGGACTGTCATATGTTAAGGCTGAGGTGACATTCAGCTGTCCGGCCCCCAACCAACACAATGAAGCTGGCCTACGGACTGCAGGGATCGCTCTGGCCAGCGTCACGCGCGCGGCTACAGACACATCCATATGATATAGCTGCTGTGTTCTCCAATGGCCATGGTTCAGTGGCGCCACAACCATTCAAATCCACCTCTACTATGGCAAGGCTGGGAATGACTTCCCGTCTCATACGGCTATATTGCTTATGGCGAGTAAACTGTGGTCAACCATGATGGAAGAACACACGTCGATGCGGTCTGGCTTTCAAAGACGACAAGGTCCAAGATGACGGCGTCGCCTTCCATGTAGGGTAAGAAGACGCAGCCCTACTGTACGCTATAGATGACTCTTGGCTTTCTGACTCACCGAAGGCGCCGTTAGGGGTGTGCTGTAAATGCTTGCTTATAAAAATGCGAGGCATTGTATCTAAGGCATCACGAAATGTTTTCTTAATTAGTATATCGCCTTTCGGTACGCTCGTGATCAATGTATTTCGTACTACGGGATCTCGAGCAAGCGCTAACAAGTTAGAGGTCAAAGGCGCAAAGCCCATGACTCTTAACGGTGATCGACGTGTCAGCAGACCCGCCTCGACCACTTATTAAATCTGAGGAGCACACTGTCGCCGACGAAAATGTCAGTAGAAGACAGACCGGCAGCGGATACGACCGCTACATCCAAGTTTAGGATCCTCATCATCCCCGCCGACGAGGAGGGGTGCCGTTTCTTTCTCGAGAAATACAAGCCCTTCAGGCTTGCATCACTCCAGCAGGATGCCGATGGTACGTCGCACCACCAAGCGTCTCGAGAATGGCGATAGCAACGCGACGTGCATCTTATGCGCCACACGTAATACTTCACCTACCACGGGCTAACACTGTGTCAAATTTGCCGGTTGAACAGCATTCGGTTCCACTTACGCACGGGAGATCGAGTTCGACGACGCGGCATGGCTCGGCCGTATCAAGAACCCTCTGGCAACCACTTTCGTCGCCGTAGAGTCAGACAGCAGCCGAGTAGTAGCCTCAACTTCGCTGATCGGCCCGTTACCGAATGCGAACCCGACGGGCAACCCCTACCGGGTCGTCTCCGAGGCGATACCTCAAAGCGACGCGGCTCGCAGCGACAACGAAAGTCATCACGTGGACGGTGAGCCATTGTGCTTCCAGATGTCTGCCGTCTACACAATTCCCGAGGCCCGGGGGCAGGGGCTCGCCAAGTCCCTGATCAAGGAGGCGACAGAAGAGGCTCGCAACCGGGCACGGGGACGAGGGAGGCCTCTGGTGCTCAGTGTGGTTGTCTACGTGACCAACAACGCCGCGATATCCGTCTACGAGCGCTGTGGATTTGCGACGAGTGCAGAAGAGCCCAAGCTCGTATTTAATGCTCTCAAGAACGCGTCTGAAAAGGAGCTGAACATGCACTATCAAGGATTGTTCTAGTGCAGCATGTATGACCTTACCCAGGTATAATAGGTGTGCACATGTAGCAGGACGGCCGGATTCCGAGCGCCATTCGTCGAAATGAGGAGGGACCGCAAAGCACTGCTAGCAAACCTCGTCCTAGACTAACTGGGCCGTGGTCTGCTGCGGCGTAGCGAAGGTAGATGGGAATGGCGGGGAACGCCAAGATCACGGCCACTGCGCAATCAAATCCTGCAGGGGTCCCCCTTTTCGCACTTATTCCACAATTGGCAGCTTGTGACGTCGTTTCCGCACACATCGTCCAACGAAATCGCCGGTGCACAGGAGGGAGATTGCCACCATCCCAGATTGTTCCCCCATCCACTACGTTTCAGACCACGCCAGTTCTCTGGGGTCGATGATGATCCTGGCAATCCTTTCCGTTGATGCCCTGCGTACAAACCTCCCGAGCGTAGATTTGAGCGGACCCTGGATAATTAGACAGGTACTGTAGGCTTGGTACTTGCCAGTACTATGTAAGTAGGCTCACGAGATGGGTAGTGTGCTCCTAGAGGGGGAAATGGGGAAATGGGGGCATGTAAGTACATAACTGTAGAGAAATCCTACTTTCAGAGTATGCCCGTCTTTGCATTCTTTTGCTCGTCGTCCATCCAGACTCACCTACATTCGTTCCTTACCGTGAGACAGTTGACTGCACTATAGTCTGAAGGCGACAGCGTTGACAAGCCGGCCTTCGTTCCATTCTTTACATACAGATTTATATCCGGTATACCACGCTCGTTAACCCGAAAATCACTCCCGGTAATACACGGGAAGCAAAATCCATCGTAATACACGGCCACGAGAATCAGAAGAGGAGAGAAAATGCCTTCCATGCAATCCACCATCATCCTGGCCACGGCCCTTCTGGGTTCGCTGCTTCAGCACGCCGCCGCAGCCCCGGAGGCCGGTAGCAAGCGCGCCGACGTACAATTTCCCGATTGCATCTCGACTTGCATGCGCAACTCGGGCTGCTTCGATGCCAAGTGTATCTGCAAGAAGGCCGACGGTGGCATCTTGTCCGACATTGTCATCTGCATGAACCAGTGGTGTCCGGCCGACATTACGGCCAGGGACTTGATCGATCCCCTGGAGGGCGAGTGTGACCTGCCCAAGTCTGCCGTCCAAGACGCCGAGAAGAAAGGCGGTGTTCTGGATGACGCCGGTGACGAGGAGACGTCGTCTGCAAAGCCCACGGCCACGCCTACCCCCAGTGACAAGGGCAGCAACGACGGCAAGGACGAGATTACCATGACATTCGACCTCGGCAAGCCGCTAACCGCCGCCGCCGAAACCGCCACGA
Source organism: Xylaria acuta (assembly GCA_022495125.1). Classification (NCBI taxonomy): domain Eukaryota; kingdom Fungi; phylum Ascomycota; class Sordariomycetes; order Xylariales; family Xylariaceae; genus Xylaria; species Xylaria acuta. The sequence continues at coordinate 122,437 of MU383168.1, read as the reverse complement.
CCGTGACGCCCGCTATCTCCGGCACTCTAACAATTCCTACCGATGCTGCTATGACCGGTCTGTTAACTGACGGTGACAACGAGCCAACGACTGCTGTTACTGGCTCGCTGGGCGCGGCAACGAGCACCCCAGCCACAGCCACTCCTTCATCTAGTGCTGCGGCTGGTAATTCTAGTGACTCTACCGACGATGAAGGCAATGCTGCCGGTCTTTCGAGCCAGTCCTCTATCTTCGGTGTTATCGCTGCTATGGGTGTTGCGCTGGCTCTAGGTTTCTAAATGGATCAGGCAATCCCTATCTGCTCTGCCAATCCGATTTAGATGAGGGATTAAACGGTGTTGTGCCAAATAGGAGAAACGTGGTCGTCTACTTGGCAAGACTCTGGCATTGCCCTATCTAGTTTCATTGTATATAGCCGCCTTAGTTTGCTTTGAGCGTAATCATTTGCTGTTGAACTAGCGGTCATGATACCAGAGCATTAGCAATTGAAGTTAACTTGAGCCCAAATGCAAAAACTTTAATATCATTTTTACCACTTTTTATCACGGGCCAACTTGGTCACAAGCTGACTGGATCAGACTCCAGGAGCAACCTAATCGCCCAAATATAATGACGATCTGTTTGCTTAGTCGATTTGAGAAGTGCGGAATTATTACAGCCGAAGATAACTCCATGCTTTTACAATATCCCCTGTCGATTATAAGCATAACGTGGGACGTTTGCAATGAATGCTAGGGTATAGTTGCAGGATCTGAGCAAGCCTCGATGTTACTTCGTAGCCATAATACAAAACCAACCATCTCACCTCTATGACCATATAATTTTATATGCTCACCCAGGTTAGGTACAACGCGTCAGGCCTAACTCAGAGAAGAAATTCCCCCTATCACAAACCTAATTGCTGCAACAACTTATGTTATACAGACGCACCTGGCGACAAGATGTTCTCAAGTTTGCACCGGTACCAAGTCGCAGCCTCAGATCTGGGAACTGTCATTGATGGTTGTGTAAAGTCCTCCTCAAGAAATTGTCGGACGACTGCCTCAGCTTTTCCAAGTTTTCGTGCATCTTCCTCTGATAATCTTGAGCATACAACTTCCAGATCTTCGTGGTGCGCCATTTGAAGTATAATTGACTCAGCCCTGTTTATGATTGCTTGATCAATCCCGTTCATTGCAGCACAACGACTGCCAAAGCTAGAAATGCTTCTGCCGGGTGCAAACTGGTACAAATATGTCACTTGGTCTTCCATTGTTAGAGCGTCGAGATCTATGTGGATTTCCATATGGGCAAAGGCTAACTCAGCACTTTCTGCGAGAAAATGGCCGCCTAGGATTTCATGGAAGTGGGTTGCAACTAGGAGCTTCGGTCGTTCACGGCCAAGGCCAGCGAAATGATTAATGGCAGCGGTTACTAGGCCTGCACCGTCTTGGCTGTTTGTCCCTTTCCCAAATTCGTCAATGATAATCAAACTCCGTCGGGTTGCGAAGTTCATAGTAAAAGCCACCTGGCGTAGGTCGGTGGCAAATGCGCTCTCGGAGCGAGCCACGCTTTCTCGCGTTGCAATTCGCGTTAAGATACGATCTGTTAGGCCTATTTGAGCATGCTCAGCTGGTACGAAGCACCCAATATGTGCTAGATAGACAATAATTGCAACCTGCTTAAGATAGACGCTCTTTCCGGAATGATTGGGGCCCGTAATAATGACTGTACTTGGCAATTTTAGAGAGCCATCAACTACCTCGAAAGTCGATGTGTCCTCGTGTTCGTGCGTGTGATCCCCCATTCCTCCGGCCATGAGACAGTCATTAGGAATGAAGGATGGTGTGACTAGTTCTTGTAAAGCGTGACGGCCGCCTTCGATGTGTAGAACGTTTGTGTTGGTCATCTTAGGTGCTGTCCACTTGTTCTGGCCACAGAAAGTAGCCAGGGCGAGCAGGCTGTCGAGTTCACCAAGTACATCTGACGCCGCTAATATTGCCGTTTCTCGATCGAGAATTGTGACCGCAAGTTGATGGATGATTTCTATCTCCCGATCTGCGAGGTGTGAGCATACGACAAAGACAGCTTCCACAGTGTAAGTACCTATGATCATGCAATACGGGTCGCCAAGTTCTTCGTCCATCTCCTTCATCTGCCGGTTTTTATAGTAGGCATGCCCATCCACGACAAACATGCAGTCCCATGTATCATGCAATCCTTCTCCATCATAATCGCCTTTTCCAGTCTGTGGGTTGATTGACACCGTAGTCAAAAACCCGAGTTGGGGGAGGAAGATGCAGGCTTGTACATACTTCCTGGCCCATTCTGGAATACTACTCCGTAGTTTAGCGTTCACGTTAGCAAGCAAATGTTCCATGCCATCATAGATTCTCTTGCGTTCATCCAAATCAGCATCAATGCCTTGCTTCACGGCTGTTCTTCCTCGTTCCACGGACTGCTCGAAGTCAATTGTCTCGGTAATCAGTTCTCCAATCTGACGAATCTGAAATAGGTCGACAACTTGAATAATCTAAGGAATTTCGCGTCAGAGAAACACCTCAAGTAATATGTTGCACTAGCAACTACCTTTTTTACTATGTCTACCTTCTCTGCGTCTGATAGTGCCCGAAGCGATTCTCTTATCCGCAGGCTATAGGCAGCAAACTTCTGGAGAACAGCCCAGACACTGTTCACCACAGATATCTTTCGGCCAAGGCTATCAATACCTTTCCGCATAAGCAATACGATGGATTTCATGTCTTTGATTTTCCTGAGATCCTTGCTGATACTGCACAGCGCGTCGGCGTTACCGGGGCGAAGAAAAAACGAGATTGTCCATTGTCTCTCACGAATGACGTTAATATCAGTGCTTGGCTGCAAAAACATCCGACGCAATTTCAATTTTCCCTGTGGTGTGGCAGCTAGGTGAGAGAAAAGACCGTAGAGCGAGAGACCCTCTTTTGCACCCGAGGTAGAACCTATTGGCCCATGCTGGAGGCTGTTGGGATGGTACTCTGGTTGCATAATCTGCAATGACACAAGCGTGTCGGCGTTGACAAACATCGAGTCGAATAAAGAAAACATCTCTACGGACAGGACCCTGAAAGCGACTAGGGCATCGGGATCATTTGGTAGATACTGTGTCGTTCTCCTACGCTGAATATCATTTAGCACTGCACCAGCGCAGCCAATCTGGACGACGTTAGCCTCGAGTCCTAGGACATACGTTCGAAAGGGTTCTAACGGTAAGCCGGCTGTCAAGGTTGATAGAAGTCGCCAACCGCATGAGTTGGCCCTGCCTAGATCCTCGGTTTTGGTAATTATCAGCCTCGAGCACAGCATCATCTACAACGGTTGTATATAGCATGCTTTGTGGGCCATCCATTCCAACATGAAGGTCGAGTAACCTGTTTCTACCTGCTTCATAACGGAAGTCTGTCGAATTTAGATTTCTTAGAATATAAGCGCCTGGGAAATCTCCTGGAGGTGATTTAGTACCCGAACGCTGAACAAGGCTCGGAATCACACCTTACCCCTATTGCCGTTGACATCTTGCGAACCCCTGGCGAGGAATTGGGATAGGGACTCGGGCGCCCTCGCGGATATGAGCACCGTGGTAGGCTGCACGTGGAGAAGTAGGGTCTCGACAAGATCGATACTGGCCATTGCCACATCTTCAAGCAGGTACAGAGCTTCCTCCAGAACAACATAGTACGCGCATCCTAAAGTAGAACCTCGAGGGCCCCGGTCTCTCATATCAATCGCCATGATAATTTCATTCATTGCATCATCGCTCTCTTCTGGGAGAACCTCGTTATCTTGTCCGCCCGGCTCAAACCCCGCAGTCGGTGGGCGCCCAGGAGGTGAACGTGATGAGAGCCCCAGCCCATGGACACGTGTAAGAAACGAGGGCGAGGACTCACGAATTGGCGTGACGGAACGACGACCGACAGTGCTCGTAGCCCCCGACAAACGGCTAACAGACCGCGTTCGGTGGGGCCCCTGCCCGTGTCCGGATATGGCTGAGGAGAGAGGACGTTCTGCGGGATACGGCGTTTGTGATCGTGACGACACTCTTCTTCCAACTCTCCGGAAAGAAGTAGACATGGTAGGGGACGATCCAAGGGAGACCTGCGAATCTCGTGGATAAGATGCCATGTTGTTATATGGTTCTTGGAAATTCCTAGATAAACCCCGATTCTAGGCTCGTTACAATTTGAACCAAGAGAAATCCCAGTGATAAGAGGATCTCGAAGAATGTTGAAATATCTGCGTGATTGCACCTTTTGACGGAAATACGCTTAGACTTGGGCGATACCCAGCTTGATTGGAACTACGATACCTCCCTCCTAGGTAATGTACAGGTGAGAAGAAAGCGAAAGAGCGCCATGTGACACAAAAATAGCTGCATACATACCTACACAAGGAGAGGCTGTCGGGAGTGACAACTTGGAAGGCAGGAGCCCGGGCTTTCATAAGAGGAAGGAAAGAGCATATACGGGGCTTAGCAAGGGTTACGAGTAACTGCCTACCTGGATACCGGTGGCACTAGATACGCCTTCAAGGTTGTTTCACATGCGGCCGCCGCTGGTTACCCATATTGTCCATAATCAATGTTTCTATGTCGCGTGGCCACTAAATCGCCCACCTTCTCCATTGGCGGTGGGTTGCAAAGACGCCCCGGGCAGAAGACACTCCGTCTTGGGTACACCTGGTGTATTTACTCGAGGTAGCAGATTCTATCCGTGGCAGCGTGTTCCACTCGTTTATTTCCCGGTCGGTTTCCCTTTCACCCATGCAGCAAACTCCTCCCTTTGCTTTCGAATATCGACAAACCCCGGACGACTTTCCAGGAGACGAAAGGGGTTTCCGACGAAGTCTTTCTCAACTTCTCCACTGCTGTTTTTGAAACCCGCCTCTCCTTCCCGCTCTATCTTTCCGGCCCAAACTCGCCATTGTATAGGACGTAGCTGAGATGTTCCTGATACAAGCCCCAAACAGATGATCAAAGTTGCGACAATGGTCTCGATCGTAATGTCGATGGGGAGTGAGGAGACGGTACTTGATTGGGCCGAGGCCAGGGAAGAAAGCGATGCGGCGCGGTGGGATTGGAGAGCAGAGTGTTCATGTGCTGAGTAGCAGCTATGCATGAGGCTCGTTAGTAGCCGGAGCTTTCTTGTCTGTGATATCGAGAGCAAGCAAAAGGGTTCATACGCATGTGTTAACAGGATCAGCCCGAACGCTGTGGTACTCTTGGAAAGCCACGGCATGTCGTACTTTTTGCTATGAGAGTCGGCCTGTGGTGAGGATGTGATAAAGTTGAGAGAGGTATTGTAGCTGAGCAGCTATACACCTCTGTCATGAATGACCACTTCACGATCAAGCACACGCAATGTGTGAATGTGGATTCCAATGTACTTACATGGAGTCGCCCTCGGGCGGGCGGGCGCCGGGCGGTTAATTTCAAGCTTGGTTAAGTGGATATATCCTGCTTGACGCAATATGCTCAACGGACTATCCAAGAACTATAAATTATTCATATATCAGGTTTCTAAGCCCTTGTGGGCAACTCCTGAGTTTCGATTGGCTCCCTCTGAGCGGGATTTAAAACTGAGGTGCAGCTCAACCGTCATCGGAGCCCACCTTTTCTGCCCACACGCCCCGTCGAGCGGTTACCTTTGCGGCGCAAAACAGACCACCAAATTGACCCCTCGTCGAAATCCCCGCAACGCCAGTGTTTAGCTCTTAAAAACAAACGGAGGGGCACTCTCTAGACAACTCCACCTCTCGACATCATCAACACCAACACAGTTGACTAAACTAGTTCATCGTCGATCCACTTGAGCTATTCGAGACTCTTACACCAGGAATTCCCACTGACTCGTCGTCATCTTGAGCAAACGCGCACGCACCAGTTCCCCCAATCGTTGGTTCTTGCCCTCGAAATCCTAACGCTCCACCATGCCTCGTGTAAGTCTACAAACCCATCCCGAATGCACAATCTGCCGTCTGATATCTGGATACTTACAATTGACTATATGTAGGTCAAGTACATCCTGCTCGACTGCGACAACACCCTCTGCTTGTCGGAGCGTCTGGCTTTCGAGGCCTGCACCGACTTGACTAACGAGGTCCTTGAGAAATGGGGCAAGTCCGACCGTTACACTGTTGAGCAGCTTCTCGAGGACTTCGTCGGCCACAACTTCCGTGGCATGCTCGTTGGCCTCCAGAAGAAGCATGGCTTTACAATGACCCCCGAGGAGGTTGATGCCTATGTCGACCGTGAGCTTGGTGCGGTCACTACGAAGCTGAGCGAGAAGTGTACGTCGTGCCCAGGTGTGCCTGAGCAGCTCGAGGCCCTCAAGCAGCAAGGTTACCCCATGTCTGTTGTCAGTACATCTGCCAAGCCCCGTGTCGTCGCCTCGCTGAAGAAGACTGGCATCGACAAATACTTCCCCGACGAGCATGTCTACAGTGCTGCCACCAGCTTGACCCCTCCCTCAAGCAAGCCTGACCCTGCTATATACAACTACGCCTGCCAGCAGCTGGGGGTGAAGAACTCTGAGTGTGTCACCGTCGAGGACAGCAAGAGTGGTGCTACCGCCGCTATGCGTGCTGGCATTCCTCTCATTGGCTACGTCGGTGTCTATGGCATCGAGGAGGGCCAGGAGAAGATGGAGCAGATGGCTAAGCTCCTCAAGGAGCAGTGCAAAGCCAACGTCATCATGTACGACTGGAAGGAGTTCCCCGAGTGCCTGAGGAAGATCGAGGAGGGTTTGTAAGTCGCCCGCCAACACTGGTACCTGTATAGGGTTTCGGCCTTGAAAAGTACCACGAGCGGGGCTGAAATAATGAGTGATGATGACCAGGACTCACGAACCCCCCCTGTCGGTTAGACTCTAGTTACCACTGCACGCAAATTACCTAAAGAGAACCTAGAGGCGAAACTAGATGATTCACGAGGACAAATGAGCTTAGCAATAGAGATCTTCTAGACAAAAACATGCTTAGTTCCTAGATGCTAGAAATGGGATCATACATCGCGTCGTTGCAACACTTTTCGACTTGACATTCGGATAGTTGACGTTAATTTTAAGCCTTCTTATGCTTGCTCACTGCTTGTGCGTTCTGTAATATTGGAATCTGATAGTTGGTGAGACATATGCACCGCCTGACCGGACGTCTGGACTGGGCTGAGAGTCAATAGTTGCCTACTTTAGTCAGCAGACTAAGTTGCTGCCCAAGGGTACCTAGGGAAGTTTTCGAACGGCTGCCTTGCTTGATGTCTTGGCGTGGTGCGAGACCCGTGTACGTAGGGTTTGTCTACTGCAACCCTACCTCGCTATGGTTATCCGAGCCGAATGTGAACTCGATAAATTCTTCTTTAATCGTCACCGAATAAGCGTTCTGATGGAAAGAAGTTTAAATTTACTTCTCTCCGATAGATTTTCTATCCCCTAGTCCGAGTCTCTAAATGTTCGTTTCAGGGTTCCTCTTTGTGCGCTGCGGGCGTTAGCGAACACTCATAAGCTACCTACCTGAGAGCTAACGCAGATAAAAACGTACTATGGAAATAGGTTGGATGTGAAATACTATGGTAAGCGAACGGGCAGAGCAGTTGCCAGGTGGATGATACAACTGTCGAGCTGTTCAAATCCTGTCCAAAAAGTGTACAAGAGGTACTGTTGCAAGGCGATGCGGATATTGCTATTGTACCTAGAACCTTGAAGTAAAAGTAGGTGGGTAAGTGACATGGAAGTCTCCGTGAGGGGTTGTCTTATACACTGTGACCGGTACCCTCCCTAACAGGACCCTTGGCAGGAATTTTGGCAAGAGTGAAATGGTTGGATACGAATTCTGATCTTCTGGTGTGTCATCTTGTTGATGTTCGGAGGGGTCTGCCTGTGCCCATAGTTGATGGTAGATCTTACAATCTTTTGGTGGTGATTAGACTGCCTAGGTGGGTAACCTTTGAGAATATAGGACAGAATCTACTGAGTATTTAGTCAGTTGATGCTGTAGTGAAGCCGAAGAGAATGAATTACTAACTACCTAAGATAGAGGATACCTACTAGAAGTCAGACACCGAGAAAGTCCTTGGTTACAAGATGTACTTACATAGTAGTATGGTATGTCTGCGACAGTAACACCAGACCGAATTCTAGTTAGTAATAGTAGAACGGAAGGCGATTCGACTGGAGTGTCGCCACAGTTCGCGACTCGTATTCCTACCCTCCAACGACGGCGTGTGGCCCTTGATTGGAGGGAGATGCCAGCAAGAACGTGTCTAGCCGCTATGCGATGCACCGACTCCGCCATGCTATATGTGGTGAGGTGTGCAACCGGACGTGGCTCGCCGATCGCCTCGATACGGCGTTGTACTTACAATTGATTACTGAAAGAACCATGCTGCTCAATCGCAGGACTGATGACGACGAACACACAGCCTGATGCAGGTAGGTACTGCAGTGTCTGTAGTGTATGTCAGCTTGAAGCGGCATGTACGGCACATTTTCAAGCTTGGTTCATCGCTAGCAGCACGTCGACTGGAGCATGTGATTCCCAGATGTTTGAGATGATGCAGGCCAACAACAACCACACGAGATACATGGTGGGCCCCTGGCATAACATCAGCTGCGATACAAGACGTCTGGTTGCTGCTTCCCTTCAAGTTGGTTTCTTGGGCTATATTCGGCCTTAGATTGGACATCGTGCTCGGCGGCCAATAGTTTCTCGGGAGGAGTCGGTATGCGCTATGCCACACCTGCCAGTTTGCTTGATACAGCGCCGGCGACAATACAGTAGGTAACCGTATACTTAACTGTCCGTGCGCTATCGGAGACTAGATCTGAAAACTCAGCATGTGAAAACATAGTCACAACTACAACAGGAAAAAGATGCGCGCGTTGGTTGATGCTACGTCGGGTCAGAGTCGGGCCTCACCCAGGATAATAATGCACTATATGTACGTATAGCATGATAATCTCCACAATACTGGGCACTGGTGACCAATCGCACCAATTCTTCCCGCTGCTCATTCGATTGCTGTCTGATCGTGGGAATCATAACAACAGCTGAAATGGGGGCGCATACGCGTGGCTTGGGATTAAAATTACGAGCTTTCATGACGGGTGGGTCGATGTGATGCTGGCAAATACTGCGCTAGCAGACACGGACAAAACGCCCCAGGCTTCTTACACTAGTGTACAGTACTCCAAGCCCCAGCCGGCCAATGACAGCGACGGGACGTGGTCGTATTAGGCAAAGACACGGATCAGAGATGAGCGCTACTGTACGCCCCAGCAAACCAATTCCCTGTCATGGCGATCTTCTCTTCTCATTTTCTCTTGGTCCAGCTTCCCCGGACGGAAGCAGGAGGAATCCCTGGATGAGCTAGGACGGATTCCGCGTAGCCCCCCTGACTCCCAAGCCGGAGGGATGCCTCTTCTGCGCGACTCAACCAAGTACTGCCTCCTGCATGTCGACATCGAAGATGAAAGGCAGGGAGTAGGAAGAAGAGGTACTCTTGCTGGATCGGTCGACCTCGAGATACCTCACATCCATACAGTATAATTCCATCCTTTTTTTTTTTATTTTTTTTTATAAAAGTACCCGCCGTCACTCTATGTTTTACATGAATTTCTTGCCTTTGTTTTCCTCCACTGTGTCTTAAAGCATCATTCCCTCCACTCTCGCTTTCCTCCCGGGTTCCCTCTTCTTTATAAAGAATCAATACGAAGCAGTTTCCTAATAATACGGTTCCCCTCTCAAGGACAACTCTTCACGACACTCGTTAAAATAAAATAAAAATTTGTGCTATTATTTACGTATATTATATATCACCATAATAGTTTAATTGTCAATATGCGTTTCACTCCCTTCATCGTCGCCGGCCTTTTCGCCGTTGCCGCCAGCGCCCAGTCCTCGAGCCCTGCTGAAACCGGCTCTGCCACCACCACCGTGGCCTCTTCCAGTGTCAGCATCGACCCGGCCCAGTCCTCCGTCGCTTCCCAGATTACGCAGTGCCTTGCCGATTGTGAGTAGAGCACCCATATCTTCAGGAGCCAGGGGACGAGAATTGGTGTAAATACTCGTATTGGGAGGGGTGGCGGATACAACGTACAAAGTATCTTGGAGACAATCTTCTAACTCAGTTCTTTCAATCCAGGCGACCCCAGCGACACCAAGTGCCGCGCCAACTGCATTGCTGTCCCTAGCCCTGATACCCAGAACGTGAACGCGACCACCTCTTGCGTGGCTGACTGCCCGCAAGGTGACGGTACGGCCGCCGACAACCAGGCGTACGCCGACTGCGTCCAGGACTGTATCGGCCAGTACTACTTCACCTCCACCGGCACCCCCAATGCAGCTACCAGCAAGGCTGGAAACAGCGACAGCGGCAGCAGCGCCTCTGTCACTCAGGTCCCCACGACCATCGTCAGCGGCGGTTCAACTATTGTTACCTCAGTCCCCAGCACCGCATCCGGCGCCTCTGATGGCTCATCGCCGACAACCACCCCCGACTCTGGAGCCGCCGCCTACGGTCCCGTCGGTACCGGCCTGACTCTCTTCGGTCTACTTGCTGGCTTTATTGCTCTGTAAATCTTACCTTACACCATTCACTCTTGCAACGCAAAGCCGTTGTGCATTATGGGCGACGTTTAGGTAGGGTATTGGGTAGATTTGGTTGGACGAGCGGCGCATTCGGGTATATGCTCCCATGGTGGGAAGGGAGACCAGAGAGTAATGATGTTGCCAAGTCTGCACGAGAAATGCCTTGGGTACCTAGGGGATGGGGACGGTTGGGTTGCATAAAATATGTCAGCTAAGAAAGAGCTAATAATGCGAGCGTCAATTGGCTGGTATTCCTATTCCTTATTCGTGTAGTGGAACTTGTGATTATGATTTGCTTATCACACTGAATATGGCAATTAACTATGTCTGCGTCTCTATTGCTTCGCAGCTACCTTCGCACTAGGCAGGGTCTCCGGGATGTCACTCAACCAGGGAATACCGAGGTGCTTCATTTGTACTGCCAACTGAAACAAATAGTCCAGACTAGACAAGAAAAATATGTTAGCTGCTTATGTAACGATGATATGGTGGTATAACCGAGTGTATCTCACTTACCTCTCACACGTGGTCTTCGCCTTGTGTACGTTGTCACCCCATACATAAACACCATGTCGACGGACGAGGACGGCATACGTGTCGGGATGCTTGTCCATAGCCTCCTCGAGGAACTCGGTAAGATCCTCTTCGTGGGCTGTGTTCTCGATGATGGGAATGCGCAGCGTATCATGATAGCCCAGATTCCCCGACTTCTGGAACCCGCGGCCGAAGCCTTTGATCTGCTCAATGTTGTTGATCTCGAACAACTTGTCACGACCCGAGCCCTGCGCCTCGAGCAGCAGCGTCACCAACACCGCCCACTGAGAGTGGGTGTGGATGCAGCATCCGGCTCCGCGCCGCGTGAAAGCGGCGAGGAATAATGGGGTGCATTGTGAGGGCTTGCCATGTGGGGGTGAGCGTACGTAGGTCCGGTTCTTTAGATCGGGCTGCTGTTGCTGAAGGGATAAGACGTAGAGATCATCCGCTTTCATCAGCTCCTTCTGCACGCCCGACGGCGCGATGTATACCAAGTCCCTAGGGTGTAGAAATGTGAGACGGTCATAACTCATGTAAAGGTTTTATAATAGACGAGGTAATGTGACGTCAGACGGGGAAGTGAGTGTGAAGCTCTTTGCTTGAGACTCGTGACAATGTGTGTGTGGGCGAGGTTGTGTGAGGAGAAGTGGTGCCTCACCCATCTCGAATCGAGCATCCGCCTCCTGTTCCCGTAACCCAGCCCAAGTTCCAAAACTTAGCACACAATGAAGGGATAAGATTCGCTGGGTGGTCTCGGTCTTCCGACTTGACGAGATGGTGATTGTTCTCGGGCTCCTGTTGGGCACTCATAATTCCACCAGAGCTGTTACTGGTTACCTAAGCTAGGGTATTTGACAGGTGTCTTTTTAAGTGTGTGTTAAAATCCCGGTGATTTAACGCTCGTTTAGGAAAGAGTGCAATATCGGCCGGAGCTGCGGAGAAAGCGGTACTTGCAAGTCGCTAAGCACTGGAATGTGTAGTGTGAGGCGGCGGGTTTTCGACGTTTTAAAACCTGATGAGGCTAAAGTCGAAGGTTGCCCGGCATGAACGCTGATTGATCCATAGTTGCTTCTCCTGCCTCGATTCCCCACTCTGGCGCTCGACGTTCTCTTTCTCCAAAATGGCATCACCGGATGGAGAGAGAGATCAACGCTCGCTACATTCTGTGTATATCAACACTACGTGCCACCCCCGTTCCGAGGATTCTCTTATTGGATCTCGACAAGAAATAGTCAAGGTCGTGAGTTCCCACAACGAACAAATATATGGCGAGCTAGGTAAGCAATTCTTGATCTCTCGGGGCTGAAAAAACAATATCCGCTTTATCGTTTATCCCTTGAAAGCCGCGGAGCTAACTATCGGAATGGGAAGGAAGCCTTAGCTCATATCCCCGATGGAAGCACTCTGCGAGCTTGTAGACATGTTCGTAGAAAGTTGCTGCATGATTCTTTAAAACCCTCCCGGTATCAGGAGGGTAAGGTACAGCGGTCTACCAGCAATTTTATAGCCAGGACGAGGGCGATCGAAGCCAGCTAAATCAATGCCATCAACTCGCGAAGGATAACGATGAAACTGAGGGCCCTCTCTACGAGGGCGTTCCAATTGTTATATTAAATTTACGGGAAGTGGTCTTGGGGAGTAATGCCCGAATAGTTTTTAGTAAGCTTACAAAGTGTAGCACCGTGTTCAACCAATCGAAGCTGTCAATTAGCATGATGATAACTGGCGTTTGAAGGTGATAGAAGGCCCAGAGTCTGCTAAATATGGGTGTTCTTGGCAGAGAACGCTCCGCATCAACCCATTGATGGGACTATAAGAACCATGGAAGCTTTGCCTGTGCGGGGCGTGGCCAATCACGGCCTGGCAAAACTGCGAAGCTACAGGGGGCCGCGGCGCTACTGGCACTGTACCATATTCGAGCGCAACCCATGTCTAAACGCAAGACGTAAGCTACATAGTAGGTAGGTAGCTAGCATAGGCCACCCGGCCAATAGACATCCCAGCCTGCCCGCGGCGGCGCTGCACCTTGCCCGGGCAGAGCCTGTAGGTACCTAGCTTACAGTACTGCCGTAGCCCCCAATTGTGCCTCCCCCAAAAAGGCCACGTTGGTGTTCTACCAAGGTGGAAAAGGTTCTGGCAAGTTCGCAGATAATAAATTCCAATTCACCATCTTGCTTCCCTCCCTTCATTGTCTCTCCTCTTCTCCTCGCGACTCTCGTGGCGAATTTCTTTTCCCTCGTCAGCTCTGGGAGCAATCCATCATCCTTTCCCATCCACATTGCCCGTCATTGCCGCGGCATACTGGCGCCGGCTGCTGTTGAGCGATAGATAGCTAGGTGTTCTCGTGGACTGCTGCTGTCTCTTCGTCGTCTTCGCCGCTCGGCTTCTTCTTGATCTATCTGCTCCTCCGTCGTCGACACGCAGCAATGCAGCTGAACTCAGCCGTCGCCGCTGCCTTGTTGGCAGGTGGTGCCCAGGCCCATGGGTTCCACGGTAACCCTCACGGTTTTGTTGGGCAAGATCATGTCCCAGGTGCCGCCGCCGCCCCAAGCAGTGCAACTGTCTCGTACACCGTGCCTGCTGAGCTCCCTACATTCACTGTGAGTCCACCCATCCCCCCAGCTCCTGGTCCCCCTGTGTAAGGAACGTCGCTCTTGCTAACTCCTGTCCTCTCCCCGCAGCCCTCTACCGTCAAAGCCCCGTTCCTTGAGCAGTTCACCGGCGGGTGGGACTCGCGATGGAAAGCCTCGCATGCCAAAAAGGACACCAAGGGCTCAGAAGAAGAGTGGGCCTACGTCGGCGAGTGGGCGGTCGAGGAGCCTTATATCTACAACGGTCAGGTCGGCAGCAAGAGCCTCGTCGCCAAAAATGCCGCTGCTCACCACGCCATTTCCGCCAAGTTCCCCAAGAAGATCGACCCCAAGGGCAAGACTCTCGTCGTCCAGTACGAGGTCAAGCTACAGAGTATGTTCCCTATACCCCGGACTCCACCCCCTTGTACGTATGCTGATGACTCTGGTCAGAGGGTCTTGAATGCGGTGGCGCTTACATGAAGCTCTTACGCGACACCAAGGCGCTTCACCAGGAGGAGTTCAGCAACGCTTCTCCCTACGTCATCATGTTCGGTCCTGACAAATGTGGTCACACCAACAAGGTTCACTTCATCTTTAACCACAAGAACCCCAAGACTGGTGAATACGAGGAGAAGCACCTTTCCGCCCCTCCTCAGGCCGATATTGACAAGATCTCGCACCTCTACACTCTGATCGTCCAGCCCAACAATACCTTTACCATTCAGAAAGATGGTGACACCGTTCGTGAGGGCAGCCTTCTGGACCAATTCTCGCCGGCCGTCAACCCTGAGAAGGAGATTGACGACCCCAAAGACACTAAGCCCGAGGATTGGGTTGATGACGCCCGTATCCCTGACCCTGAGGCCAAGAAGCCAGAGGACTGGGATGAGGATGCGCCATTCGAGATTGTTGATGAGGAGGCCACTAAACCTGAGGATTGGCTTGAGGATGAGCCCTCCACTGTCCCTGACCCGGAGGCCCAGAAACCCGAGGACTGGGATGATGAAGAGGATGGTGACTGGGTTGCTCCCGTTGTGCCCAACCCCAAGTGCGCCGAGGCCTCTGGCTGTGGTTCATGGACTAAGCCCATGATCAAGAACCCTGATTACAAGGGACCTTGGACTGCGCCGTACATCGACAACCCTGCCTACAAGGGTGTCTGGGCTCCCCGCAAGATTGCTAACCCCGACTACTTCGAGGACAAGACTCCTGCCAACTTCGAACCAATGGGTGCTGTGAGTTGACTACCTGGCCTCGGTAAATTTGCGTGTCACTAATTTGAGAACCAGATTGGATTTGAGCTCTGGACAATGCAGGCTGATGTTTCGTTCGACAACATCTACATTGGCCACTCCGTTGATGATGCTAAGAAGCTGGCCGATGAGACTTTCTTCGTGAAGTTTCCCGTCGAGAAGGCTCTTGAGCAGGCCGAGAAGCCCAAGGAGTCTGCCAAGCCCAAGTCCCCATCTGACCTGAAGTTCTTCGATGACCCCGTCACCTACATCAAGGAGAAGCTCGACCTTTTCTTGACAATTGCCGCCAAGGACCCTATTGAGGCCATCAAATTTGTTCCTGAGGTTCCCACTGCCATCGGTGGTCTTCTCGTCACCATCATCGCTCTCACTGGTATCCTTACCTCTGGAGGCAGCGCCCCTACGCCTGTCAAGAAGGCTGCCGCTGACGCTAAGGAGAAGGCCAAAGGCGCCAAGGACAAGGCTGCTGAGGCCATCTCTACTGGTGCTGATAATGTCAAGGCCGAGGCCAATAAGCGGGCTACCCGGGGCTCGTCGTAAAGAGCGAGTTGATATAGGGGATTCTAGCAAGGCGCAAAAGCGACACCTATTCGTGGTTTGAGGTTGGGCAGAAAAAGGCCACGGCCTGTAATACTATGACATAAGTATATGGTCTAGGTCTCGTTGAACTACTATCGGTTACTTGCATGGCGTAGGTGTGTATTTTAGTCATTCGCAATAAAGTACTGCAGTTTACATATCGTTACCAAAATGCTGTGCAAGTCTTAATGTCGCGTGTGGGGATGCATTAGTAGATCGCATATGTGACCAACCCGGTATGATGCGATAGATTGTAAATTTGGTCACCGACCCTTCGTTCAGAGATTGATTTTGAAAGAAAACGTGGAGGACCGGACTGTCCAGGGACCTCTTGTCTCGAAAGTGGCCAGCAGTCCGTATAATTAGTTAGGTACGCCTGGTTCTACAAGTGTATACGCCTTATGGCCATCGTGTTATAGACACTACAGGATGGTGAAGGCGTAAGAAATTTCAATGATACTCGCCTTCATATCAGTACAATCAATCGGTGAGAGAAATTAGGAAGGAAGCAGCCTTTGCGTGAATACCGTTCCATGATTACATGCAATCATTCCAACGTCCATCAACCTGGGAACAAAGAAGGGTTTTTTTTTGTAGGGGGGTTTTTCAACTGTTTCTATTTGTTCCCTCTCCATTCCAGACACCGGGTATCATCAACACTAACTACCACCTAACCGGGCGCCGCCACTCGTAGATCTCATTGACTCATAACGCAGCCTCATAATCCAGATAACGTAACTAGACATTACACAAACCCACGTCCGACAGGTATAAAGCGTGTGTTCCCGAGTCCGATCAAACAAAAGAGAAAGTGTTGTTTGCAATGATGGAGTCTCGCCTTCAACTCCCACACTTTCGTCGTCTACTACGATTCCTCGCCTTCTTTCTAGACAATAGCTCGTCTCTCCTTCCTCGGCTTCCTCGCGAAACCGTTCAACATCCTGTAGCCCGCACCACAGCCTCTCCCCTCCTCGATGACGTCGTGCACACCCTCGAGGCACTTGCCCGCCTCGCGCACCTCGGCGGCATCAAGCCAGAGCCGGCCTTCGCCTGCCACCTTCTCCATCTCGCAGCGGAGGAGCCAGCGCTCCCACGCCCAACCACCAGCAAGCCCAGCAATGCCGGCGGCACCCTCGGTCGACCCCTGGAGAATGGCCTTGACCTCAAGGGACCTATCGACGCCATTGCTGTCGCGTACGACTGGCAGCCGCTTCTCTCCGGCCGGGAGCTTGGTGTGGCCCATCGGGAGACACATCCAAGCGCGGCGGACCTCTTCAAAGCCGGCTCTGCCTAGACGGCCTAGGAAGAGGCGGGTGGGGTTCGGATCGTAACCTAGCGTCTTGAGCGAGAAGCCGAACTCGACCGACTTAGCCAGACCGAGCGGGCCCGCGTTCATGATATCTGAGTCGATTACTGAAAAGTCGAGGTAGCCGCCGGGTTTCAGCACCCGCATCACCTCGCTCAGACAGCCCTCCCACTCATCTGTGCCGTTTTCTCCGATAAACTTAATGATTGAATGGAGCTCACGCGCCGACACGAGATCAAAGTGCGCATCGGGGAAGGGCAGTCGCGTGAGTCGTTCGACAGCGACCTGTCGGTGGTTAGGCGGGCCACGAATATTGCAATTAGACAGCTGGCGGATCGCCTTGGTGGTCACCGAATAGACCTTCGTGTTGGGGTATGCGATGGCACAGTGCCAGGCCCATTCGCACGTCGCCTGGCCACCAAGATCGAGAATGCGCGTACGATCTTGAGCACCGCCAATGCGAGAGAGCCTCGCCAGCTGCTTAGCAATGGGGGCGGAGAAGAGTTTCCCACCGTTCAGAGCCTTCATTGCGCTTACGTGCCAGTTGGCCGAGGCCATTTGAGTGAACGCTTCGTCCTCCTTTTCGCGCTTTAGTCTCTCTGGGTCATCCACGATGACATCGTCACCGCGAACAACATTGGCGCTCATGCGCTTTTTCGCCGATTGAGGCATTACTGATAATTGATACTTGCCGAGTAACTGGTTGCGATGCGCCTCGCGTAAAGAAATTCGTTGCGCCTGAAGAGCTTCAAAGCGTGGAAGTCGGTGAACGAAGGTGTCCTGTGGACGAGATCGAATAATATAGTCTTGGAAAGCTCGGTAGTATGCGGATTCCTTGCGAGCAAACGCAGATGGAAGAGTGCGTGGGATATTCGTCTGTATGGCGACTTCTGAGAACCGAACGGCCTTCTTCTTCTGCGTGACTGGTGATTCATCAACTTCTACCTTCGTTTCCTTCTTTTCATCCTCTATGTAGATCTCGGTTGTCTGTTGCTCGGACCCGGAATTTGACTGTGCTTCTTCCTCCACATGAACCCCTTGGAGGTAAGCCTTCTGGGCCATAAGCCAAAGCTCTGTGCGGTCCAGGTTCGAGAGAGCCACCGCTTGCTGCTTCTTTGCATACTCTGGGTCATACACTGTTACAATCTCCGTAGCTACTAGGTCCTCGTTTGGGGATATCGGGTCGACTGGAGCAGTGGGCGACGCAAGCGGGCTTCTCTGTTCAATTTTTCGTGCGGTTAGGGGATCATCCGGAAAAGTGTGCCTGGATTCTACGATCCGCTCTATGATAATAGGTCTGGCAGTAGGCATGCCATCCGACATAGTACCCCTAACTTCAACGATATGCTCGACTGGTGCCGAGGGCGCTGAAGTAGTCGCTAGCCATGGTAAACGATAGAACTGTTCAGCGGTAGTTGATGTGGGTGGGGCAACGTCTTCAGGGGTGATGGAAGGCAGATGCCAGGTATGTCTTGCTCGCGGTGAAAGCCCAGAAAAGAAACCGCCTGGGGATGGAATTTCAAGACTCGTCAAGCCATTCACAGGTTGTTGTAACCCAGTAGCCAGCCTTAATAAAGGTCTACTAGACGCAGTAGTAAACAGTTGGCGGCTTTGTTGTGTCATTTCGGGTACCCTATCTTCTGCAACTTCAATCACCTGCTCAGACTGATATTCGCCATCTGTATCCTCGCTTCCGGACAAGGCCTGTAGCGTTTCTAGAGCTGCCGGTTGTAGTTGGACACCAGACCAGTCTCCCAGAAGAATCTCGTCGTCTGATGCCATAACCGGCGTTACCGGCGCAGACATGGTAGCCATCTGATCAGACGTGAAGCTGCCATCTAAAGATGGCGGTGCTGAGATTGTCGGTACTACTTCAGCTTGCTGGGATTGTAGGTAAGACATCACTGCTGGGGACATCTCAACCTTTGCAGGTGGCGTCGGAGGTATTGGTGAGGTGAATTTCCTGAGATTTGATCTTGCAGACCAATTTTCCGGATTGGGATCTCGCTGAGTCGGGATGACCAAAGGTGGCAGGCCACGATGAGATGCTGAAGATTCGGTCCTCGAGTGTTTCATGGGGGCAGTGCGTGAGTTGTCATGGCGCCTCTGCGATGAAGTTGTTGTCATCTTCTGCCGGGTCTCTTCGTCATCTGATACATCGTAAATATCGTCAAACTCTGTCACCTCAGTACTGACACTCGCCCGATTCCACGGATTCGAGGATGACGACGGTGAACTGCTCTCGTCAAAAGATGCGGTCGAGGGAGAGTCAGGTAGTATCGGTGCTGACATGTAGTGAAAGCCACGCGGGGTCGGAAAGTCATCACTACGCGGTGATAACCATTGTACTATCTTCTCATTTGACTGGCGAGCCTGAACCCTGCGTTGGCCCTGGGAAGCCCGCTTACGTTGAGAATCCTCAGGCTCTTCCATTATGGTATTAAGTGATCTACCCGGCCTTCGAGCCAGCGAAGGCGACGGGGGTTGTTGGTAGGTGCTCGACGGCAAGAGAACTAACTCAGGCATTTTCAGGTGAAATATGCGGCAGAAATTGGAACCAAAAAAAGGGAGTGGATTACGAGAATGAGGGAAAACCCTATATCAGCAACGAAAAAAGACGTCCAGCGTCATAGAAGGTAAGGAACATAAGAAGGAACGTCCCCAACGACTGGAATGCTCCGGTCAACGAAGCGAAGCAGAAAATGAGGCAACCTAAAGGAAGCTTGAAGAGAAGAGAAGAGAACAGAAGGAACACGACCTACCGAGCGCTTGGGTGCGAGTAGTTTTATTCCTTGGGACTGCGAACCTCAAGCGGCTAAGGTGAAGCGCTTCCACGATGAGAGGATAAGCGGAGTCACACAGAACGCACATAAGCCTGCATTCCGACTGCAGGTTCACCCAGAACGCACACTGGCGCGAGCCCCTTTTGGGCATGAGGGCGTGAAAGCCATGGGAGAAGCGCCGGCGAGGGAGGCTCGCCGTGTCGCCCGACAGTCGATAGTCTGCAGTGGGATCGGGCACAACCCAATCACGCCCACCCGGCCGGTCGGTCTGGCGAGTTAATTTTAGCAACCCATGTCAGCACGGCCAATGGTAGGGCTGGCGCGACGTGGTGGAGAAGACGTCCGATCGATGATTGGGAGTGAGGTGCATTTCCCCAAGCCCTTCGCTACATCGGGCGCTTAATAGCCCAACGTCGCTTCGTGACAGCACGCGTGATAGCCCATGATTGGACATGCAACCTTCACGATGAAATCGCAGTCGTCCAGAAAGGGCGAGTCGATAACGTCATGATCGGTTTGCTGTTCCCTAGATTGGTACGGGCCTGGCCAGGTCTGGCAGGTGGTCCGTTACGTGCATGTGGTCTGGAAGAGCCAGCATACTGTACCTCTCGTCGGCGGCAATTGTTACGCCCAGGCTGTAGAATACCTAGGTATCTACCTACTATGTATGTAGGTACTGTAGGTAGGTTCCTAAGATCATCTAGGCAATGCATAACACCTTCAAATATTACTTTACGTGTGGTGGTTTGTGACCGAACAGACGGTCGAGAAAGGGCGCTACAGAGTTGGATAGCAGAGAGAAGGAAATCCGGATGCGTTGAAACAACAGTGGTAGTATAGCTGCGATTTAGTAAGTTGTTGGTGAGGTGCTAAGTAACAACTCGTCACCTTGATGCTGGGCATTGGTTATAGCAGGTAGGTTGGGAGATTCGCATTGATTGAATTGAAATCGAGTCAAGGGCTCGAGGCGAGACCTCGGGACCTCGGGAAGATCCATGTGGCACCTGTTATTCATTTAAGTACAGTAAAGTCTGTACACATGCAGTACTACCGGTAGATAAGAGGTACAAAGAAGTGGGTTCCAACTACATATTATGTATATGTATCTTTACCTAAAGCGTCTCTACCTACATATGTACATAGAGGTATGTAGTTACACTAGATGCGTTGCTCGAAGCAATCTACCCCACCATCCAGTCATGAATGACCCCGCCATCTTGATCAACAAGCAACGGAAAAACCTACCGACCTCGTGGCAACCCTACTATTGCTAACGCAAATCGCGGACGCGACGCATCGATCATCGTTTCTAGAGTCATTTAGATGCAATTGATCAATCAGGCCATGGCAGATACCGAGCAGCCAGAAGTTCCGAGTGAACCCCAGAGTCGCCATGTCACCTATTGCGGCGGTACGTCGTCCAACACACTTCTATACGCGACCTACAATGTGGGGAAGAATCTATTTACTGATAAACAACCTCTGAGCAGTTTGCACGCTACCCCCAGAGGTACGGGGTTTCTCTTTACCATCTATACGATCCCAACGACCGGATTCTGCATTCGACTGGACGCGCCAGCGGGCAAGACAGGCTAATCTACCCGAATAGTACTGTGAATATGGCGGCACGGTCAAGAAATGCCAGGACTGGCTGCAGAAAGCACGTCCTGCAATGTACGAGCAGATATGGTCTCCCGGTACGTGGGCTTTTCCTTGCACTGCACCTTGCCGTCATCGAGCCACAATAGGGGTAGTGACGCTTGCTGACCGAGCTAACCACGTTATACAGAAGCCTTAGAAGCTGCCACAGCATCGTTGTCCGTCGAGGCCCAGAAGCGGGCCGCCAAAGACGCCCAGAAGAAAGCCGCCCAGGCCGAGAAGGCCGAGCAGAAGCAGGCCGACAAGATGGCCAACAGCGTCGTCACGATAAAGCGCGTCGAGAGGAATAAGAGGAAGTACGTCACCGCGGTATCAGGCTTAGAGGCGTTCGGCCTCGAGCTGAAGAAGGTCGCCAAGGAGTTTGGCAAGAAATTTGCAACGGGCTCTTCGGTGACCAAGGTGCCCAGCGGCGGCGAGGAGATTGTGGTCCAGGGTGATGTGAGCGACGAGATTGAGGAGTTCCTGCTCGAGAAGTATAAGGAAATACCGGAGGACAACATTGAGTTAGTAGACGACAAGAAGAAGAAATCATCGTAACAGCTTCTCAACTCGGAATGGTCACGCTAGGAGCATCAAGATATTTGAGCATTGCATAAACAATAATTCTTGATACCCAAGCCAATACGATGCCCTCTGGTTAACCTGGAGCCCTGTGGCCGCATTTGAGCGCCATACGCCAATTCCTTTCCATATACATACAGTCCGCCGTTTACTCTCTAGGTCCGTTTCCTTAGTGTCCTCCCCGTTCTAGGTGCCGCTGTTGCTGCTGGTGCTGCTTTTGCAGTGGGGCCTTTCTTGGTTGTGGCTGATTTGATTGTGCTCATAACTGTCCTTTTAGCGGCAGGCGCCGTCCTTGTGGCTCTCGATGCAGTCGTCGTCTTCTTAACCACAGTAGCCGTGCTCCCCTCACTCGATTCGCTAGTTACGCTGATCTTGCGTTTGCCCCGAGTGGTAGCAGTAGATGGCGGCGGCGCTGCGGCTTTGCGTGTTCGGCTAGTCGTTGCGTTAGAGCTTTCTGTCGAGGAGGTAGTCGTCTTTCTCGTAGCAGCCGCTGGCCGCGTGGCTTTGGCTCTCTCTACTATACTGGAAAGGATATTTGAAGAAGCCTTCGTCGTCGAGGCTTTCACTGGTGATGCAGGCCGGCTGATCGTAAATTTCGTCGGCGACGCTGGCCGCTCTCTAGGCATAACGCGTGTATTTGAGGACGTTGGGGACAGCACTTGTGATGCGGTGATGGGCGCCTTCGCTTGGACGGGCCCACCCCGTAGTCTCTTCTTAGGATTGTCTATATCGCCTTGGTTTTCCTTGTCCGCGCCGGAAATCTCGTTACTGTACACCGTTAGCCTATATGCGCAAAGGTCATGTTGCAAGCCGCACCTCAACCGCTTGTGCCCACGAGTCGGGCTGGCCGCGGGCAATGGCTTCCGGGGGATAGGCTTGGGCGATGTTCCGTCCTTTGCTGGGACGGGTGGAGGCTTGGGAACGTACCGAGACCTGGGTGCGGGCCGAGGGTGCTGTGGCTGATAGGATCGTGTAGGGAGTTCGCGCATCTTGAGCTTTCGTAACGTCGTTGGGATGCGGTTGACGCGCATCTCCACGCGTGATCGCAGTTGTTGTGCTTGAATGTTGTACTGGGCCCTTAGCCGTCGCGCGCGTTCGGTGACTGATTCCCATTGTTAAACGCCACTCACTAGGTGAAACTACTGTGAAAAGACACGTACTCTCGAGCTGAAGGTTGTCAATCAATGCTTGCTTCTGAGCAAGCGTGACGCCCAACTTGCGCCTCTTGATGGGACTCCTCTGCGGCGACGTGCTTGGCGACGCTTCAGACTTGCGTTTTCGCGGTCGTACGGGCGCCATGATGGCTGGTCCTGGTGGGTTGGTGTATTTTGTTTAGTTTGTTGGAACAGTCGTGTTCGCGGGCGATAAGTTGTTGTGTGTGTGTATAACGTTCTGTTTGTTCTAGTTGTGGAATTGAGTAAGTTCGAGCGATGTAGCGATGCGCGCAGGGTTGGGAAACTGGGGTAGGCGTAGGCGTGTCTTGAGTATTCTTGTTTACTTTCAAAAGCTA
Organism: Xylaria acuta; assembly: GCA_022495125.1. NCBI lineage: Eukaryota > Fungi > Ascomycota > Sordariomycetes > Xylariales > Xylariaceae > Xylaria > Xylaria acuta. Next base: position 99,083 of record MU383168.1, on the reverse strand, counting down.
CCCCGGTTCCTGCCGAATTTGGTTGGACTACAAACGCCGCCCACTACATCCACTAACTATACCTTATCTACTATCTAAGCACACCTCTGTAGCTTATTCAGCTAACAAGTGATTTACTCGGTGGCTAACTTCAGCCATCATTTCAATATTTGGTTAAACATAAATTTCTCTTGATTGAAGATATTGTATTTCCTTCGCATCTTCATGTAGTCTTTTTGGGGTGATTTCGTCCCGGAGCACGTCGGGTTAACAATGGTCAGTTGCGTACTTTTGTTTTCTCGTCATCAATCTGCTGGGATTCGATCTGTAAAACCTCTTGCTTCGTTTTTACTCTTAGGTCTCTCGCATGTTCTTGGGGAATGAAGATTGAAGGGAGGAGACAATGTACGAAGACCTGTACAGTATGGAACCCTCCAGGAGCCCCTCTGTGGCATTTCGGAGTGTATATGCTCTCTATCTAATCGACTCGAGCTCTGGCAATACGGTCCACTACCGGAGGCACACACCGCTTTCCTCTATCTACCTGTACACGCACAGTGTGGGGCAGCTCAGGCTCCCGGAGGTTGTCACTGGTCTCAGCACCTTACGGTAGGTACCTCGGTGAAGTACGCCCCACATACCTACCTGGCCGTGAATATTTAGGTGCCTACTGTACCTACCTACTGTACATCTAAGTACCTACCGTACCAGTCGGGTAGAGAAGTACCTACATAAACTAATTGGCCTACCTGAGTGGGTAGGGGTACCTACTGTAAGTACCTTTAGATAGCTCAAGGCTGCACCAACCTGACGTTTACCAAGCTTCCAAGCTTCCATATCACACACCAGCACCCACGCAGTTCCAGCCTTGCCCTGGCAGTGTTCACCAGGCCATACCTGTTAGCAGCAATCCGACAGCATCATTCGCATTTCGCCGCAACCAGTTCCGAAGTCTCTCACCATCCATCCCGTACAACCCCGACAAACCCAACCCATCCTCGCCAAGATGCCGCTCCAGGCTGTCATGCTAGTGGTGGACAACTCGGAGAGTAGTCGGAATGGGGATTACACGCCATCTCGCTTCGACGCTCAGGTCGATGCGATAAATATTCTGTTCGATAGCGTCACGCAGGGGAACCCCGAATCGTCTGTTGGTTTGATGAGCATGGGTGGCAAGGGACCAGAGGTTCTTTCGACATTGACGACAGAACGGGGCAAACTGTTGGAGGGTCTACACCGCACCAAGAAAAAGATATCAGGCTCGTCGCATCTTGCCACGGGTATCCAAATCGCTAGCGTGCGTCTCAATCCCGGCCAGTCCCAACTAGTGGGCGGTAGTAGCTAACGTTGGTCTTCATCACAGTTGGCCCTGAAACACCGACAGAACAAATCGCAACGTCAACGCATCATTGTGTTTGTCTGCTCCCCGGTAGCCGACGACGAGAAAAAGCTCGTTTCTTTGGCAAAGAAGATGAAGAAGGGCAACATCGATATCGACTTCATCTTGTTCGGCGATCTGGACGATGACGATGCCCAGAAGAAGCTCGAGGCCTTCAACAACGTCGTCAAGGGCAACGACAATTCCCACCTCGTCGTCATCCCCCCGAGCGGCAAACTTCTCAGCGACCAGCTTCTTTCTACGCCGATTCTACTGGGCGAGGGAGCAGCGGGCGGTGCTGGTGGCGGTGGTATGGCCGAAGGTGGTGGAGACTTTGGTGGTTTCGACTTCGACCCAAGCGCCGACCCGGAACTAGCGCTCGCCCTGCGTATGAGTATGGAAGAGGAGAATGCCCGACAGGCCAAAGCCGCCCAGGAAGAGGAGGCAGCAAAGAACAAGACGAATCTAGAAGATATTAAGGAAGAAGGCGAGAACCAGCCTTTGTTAAACGAGCGAGGCGAACCGAGTGGTAGCGGGTCTGGAGACAAGAAAGACAAGGATAGCGGTGACAAGATGGACACATCATGATTGAATTAGTACCACCTGTCAAATGCTTCTCCATGACATGGGCCTCGGCGTCAGGAGTGTACACTACTAGATAGGGAATGTCAACTACCAGGTTTAGAGCTCGTCATTATCTTATCACCAGGGCCACATGTCTAGGTCTTCATTATTGGAAGAAACGAGTAGTCTGTCTATCGCACACACAATCCAAACTCCCAAACGCCGTGCCATGCAGAGAACCCCGAGATATAGCACACGCCCCATAGTTATGCCTCGTGCTCAACCGTCCTGGAGCAAAGCCCATTCCTACCGAGCATTGTTGACTTCTCGGATGTATGAATTCAGCTTCCTGTCGAAGGTGTCGCAGCGTACAGGCATTTCCAGCTGGTAAAAGGGGTTTTTGGTGACGAAGTCGGCATAAAGATCATAGATCTTGCGCATGGCAACGTCCACATTGGCCTGCAGAGTATCGGTAAAGAGCAGGAACTTGGTGCCTGTCAAGGTATTGAAACACTGCAGCCGGAAGTTCTCGGACTCCATTACCTCAAGTCCAGCAGGTGGATCAGGGCGGCTCGGTATGCCGCCCGCGGTAATCTGTTGTGATTGTTGGCCCTTGAGCGGGTTCAAGCGGGTGGTGATGGCGTGGACTCTGGAAGCGAATTAGTCGAGTGCCGAATTCGATGATGGAGTGACAACACCCTCGGCCTCTTAGGACGGTAGACTAATCTAGACTGTTGCAACTCACCCGTGAAAGGTTCCGGCGAGGACCAGATAATCATTTGTGTTGAGTTGATTCAAGCCATCTCCAAAGGTACGGTTGTAGATGAGACCCCCGGCCTTATTAATGATAATGAGAGCTAAGATGCCCCTTTCAACATGAACGTTAGCTGATGTTCGATTATATTCGCGACGTCGGGACAGCGTACATGATGCAGGTTCTGGAGATAGAGGTTGGTCCTGGGCGAGGAAAACACCACCACTTTTCAATTGGTCATGTCTTGTTTCACAGAGTTAGCAGGAACCTCGCCGTCCCGGTTGAAGGTAGAGATATCCCTTCGGCTTTCGTAGATGAGTGAGTGCTGGGCTGGGCCGGGCCATGAACATCCGAAGTTTCCCCACATGTACCAACTTACCTGCCTAAGTACCATTAAGATAGGTTTTACCATCACGTTCCCAATCCGGATGCCAACCTGGGCCCGCCGCTTTTAGCCTGAGGCGAGCCTGAGCTGGAACTGGTGGGGCAAAAATAAGGTTGTGGCTGTGGTGGCTTCGCCACCACATAAATTAGGTAGGTTCCATTCAGGACCATTCTGGCCGAACCTAGACTTAGCAGAATCAACGTCGTTTTTGGCAATCCATGATACTTTTGACCAGAACCCGCTTTTGCATAAGTCCGTAATAAACAGGCAATAACTATTCCCGATTAAACGTTATTGTTGATTGTGACCGACTTCCTAGGAAGTCGGTCGGCCAATCGAGCCCACATTGTGCACATCTTACGGATACTCTCACATCAAGAAGTGGCCTATCATATATTCGTTTCTCCTCGCCCTAAGGCTGAATGTATACAATGTGTTGGCATTGACTTGTCCAGTCTCGAGTGTCTCACGAGCCAGACTTTTCACACTACTCGATTGTTTCCCTGCTCTTTCTACGCTATTTCTTATCCTCAAAGTCACACCTAGACGAAAGAGGTTTCAATCCTTTACATCAGATTAACAAAGTATGAAGAATGGGCACTCTCGAAGTCTGCTAGATATCCAACTCGAGGGCATAGAATGGGAGCATCCTTCTAAAAAGATATAGAACAAGACAAGGAAGGGGATCCATCCCGATATTAGGAGATGTATATCCGTTGTAAAGGTAGTAAGTCTTAACTACACATCCCTTACTCGTCTGTCTAGCTACGTAGAACGTCGATTGCATTGTTACGAACCAACAGCTCTGCAGGCCTGTCGGCGGGCCGGGAATCCCACAGGGTACGCGGACAGCGGCGGTGACCAGAAGGGAGGCAGAGTGAATCGGACAGAAAAATCAAGGGCCGTATTCGAAGACGTCGATGCCGTTGTGGTACGAACGAAGGTGTGTGAGTAGAATCAGTAGATGGATACCTGATGTTGGTAGATGGCTCAGACCAAGCACCCTGTCTGCCTGCCGTACCGGTTCGAGATCGTACTGGTACGGGGTTTTTATCCGTACTTATCCGTGTCCGTACTGGTCTTGGTTCATACCGGTACGATATTCGTACCAGTCTGTTCTGCAGTTCCGTACTAGTCCGTCGGTCAAGCTTGTACTGGTCCAGGTCCGTACTAGGCGAAGGGCGGACTGGTACAAAATCCCACTCGGTACTGGTCGGAGCTCGTCCTGGTACGGAATTCACGGCCGTACTGGTACGAGATCCCCTTCGACGTCTGGATGACTATCAATTCAGAGCGACCTACATGGTTCAGATTCCTTCTTCCACAGATAACACTTAGAGGCATGATGTGTATATTATACGTAAGCTTACCAATTGCCAGAACATAGTTGATCTCCCTCTCAGCGCATTTCCTATTCCATCTCCCAGTGCATCTCTTCTCCTCGGTCTTGCACAATGGAAGGTCGCCGCCCTCTGACCGAGGACCTATTTCGCATTGCGCGAAGAACCTCTATTTCTTTCCGTCGAGGAGCTACGGCATGCAATACCCCGCTTTCGCGGGATTGATCCGGACATGCCTGGCACAGGTACAGAAACATGCAGTGGTTTCTGCTTCATCTCCAGAAACCGACAATTCCTTTCCAATTTCTTCCCGAATCCGCGTCCGGTGGCTACGCTGTCACGTCAGCGCCACGTCCTTTAGATGATGGGTAGAACGTACCGGGTTCGAGCCGAGCCGCATTCGGTAAGCCAAGGTTTAGTAGTAGTGCATTATACAGCTCGTTTTTGCTTCTTCCCGGGAGCGCATCGCTAATCGTCGTCCAGTCGTTACCGCGAGCGAAAAACCTGATAAGCTTCGCATATTCTTCCGGTCGCCATCTGCTGCCCGGCTGCGGGGTGGCGCTTTCGGTATTTGAACCTTGGAGGAAGCTAAAATATACGGCGGAGCGGGATATAAAACTAAGTCACTGGATGAAAATTAATGTTCGCGAACTTCAACGTTATAATCTATTAAAGTGCCCTGTGACCTGCTACGTTTATAAATACCATAGTAATGCGGCGTCTATTTCTTGTCAGGCAAATTCCGTATAAGATCGATTATAGACGATGTGGCGGCAATTTTTATGGATGTCTAGAACCGGCCAGCACATCCACGCTGGTATTTAAAAACGTCTTCAAACTAGCATCCGATTTATTTGTTACGTATGTCTCTATCGCCCTTTCTCATAGTCAAAGCAAACATGTTTCTCTTTATTCTATCGGTCTTGATCGTGGGCGCCCCGGCCCTGGATATCTCCCAAGGAGAGAGACTTCGACTTCCAACTTTAGATTGGCATAAGTACTGGCCTAGGAGCCTATTTGACCGTTCAGCCCGATTATTAGTCTTCGACGCCATCAATTACAATTGAAAGTGCCATCAATATAATTTCTTCGTCCGTCACGTCCAATACCACGGGAGGTGGCAGCTATGTAAGCAATCCCGCTCCTGTTACGTTAACCATAATCAGCACAAGCCTAAGTCCCTCGTACGCCACGTCTAATGTGACGCAAAGTGACAATTATATAAGTAATCCGGCCCCCATAAGGACAGGAATCTCAAGTTCAACCACCGCTAACCTGAGTCCCTCGTACGCCACGTCTAGTGTTACGGGAGGGTGGGATTATATAAGTAAACCAGCATCCGTGACGACAGGAATCTCGACTCCGACCACAGCAGCCCGAGTCCCCGTGTGCCTCATCTAGTATTACTGGAGGGTGGAACCACACGAGTCACGGCTAGCTTCAAGGTAGGTTGCTGGAGAGTAAGAAAAGCGCCACGGATATGTATTTACCTGTAAGTAAATATCCGATACCCGGCACTTCGCTCGGCTATTATAAGCGATATAAATCGCTGGGTCCATTTTAACACCTTTAAGGTTAAAAAACGAGGCATAGTAAAAGCCATGCCGATACGAAGCCCGTAAACAGATTGGTGATGCAATATTAACCCGAACTTTTGGTGCTGTGCCGGTAGCAGGGTATCATCGGACATCTTTGGCCCTATTTAATACTTAGACCTGACTGCCTTCTATAGATTACACGACATAGCCTTGAATTTTCTCGATCGGTGATATGATGAAGAGCCCCTCACATGCGATAACGCCAAGGGTGATGTCCGATGCTCGATCCCCTTAAGACTGCCAAACAAGGGCATCGTGGTGACTTCTCTGCAATTCATGGCATTTTTACCAATGGTCCAGCAGTATGTGTACACTACACCGATTCTCCATGCGATTTTGAGGCGAAGACCGTAATGAACTAACGTAGCAGATATAGTGCACTGAGAATCGGTAGACTACCTAGGTATTTGAGCCGTGCCAAAATAAGTCACTGAGCGAAGAATCAGGGTAATCTGCCCTGAACATCTGACCGGGCCACGACAGGTTTTAAAATACCAAAAATGTCACGATGTACAAGACGTGTTCGTAAAAATAAGAACAATGACCAAGTTATCATATGAAAGGATCACGAGACTTTCTCCGAGAGACCATCACACCTTGAATCTTAATATAAGTAAATGCTGTTTCTATGCATACTATCGTGAATTGAATATTTAGTGACCAGACGTCTTTGAATCTTGATACCTATCTAGGTAGCCGAATTGATTAATTAACCTGCGAAGCAATCCAGTCACCTGATACCTGGCGGGAGCTAAAGCTACTTGCATCATAATTTCTTAACTACCGTATCCGCCATGAATGCCTGTGATTGGGAAGCGTAATAGCTACGCTGGTTCGCGAAGACTCGCTTGCCCGTGCTATTATCAACGAAATCACAGTTGAAGTGCGTGTGACCGAAACCCCATAGCTTAACATCACGGCTTCGCCAACACGTCTCAGCGCGCGGGTCTGTCGCAAAGCCAGACGTGATAGGATTCGCTTAGTGCCTCGGATCTAACGCCCGCCCATCCACTGTCGGGCTGTAATGCGTAAGCACGACGATGGTATTGGCCGCCTCCTTTCAGGGCTGTAACTTCGGCGTTCAGCCAGGCCGGATCTCGCTTAAACGCCGCGTTGTGCTGCTGCTCCACGGACCAGCCTGCCGTATAGTAAAAATCGTTAATGCCGAAACTGACGGCTTCGGCTGCCTCGGGCGGCACGCGGGAGAACAGCGTACATCCCAGCACCGTGATGGTCTCTCCAGACGTGGCCTCGATCCGGTACTTGTTGCGGTCGAGAATCACGAGCTCGCCCAGCTCTGTTATTTTATTATTAATTTTGGCGAATGTTGTGCTCCCAGCGCCGCGCTGTCCGCAGGCAGTCTTCCCACGTCGAGTGCTACGGCTCATGGTTGCCAAGTACCAAAAATACGACACGAAATTTTGCTAATTGCCGTCTTAAGAACCCTAGGTACTCTGTCTCGTGGTGTACAAGATATCCAACGTTACCGAGGAGTGTTAAATATGGTGCTTTTGGTGTGATTTCGAATAAGTCGTACGCTTTGGGGCTCTCGAGATGGAGATCCGAAACAATCTGTAGTGTGGCCATCTCTGAAATATCGCCGCGGAAAAATCTAAATAGAATAATTTAAGACTAGGTAAAACTCAAGCTGGGGTTTATTAGGGTATAGATAGACAATATTCTTTGACTGGACGCTGAGGCCCGCGACGTGGCATATGCTGGGGGGTTGCCTAATTATATATACCTAGGAAGACGGCCTTTAGAGAGCGGTAGGCAAGCTGGGAAGATATCGCTGAACAACTAGGAATATTACGGCGACGTTAAACATACTAATTAATAGCTGGCTTGCCTTGAAAAGATGGATTGCCTTTTCATCGAGAGTTAGAGAATGAATCCGCTCACCCTACGTGTGTAAGACTACTTTCAATAAAATAATATTCGAAGAAAAATTATCGTCGTGCTATACAGCTGCGTCCCGAGGATGGCGAAAGAGAAATTAGTCTTAGAAGACGGCACGCGCATCCCTAAGGCGCAAGGATATCTTGGGCTGGGGAGCTAGCTTGTCCGGGACGAGCGTTTTCGGTCGGGGAGATTAAGTTGATTCTTGCGCGCTTGCTGTTAAATTTCGGCTTCAAGTCCCCCGAGGGAATATTAAGGCCAAATGATTTGTTTATTAATAAGAAAGTGTTTCCAGACCCTACGGCTATGGTTATGACGAGGCAACGGGGCGAATCGGGGGGCCCGTAGCTAAGCATAAAGATTGCGGAATATAGGGTGTTAAACGCTGATGAATGAGTTGAGCATCTATCAAAATTGAACGTTCTATTAAGACCCGTATACATTGATAGGTCAAACCCACTTTCGCGACCTCGTTTCCATGATTGTTCACACTATACTGCACAGCCCCTGCCAAGATCTCTCATATTTCAATCATCCTGATAAGGATGTTACCAAAGCTCCAGGAACAGCCCACGATTCTATTCATATGATACTAAATCCATTCCATGCTTTTAAATCCGCAGGTGTTTAATGCCAATAGCAGATAGCTCTCCTCTACCGTTTGACGGCTTGAGTATCCAGGTTCGGTGACACTGATGAGTTGGCGACCCGTCGAGTCAAACTTGAGTGATGTGTGGCTCGAGAAGACAATATTGAAAGATCGAGTGAGTTAATGTTAAAAACTGACTGGACTGTGTAGCTGTTACAGCAAGCCGATGTTCCAAAGATGGGTCAAATGAAGACAGTGTGGGTATCCTGGGGGAGTCGTTAGCCATGATTGCTGACGAGCAGATTTTACAATGGAATGTGTATACCTCCGCATCCGTTTGTTCGAGCGATGTGAGATACCAAGCGCCCATATCGGCGGGGTTGCTGTCAATCTCTTCGTGTGCCGCGGTATCGGGCCTGGCCCGAGTGAAGTACTTGTAGGTGTTCGTTTCTGAGCCAGGTGGTCTATTTCTTAACAGGCTGATGCTTAATGTCCTGTAATCTGTCAAGATTGCTTTGGCGCTCCCCTTTCGGCAACTGTTAGTTCAAGGCGTATCACCAATGAAATGCACTGGGATGGAGACCTACAGCCAGTACTCACTTTGACCACGGGAACCACGCTGGGAACAGAGGGGGCCGAGGGTCCATAGGATGCGTTGCAGGGAGAAAACGTTCTCATTGCTCCTTCCTTGGTGTCGTTGCTCTGTGGTGTGTGCTTAAGAAAGGATAAGACGTAAGACTTTAGAGGGGGTAAGACTCCAGAGGGGGTGAGACTCCAGTGCATCTCCACGCTCCTGAGATTTTAGCTGATGCAAGAGGATGAGACTGCAGGTGTGGACTCCAGAAGTGAGACTCCAGAGGGGGTATGTCGTAGGTGAAATCGGGATTTCGAGGTCGATGGATGCTGTAGGATGTCTGGGATCATCTGTGGTGCCTGTAGCAGTAGGAGCCAAATAGGCTTGCGGAGACATGGGCCCATTGCACAATGGGCTTTTCCTGCAAACGGGGTGAGACTCTAGGAAGGAAGGCGAATTCAATCAGCAAGGGGCAGCAATAGTACTTACGTCGGAGAATCAGCTCTTCATCTGGAGTCATCAACACGGGCGACATGTAGTTGCTGGCCGGAAGAGCTCGATGCCTATTGTTTCCCGTCGAGAACATTGGAAGACACCTTCGACGATGTGGCTCCCGAGTTCCACTCTGCGTCCTCGCTATTCTGCGTTGCTTTGGAGTCCAAGGCTGTCTTCGATGTATACGAGGTCGAGGTCTGGCGAGCTGGGAGGCGGGCAGGGCATCGCGTCGGAAGTCGAAACGGCACAGACCTGGTCTAGAGATACGTTATTCCAATGCTTGCCAACAGGCGAGACTTGCTTCGAGACCATCACTCACCTGTTCGTCTTGGTCTTGAATCGGCACCACCTCTGGAGAGGACACCCATGAGACTGCAGAGGGGGTTGGGCCAGCCCACCCGCCCAAATCGACGACTCCCTCTCGGTGCTACCGTCCCCAGGCTATACAGCCGAAGGCCGCTTCCGCTAAACCATCGTTTCCGCAGGATCAGGATTGCTCGACACCCCAACAATCCTCTGCATTCTATTGATCACAGATTCATGCAGGGCCGTTGCGTACCCTCTCCATTGCTTCACTGTAGGCCCTTGTTGGACGCCATCATCGGATTCCTCGTCGTCGGAGCCAGTGCCCAAGAATGTCCCCAGCATCCACAAAGTCGATCTTGCCAACTGCATATAAGTCGATCCGGAGCACCAATATGATTACACTTCGAAATGAGTGAAGTAAGAACCTCGGAAGTGACTATAAGTACTATGTCATGCTTTTTGAATATAAAATTGCGTTCAGCGGCTGTTTGCGATGGTCACCCTGGGAGCCCTTCTCAAACGGTTTTTGTCTGTGGCTGCTCCTTGCCTTGCTTGATCTGTGTATGGAATTGATTTTCTTTGTCGGGTGGCTCTGCCTCAGGATGATCAGAGAACAGCAGATCGAGGGGGCGCACTACACCCTCTTAGGCATCAGAGTCTATCGGGCTATTGAAATTGTCTTTTTTGGGACCATGGAGGCCTACATGTTCCTACTTGACGCTTTGCCACCCCGTCAAAGCCCACGACAAGAGCAAGAGGACCTATACGAGAGGCAGGGTCGCGTTGGAGAAAAGCCGCAAGAGGTAGAAACTGTGTAATAGAACTTCGATCGCCCTCTCCCACGACGCACAATGTAATTTCATGTCTGTTCAGCGCCTACCGAATATTATCCTACACTCTCTGTAATGAAACATGATTAAATAAATTACACACCTACCTCAAAATCCTCATTAGTGTTGAAGCTATCATTAATTTGAGCTCAGATCGTTGAACGGCGACGATAGGGCACCAACAGGCCATGCCACAGCCATACGCCCACTTCCTTGTTATAAGTACCTACCTAGAGAGACTCTGAAGTATATTGTGACATTATTTCACAATTGGATTGGAATAACTATAAAAGAAAGGATCTGATGTTTGGTATACTTAGCAGAGCGGAATTGGACCTAGCTCGGGACCTCAGTCAGCTGCCTGATCTTGCACTGAGCCTTGTCCTGAGCCTTGGCGGATCTTGTGCTAGTCCCGATCGGTCACATGTACCAAAAGTGGGAAAACCTAGAACCTGCCTCCAGAGATCGCTTTACACACTGCTTGCAGGGGTCCAGCCCACTACAACACGCTAAAATAGCTGAGGTCCCCGGTACAATCTTGGATTTCAGCTTCGGCGCGCGTGGATATCAGCCTGGGCCAAACCTCAGGTAATAGATAGGTATCCGATATCCATCTTTCGGACCTCCGTCACAACAAAGTCTCCCACGAGCACCAAGGCTACAGCAACACCGTCGGACAGAAAAACAACGCACCTGTCGATCACACTACATCGGTATCCTTTTGCGGCTGAGAACTGCCCGGCGCATCGCTCACTACTTGTGCCAAACATCGCCTGCACCGTCTACCCCTTTGTCGCTGATCACGCTCGTTTTCCGACGTCGCAAGCTCTCTCCCGCCCTTCCACGACCGAACACACTGCTATATAATACGAAGCCGAGGCCGCTGTCATGTCGCGCCCCGAAACAGAGCAATTCCACCAGACGTCGCGCGCAAAGGCGATAGCCGCAGGCAACGAAGAGGCGTCAACGACCATCAACCTCGGCGAATTCCAGGAAGTCGACACGCTGACGCTGTCCGAGGCCGCCTTGGTCATCAATGCGCTCGTGTCAAAGCGACGGAACGACCGCAAGAATGTCAATGAAACCGAGTACGCATGCGCAAGCTCTCTATTCACTCCGTCCAGCCCCTGTAACGTTATGCCGAGAGCTCACCATGCTTGGGCATGCAGCCCTGTCCTTGTGGGGGGTTCTTGTTGTGACCCGTGTGGCTAATATGCACCCGTGGACAGGATGTTGGGCAAGACGATCGACTACCTAGACGCATTCTCGCGCTTCAAGAAGAAGGAGAACGTTGAGGCTGTCGAGCGACTCTTGAGCTCGCACAAGGAATTTCACAAGTTTGAGCGTGCACAGCTCGGTATGTGCTTTTCTTTCTCATGCCCTTGCCTGCTTCGAAACTCACAGTCAATCCCTAGGCTCGCTGTGTTGCGAAACTGCCGAAGAGGCCAAGACATTGATCCCATCGCTCACCGACAAGATAAGCGACGAGGACCTGCAAGAGCTGCTCGATGAGGTGAACAAGCTGATGCCAAACTGAGCCGTGCTTGCGCCTCACTGGTATATGATCCTGCTGTGGTCACTTACCTGCATTGGTCATGAATTGTCCTAGCAAGGAATATCTACACCAATTCTGCCCGCCTACGAGAGTTGCTCACTTAAAGCAACGGCAGCAAAGGCATCATCCATCTCCTATTCCCTTGTCACCAGCTTCCCTAAACCAATAGATTACGGGTGGATTTCCTTACCCGGCGTTTTGCATTTACAGATTGCTTGGTTGCATAAAGACTTCCGCGAGAAAAAGGGGGGCAGGTTTGCTTTCCCTTCTTTCCTCTTCACGATTTGCATTAGTGGCGTTGGGTACGTTTTGCTACAGCTGGTGAAAAAAAAAGAACTGCCTTGGTGAAAAAGTCTATTTGCTTTTCACCCTTTTCACTCCTCTTCTGCCCTTCCATTGTTTGATTTGTTTGTATACCCCCATCAAAGACAGGAAAGGCGGGTAAAAAAAAAGACATACGTGCAATCGGGAGCTATTTGAGATTCTGGTTTGGGAGCTCAAGATAGAGAGAATGAAGACTGTACGAGCTGCAAGAGAGAGGGGAAAGATCAGCAGACAGGGTATGTGTCCTGTAGGTAACCTAGTTAATTACCTGTCAGCGACTCTCAAATGTGAAAAAGGAGCTCCAGAGAGCCAGCTCGCGGGCTTCATTTACATTGTATCTTCCTTCGTACTCTTTGCTCTGTATTATTACAGTGACCCCTTTGCATTTCCGTTTCCATCCTCAATTTGGCATCTCAGTCTATATATGAGAGGTATGCTGGCAGCCAAATCGACGAAACCCAACAAACCCCCAACCCCCAACCCCCCCTGCTCTCCCCAATTCACCGAAGCTCGTCATCTTTTTCTTCACGTCCCTTCCCTGGGACGTCCGATACCGCCCATTCGCTCACAGCCCGCATGCCCAGCTGTTGGCGTACAGGTTATTCATCCGCTCGTCGTCCGTCGCGTTCAACGTGGCCCTGGGCGGCGCCTCCCCCGACGCATATACTACCGAGGGGGCGTCATAGCCGCGATGGCCCTGACGGATACCGATATCGGTGCTCCGACTACCACTGCGGTTCTGGATCTCCATTTGCGTGCCGGGGAACCCGGGTGTCAGCTGCGACGGGTGGATCCGCGGAGAGGGTCGTCTGTTCGGCGATCGCGTCCCCAGCGGTACGGCGCCGGGACCAGCGTGACCGAGCCCCGCCTCGGTCGTGTCGAGCTCCGCGTAGGCGGGTTGCGGGCCTGGCTGCGACGACGGCGTGCTGAACTGTTGCTGATGAGCGCTGAGATCCGAGGCGGTGCACAGGGGCCAGCCCTCGTCCCGTCGTGTGCCATTGGGGATTGGGATTGGGATTGGGATTGGCTGGTCGGTGTAGGTGTAGGTGGAATTGCTGGGTGGATTCGGATTCGAGGCTGGGCCTAAGGGGTGTAAGTAGGTAAGTAAGTATGCAAGTATCCAAGCAGACTGACCCGTATACAACATGGCCCTTCGCTTATATATACAATGTTGCGAAAACGAGAATCATTTAAAATGATACGTATGCGATAAAGTGACATGAAAACAGACTCATGAACAATGGTAAGACTTTTAACCCACCTCCGAAGACATCTCGGGTGCCGAGCGCCGTGCCCGTGAGAGAATGGCGGCGGTCCATGATAGATTTCCCGGCGGGAGGTCCCGTAGGGCTGTCGCCGCGGAGCGACGACATACGCTTCGACAGGCGGCGGCGGCGGAGGAGCCAGAATAATAGCAGGAGCAGCGCTATCCCGCCTACGACGCCGCCGACGCTGACGCCCGCGATGGCCGTATTAGACAAGGGGGGAGCGCCGCCGTTGTTGCCATTGTTGCTTTCGCCGGATGTAGGGGCTGGTGCCGCGGGAAGTGTTGTTTCTGTGGCACTGCCGCCGTTTGGGCTAGTGCTACTAATACCTGGAAGGATTCAGGGGGTTAGAAATTACTGCTCGTAGTGCAGTGTCACGGTTGACTTATTACTAGGGGAGCGTGTAGGAGAAACATATGGGAGCAAGCAAAAGACCACGTCAAACCGGGAGGAAAGATGAAAGACCGAGGGATGTGTGCATACCGGTAGCGAAAGTGGTGCTGTTTACGATTGTTGTAGGAACCTCTGCCGGGCTAGTAAACGGAAGGCTCGTAGAAGAGGACGTATGTCTCGTTTCCGGGGCGGACGACGTCTCTTGATCATCACCCGTAGGCGTCGTCTCGGTGCCCTTAGTCGAGGAGGGCGGTGACGCTAGAGTGGAAGTATGTCTTGCCGTGGTGGTGATCTCCTCTCCTCCACCGTCACCACCACCATTATTGTCACCGTTGCTGTCGCTGCCATCTTGACTGCCACCGTCACCACCGTTGTTATCGTTGTCCTGACCATCTAGGGCGGCGGTGGCGGCGATGGCGGCGTCGCAAGGGTCGACAAAATCGAGGAAACCACATGGGTCCACAGCACAACATGCGTCGAAGTCGCCGCAGTGGTATAAACCGAAGTGAAGTGGACAGGGTTCCCTTTGGACGTCCTCGTGACGCACGGGGAGTAGAGAGGCGCGTGCCATGTTGGTATAATCTAGGCAGAAGCCCTAAGGATCTATGATACTTGGTAGGTGGAGGGCTCTTAGTAGATCGTGGCTAGAGTAATGGGATTTCTCGAATGATGAAAGGCGCAAACATCGATAAGTGGAGGGTTAGGAGACAGGAAGTGGTAGAAGAGATCTGATTGCCGAGTGGACTGTGAGTGTGAATTGCGGGAGTAACCTCAGTTTATGGCTAGATGGATTCATTGAACACACGAGCTTGGGTGAAGCTGCAGCAAGATGTGAATGCTGAAGAAAGTCCCGACATGGGAAAACATCAGACACCACAAGACTATTGCGGCATATACTCCTCAATCGCGCTTGTCCAGGTCGCACATATTCGATGGTGGCTATCCTCATACGTTGCGGATGGAGGGAAGCGTGAAGAGTGAAGAGGGTGATGGGCCGGAGCGGAAATGACACCACCAGAGTAAAATGAAGGAAGGACGCCGACTAAAGGAAACGATGACACAAAGTCCATGCCCACAGCCAACTGTATCTCTAGAAATCTAAGGTAAGAAGAGCGGCAACGTAATGAATGCCCTAACCGTCCGTATAAGCCCAGAGGTGTTAACGTACTGGGTATAAACACTTCATAGTTAAGTTGGAGACACGTTTATTTCGGATAGCAGAAGTCGTAGAATCCTATTATAGCAATGCGAAGTGACACAATCCTGTGGTGCTATGTCTCCTGACTGACCTGCATGTTTTATCCAGGACAGAGAATCTCTTATATGTGCCCTGAGAGAGCAACAGGGCGATAGGCATTGTCTAATGCAAACACCGGCACTTGGAGGGCTTGTTGGACATGTCTTCGCATACGAAATCCACTCACAGACTGATGGGCTCCAGCTGGCTGTCCAGACATGTGAGATTAAATAGGTAAGCATCAATATGAAGCCGTGTTGTCTGGGATACACAAGATGCCAAAGCGGACACCCTTTGGCAGCACGATGGAGATCACTAATTATCGAAAGTCTCACATATATGACACCCCCCTCCGTCTTCAAAGGTATAACGAATTCCCTTCCTTAGCTGTACCAACTTTCTAACTGATAGTCCAAATATCTTGCTGTGAGATATCTAACCAAAGAGCTCCGTCAGGTACTCCGGAGAGTCGCGGAGATCAACATGGTACCCGCCGTGAGCGTTGGATGAATCATATCAGATCACCGGGAGATTGCAGGCCATGTGCTACCTGCATAAATTTCACTGATACGAAAACAAGTGGCACGTATACTTAGGACTACGAATCATATTTATCAGGGTGTATACACTAATCAACACCTCGTCGGGGGAACCGTCCTAACCTGAGAAGACACGCTTCTATATCGGAAAATCTAAACGCCCGTAGCTCGGCGTGCATTAGTTCAACTTCTCGAGTAATAACTTCGAACCCATATTGCCCACAGGCTTCTCCTTCGGTCCAGTTTTCTTTCCCTTCTTTGCCGTCTTCTCGGCTTCGCCATTCGTCTTGACGGCCTCACGCGCTGCCTTCTGTTCCGGTGTTTCCTCGGTTGCTGCCTTCTCAAGTTGCTTCTTGTGCTTCTTCAATGTCTTGCGTAATTCCCCCGTATGGGAGAAGTCATCCGTCTCGAGGAGGTTGAGCACTACGAAAGAACTAGGTCCTGTGGCCCATGACATAATGTGCTCCTTAATGACTGGATATAGAATATCGGCAAAACGAAGCGGAGGGTCACACGGTATAACTTTGCGAGATGCTTTGTCAAAGTGACCACCAGATATGAGAGTCTTAAACATGCGTCCACCGTGAGGAAACTTAGAGATATGAGGTGGTGAAGGAAAATTGGTTATAGCCTCACTCTCTTCGTCGCCCTTTTCAGGCTCTGCATCCGGATCACCACCGGCAGTGGATGCCACAGCTTTCAGTGCTTCTGACTTGTCCCCGGTACAGGAAAGAAGGGCTTCTGTCACCAACTGGCACCCAAACGAGGTGGCTACCAGATCTTCCGGCGACGAAGCTATAGCGACCAATAATGATGGGGATAATGCTGCAACTAATTCTTTCCGACGGATCTCCGGGTCTTTCTTGCTGGTCGTTTTCCGGATCTCCCAGATTTGCTCCAGTAGTTGAAGGTCGCCTGCATGACTCCCATCGAAAAGCACCTTGCTCGCACCTTCGAGAAGATACCGTATAGTTAACCTGGCATTGGAGTCATTGGCCAGGGTAACAATGTTTGAAGCATCATTTTGTTCCGACTTGCCAAGCAACTCGTTGATGATAGATTTTGATGTTAAAACGGTATCGTCGATTGTGTCATAAGCGGTAAGGATAATGAGGTGGCCCTGGGAATCAGTCGACATGAGTTGAAATGTGTCCTTATACGTTTTCAGGATCTGTTTTCGATCCTTAGCCGTACCGTGGGCTAAAAGCAAGCATACGAGACGAGCCCCGTACTTGGTGAAGCCCATGTTTTTGAGCAGATCACCGTTCTCATCCTCCTTGATCATTTCCATGTATTCTTTGGCTTCCTCAGAGCCTACCATCACATTAGTGTAGTACTGGTACATGGCGTCATGGAGCATGGTGAAACCGGTCATCTTTTTCTGTATCAGCTGGTTGGTCAAATCCAATAAGTATTTCATGATGGAAGTTCGTTTTCCTGGTTCTTTCTCCAAAATGACTGAGAGTTCGGCTGTCGGCGCATCCTCTCCTTCTCTGGTCCCGCGGAAGAGGAAGGTATCTGGCCCATACCATTCACGGAGCAGGATGGCCTTTTGTTCTTTAGAAGCGATCCCCCGATAAATATCGTCGAGAATCCATGAGGCCTCGGGGTGATTGATCATTTTTCGCACCCGGCCATAGAACTCGGGAACGATCAGATCTCGGACCTCCTTGTCGCCTTCAACGATAAGCTTGCCTATCAGAAACTTGGCATATCTGCTTTCCGCTAGCAGAGCGTAGGTCCCCTGGAGTTCCTTCGCGATCATCTTCCGCCTCTCCGGTGTGGAGTATTTGATGGCTGTCTGAACAACGCGGACGGCGTCGTGCTTGAGCACGAAATCCTTCATGCGCCCAGTGGTGATGGAAAAGAGCTCTTCCACGAGCTTGTCTCTCTCCTCCTTGGGAACATGGGACTTCCGGCGCAGCCTCTCCCATAGCTTCTTGGCTCTGGTCAGTTCGTCGGCTAAAGGCTTGTTCGCCTTGCGGCCTTGGGCTAGTTGTTTCTGCTTCTGGTGGGATTCCCTCGAGGTCTGGCCTGGGCAAGGTCAGTGAAGGTCAACAGCAAGCCCCCAAATCAAGTGAACTCACCTCTTTCGAAGGTCTTTCCATCTTTATCTTCGGATTGGATGGGCCCGTCGCCGTTCTTGTGCGTCTTCTTTGCGCTTAGCGGAGCGCCACCCTCGTCGTCATGGTCGGAGAGATCGCCGAAATCGTTATCCTCACTTGTACTGTCCGCTTCGTCTGCAGGAGGCGGCGGAGGGCGCTTCTCGTATTTCGGCTTCTTGGTATTCGAGTCTTTGCTGCGACTAGGGAGCTTCCTTTTTGTTCCCACATCGCTCTTTGGCGCCATATTTTGTAGATTTGCCGAATTGACAAGATTGCGAAGCCTCGAATACTGCCTAGACTTTTGCGCTCAGAGTAATGGGCGTGGACTAGAGCTGGAAATTTCCCATGCAGACCGGCAGAATAAAAATAATGGGTTCGGATTTTAGGCGGTGAGGTCCCTTGTAATGCGCTATGGGCTGTTACCCCACTGTCGATAACGCTGATAGGCGCTGCAAGGTCTTGGGGGTCCCGCGTCACGTCCCAATAAGAACCTTGGTGAGGGATCGTTCCAACCCTCACTGAGCAATAAGTGCTCTGACTTTAGGTCAGATACCCGACGCAGTCACGTAGGCCTCGCAATTTCGCCAAGATGGGCAGAGAAGAGCAGGTAGAAGAACGCGAAGTTCTTGATTCTATATTTCCCGAGGAGATAACAGGTCCGTCCGCCCGTCCTCCCGTCGTACCACGAGGAAATACCCCGCCATGTGCGCGCCGTATTGACGGGCCTTCGCTCGCCGCGAAACAGACATCTCAGATACAGAATACCGCATCGCCGTAAAGCTCAACCCGCCCGACGATGACAATGGCGACGAGGAGGTCGAGCCACCCACGCTGATCCTACACGTGCGGTATCCCGACGCGTATCCCGACGAGGCGCCCATATTAGACCTTTCCCCTCTCGCGAATGCGCCGCCGCACCCCCGATTCTCGGTGTCCGCCGACAAGGCGCGGCTTCTCAAGGGCCTAGAAGACACCATCCAAGAGAATCTCGGCATGGCCATGGTCTTTACGCTTGTGGCCACGCTGACAGAGCTTGCCGAGCAGCTGATGACTGATCGCAAAGAGGCCGCCGAGCGCGTGAGGGAGGAGGTCCTACTAGCAGCCGAGCGCGAGGAGAACAAGAAGTTCCACGGCACGCCCGTCACTCCCGAGACATTTCTCAAGTGGCGCGACGACTTTATGCGCGAGATGGAGGAGCAGCGCCAGCGGGAGGAGGAAGAGCGGCTCGCCGAGCTCAAAAAGGCCAAGGTCAAGGAGGCCCCCAGGCTCACGGGCAAGCAACTCTGGGAGCGCGGCCTCGTCGGCAAGGGTGACGACGACGAAGAGGAGTTGCCCACGGAGCAAGTCGAGAGGCTCAAGGTCGCGGCATAGGGGCGACACATGCGGAAACAGAGGTTGCTTCCCCGTTAACAAGCCTGTTATAAGAGACCCTTCGCGATTTATTGGCATTTGCATGGAGTTCTGGCGCATTAGAGACACTGAAAAGGACCATCATATCGTAAGAGAGCGTTAAGACGTCTATCCACCTGTCCCAACGATGGAAATAACTGCCTATTTTAGACTCCAGACTCCGCTGTTCTGCCAGAATGATCAAAGCCCCAGGTGTTTGTGGTATCTCCTTATCATACTCTTCATCGTACTGCTATCGGCCGGGATACTCTATTCCTGCATCTCCTCATCACTTTCTTCATCCTCCCACCCAGACTCGTCGTCGTCGTCATCATCATCATCCTCCTCCTCCTTCCCAGCTGGCACCTCCCCGAGTTCCTTTGCAATCGCAGCAAGGAGCTCTCTGGCGTGCTCCCCTAACCGCTCGTCTTCGTATTCTTGTAATTTGTAGAGGTGAAGACACTGGTTTAGCCACACTCGGCTAGATATCCACGACGCCTTGCAGTCTTCTTCGGCTTTGTTGTCTTTTTGCTTCTCGCCCATGACGTAGAGACTCCAGCCACCCAAGTACCATACCTCCACGCTCTGATCGTCCTCGCCAACAAGTCTTTCGAGTACCTCGATTGCCTCTTGTTCCATTTCAACCTCCATGAGTAACCTAGAAAGACCGACTCGGCTGGGGAAGTCGGGCACAGACGGGTCTTCCGGTGGTAAGTCTTTCCATAGCTCCAGACTCCGGCTCAATGCCGCTTTTGCGTCGTCGAACCTAGACTGTGAGATGCGGACGTTGGCTAGGGTCTGCCACGTCTCAGCAAAGTCGGGCGCGACCATGGTAGCTTCGGTAGTGAGGGACTCGCAGCGCTTCTCGGCGTCCTCTTCCCACGACAGGTCGGTCATGTAGACTTCGGCGACTGAGCATAGCGTCATAGCCAGCTTCTTCCGCAGCTCCTCTAGTAACATCGCCTGTTCGTCGGTCTTCCTGCCCTTCCCTTTTGCGCCCTCGAGAATCTGGATCCGTGCCTTCAGTGCTGCGGCGCCCTTCTCGAACCAGCCCACGCTATCCCTGCCGCCCTCCTCGCTCAGCTGCGCCAGAGATAGGAATTTCTCAGGGCCGCCGCCCACGTTCTCATCCTTGGCCCCATCTTCGTCGATCGCGACGGCGCGTAGGAGGTAGGCTCGCGCCGTGTCGAAGTCGCCGAGCTCGAGATTGATCTGTCCGAGGAAATTTAATGCGCAGAGGGCGTCGTCGCTGCGGGGAGACGACCCCTCGAGAGCCTTCTCGGCGAGGGTGGCGGCGTCCTGCACATTGCCCTCTTGGAGCTGGAACTCGGCGGCCTTGACGAGGACCTGCGGGGACACGGGCTTGCTGTTAGCGCTGCCCCCGGCGGCTGCGGCGGCGCGCGAAATGGCGCCTTTGCCCGACTTCTTCGATTTCCTGTCTGGGCGCCGCGGTGCCATGGCAAAGAGACTTGTCGCAGACGAAGACGCCAGGAATTAATCCGTGCTATCAGAGCAAGCAGGCCAACAACGCTGCTCAAGGTGGGCTTTGCTATACTTCGCAGAGCCCATGCAGAAAAATTATTATCGATAAAGCAAGCGTTGGCTTGGCAGGGTCGTGGGGTACTTACAGTAGGCGGGGACATAAAGTGACGACATCAGAAAGACATGGATGGACCCCTCGAATGAACTAGCGCACCAACCTAAGTACATAGTAGGTACTGCCCAGCGAAATTACATTTGGGTACCATTATATCAGGGTAAAGGAATCTGGATTAAGGAGCCGTATGTATCAACAATGCCGGGCAAATCACACCAGCCACCCAAGGCTCCCCCGAGATCGTCTAGTACTTCACATAGTCAACTAGTAACTCATATAAAAAAGCTACTAGCGGTACTGCACCTTCAGCCAGTGGTCCATTTGAGAGAGTAAAAGGAATAAAATTTGAGCAAGAATTTAAAAGTATTAGAACTGCTACTAATCCTTCACAAAATGCAACCAGTAGCCAACACAAACCGACTACCGCTGGCACTTCGTGCAAGTCAACTAGTCAACACAAACCAAGTACATCACATAAGTCGAGCAGTTATCAGCACAAGCCAACCACCGCTGGCACCTCGCAGAAGTCAACCGATAGTCGGCACAAACCAGGTACCTCGCACAAGTCAACCAGTAGTCAGCAAAAGCCAACTACTGTTCTTATTGCTCCACTAAATACAACCGCACCGATAAAAGCGTCCACACACCCAGGGGATAGCGAGGTAGTCAAGTTCCTGGAGGGCATAGCAGACACCCGGTGGTTCAGAGAATCATTCCGCAAGCGCCGAGATGCTTACTTTATACCCTTCGACGCGGGGTCCATAACTAGACTCGTTATGCAAGCTTCGCTGGTAGCCAAGGACCCATCATCGCAGCGAATCAAGCGCTTCGTTGAACAATATCGTGAAGACGAAGCACTGGACATGGACCGCATCAAGTATAGTTACATCGAGGATATGATCCATGATTATGTCCGTCGATTCGATGAGTTGTTCTTCTTCGGTCTCTTGACTAGGAAAACAAGGAAGAGAGTACAGGGGAAAGACACTCAAAGGCTACTTGTTATAGTCATTCCCAAAAAACTCACCAGAGACAATGATTACGGCTCGTATTCCGATGAAAACGATGAGATACAGATCTGTATACAATATGATGATTATTACAGGTACTCGTTCGGGCATCCAGTCCTCACCATAACCCATGAGATGGTTCATGCATATCTCACAATCTTTAGTGATTACCGGCACAAACATTATGCCGTATAGGTTAGGGAGTCTGGCAATCATGGAAAAATGTTTTGGATGTTGCTGAGATTCATCATCAACAACATTTTCGTGTTCATAAAGCCGAACAAGTTCTGGCAAGAGGTCGTAAAATCCGAGGAGGAACACCGCAAATGTCTGCGCAAAAGTATTTAAATCCTTAGGTTTACAATAGCAAGTAAAGAGTAAGTATCCAGCAAAGCACACATACATATCTCCATGTACGCAGTATAACTGATTCGGCAATGGATATTGGTACACATCTGGAGCATAGATATGTGCCGGTGGGCGCAGGTTTCTCAAATATAGGTAGGCAAGTAATGAATCCATGAGATAATACACATATACCCCCTTATAAGAAGACGCTGATATACATACCTAGCGTTTATATAATCGAAGAATTAAAATTCGGAATATGCCCTCGAGTCTTGCGCATTTCCATAACTGTCCTGATTAACTGGGATTAGGTCACGATCACCTTATTAAGCTAGCATAAAAACAAGCCATATTGAGACTGTCCTAAACAGTTGCCTAAAAACCTACTAGGTAGTCTTGGAATCCTGTAGCTTATAGGTAGAACCACTCCTATGACTCTATGAAAATGGTCATTTATAGACATTTAAGTTTAGTGCTATTGTAGTTCAAAATAGGTAGTTAACGCATCTTATAATAACGCAAAGCTACTATTGGCATCTACACTCCATAGTGGTGGTTCTATTGGCGGTCCTGGATATATGCGTAGGTATAGATGCCTTAGGGCTTTCTTTTTACAACCACTGGAGTGTAGGAATCAATTAAACACTCTATTGGGCCACAAATACCCCGGTTCTTAGTTGTGACGGCGTATTTATTTACTCTGTTAGCGATGCCTCTCGCAGATAGCTAGATAGTTTACCATTATACTGAATCACGATGTAGCAGGTCCGTGTAAGGGTAAGAGAATGGATCTACGTACCATGGCACGTATGAAAGCCTTAAATGTTCTAAACAGTAAAAGTAACGATAGAACGTCCAATTCCACTTGTATCTATCGGCCTTAGTATTGTAGTAATATCGAGGTCCGTTCTCATCTATGCATTATCATTACGTCCACGACCAATCCTTCCGCCATGGAATTCTTTTGTCTCCTGCAAGACCTAAGAGACTACCAAATAGGGTAACGAGCGCCAATAAAGACAATATAGTCTCCGGAAAGGGGCAAACGATCGCTCTACATCATGAATGCCCCAACCTATGCGAAGCCGTCCGCCGCGAAATGATGCATTGGAAAAATAAAAACAAAATAAACACAATTGAGATTTATTGCACTTCTTGGGGTTGAACGGATTGAGACGACTTTGGCCGTTCTACGGGTCCCAGTTCAGCCCCTTGGCCGCTCTGTGCTCGCTTCCGGCCGGGAATAAACCGCGCCAATCCCTCCCCGTGCGTACCGGACTCCTGAGGCTCAGAGAACTTGGAAAAAAAGCTCTTCTTTTTCGGGTGCTGTTGCTGGCTATGCTTCTGATCGTCGTTCAACCCGACATCTTCGAAGTCTTCCTCCGCCGTAGGCAGCTCTCTCTCAAAGGAACGATGCCTGACAGAAGATCTGGGGTTTCGCATGCCAGCGGAGTCGAGACTCTGCCGAGGCACATCATGGACAAGGACAGGGGATTTCGCGCAAATGTCCTTCACATGGGATATAATTAGCATTCCTAGGTAACAGGTGCCAGTGGATAGGAGCGCTGCTTACAAATGATCGGCGGTAGGAATCGAAGGACTCGCGAGAAATAGAAAAGTGCTCGATGTCGCCAATACTGCTACGTGTGTCCATAGAAGTACGGGAGTTTGCAAGCCGCCTTGGCCAAAGGCCCTTCTCATCTGTGGGCGAAGGCTAGGCAAGTGACTAGTAAGCAAAAACGGCGTTTCGATGTTTGGGGGAACATGGAGTCCTGCTCACAGGGAGATAGACACCACTGTCGTTGACGACTGGCGGCGACACTAGTTAGCCACGCATGCTTCGTTTTCCGACATGAGGGTATGCTGCGCTGGCAGACTTACCACTCATCTTGTAGTCGCCGTTATCGCGGCTCTTTGTCGAGTGGATGCTCCACGCGGACGAGGTTCTCGACCCGACAGTGTCCACCCTCTCAAAGCCGCTGTAGGAGTCTTTTGGGAGACGAGCGGAAGGGGGCACATTCTCATCGTTGGCGACTTCGGCGCCGGTGGCTAAGAGAGGTCGCTTAGCGAAGGGGTTGCGAATCGGCATGGTCGGATAGTGGGATGGAGGGTGGGGGAGTCGAAGAGTATTCGAAAGACGGGCGGAAAAGATATTGTAGCAATGCGATTCTACTTAGTCTAATACCAGCCGGTTTTCCAATTGATCTATGTCTCTATGTCTTGAAGCAGTATCGATTCTTTGTGTGATGTTGGTATGGGCTTGGTAGAGACAATAATGAAGAAACAGTCGATGGACCTTGAGTTTCGGTGCAGTCCGGAACGGCGGGAACTAAGTAGTGTACTGTACGCTAGTAGATAATTGGAATATAGGCTTTCCTACCTACCTTGCACTAGGGTATGCTGCGGTAAGCCCGCCGGCGGGGCGCTACGGTTAGGGAGGTACAGTATGCCCAGTACCGACGCCTACATTACAGTGCCTACTATGTAGTGTAGGTAGGTACCGCAGCAAGTACCGCAGGTTACAGTAGGTAGGTGGTACCAGCGGGATGGATTGTGGGGTAGGTAGGTCTCTTGACTCGTCAATTCCTGCCCACTACCCAGACCATTCTGGGCTGACGTTGGGTGAATGATCAACGAGTACCATTGAAGGTAACCCGCCTATTCCCAGTCCTAGTGTCAATCAACTAGTAGTCTTGCCGTGGTCAACGCCATGGGCAGAATCGGGAATAGTAATCGCGACCCCAGCCTGATTTGGAACCTTGTCTCTACAGTACTGTCATGAAAATCAGTCCTCCAGCGATCTGCCGATCTACTAAACAATTGCTACCCCACTACGACGCTTTTTGGACAGTAAGTATCTGCCGTACTATGCTAAATGTAGCAATGTCGTCACATGTCAGATCCCAGAACAGCTATACTATGTACATAGTTCCTTGTTCCTTCAATCTTGCGTCCGCCATGCCTCTGTGTCAAGACTGCCCGAGCACTGCTTCCATCCTACGGGTATCACGTCAAATATTCTGCAGAGAGCTTGCGTATCCGAGTAAATATCATCTTTTTACTGATTGCGGTCCAGCAACAACCGTCCAACTGGCAAGTCAACTGATATTGCACACTACTAGTACATATATGTACTAGGTACATATAGGTACTGTAGATCACGGTGGCTGTGCTTACTTGCTGGTAATTCGAATTCAGAAACATCTTCTATAACCCGAAAGGGCTCCGAGAGCCATCATCATTGGTCCGTTGCGCTGTCCTGTTCTTTAAACCCGTTAGTTCCTTTTTTCTCCATCATGGTTTAACAACATCTGATTGCACACTTTCACTTCAACCGTCACATTGGGCACACTCGGAAACTTGGGAGATGATGCTTGCGCACGATCGACAAGACACGGTTGTTGTCCTCTGTTATTCCTTTTCTCCGAATTTTGCCTTGACTAATACAGTTCCGCCGTATGTGCTATGGATGATCGAAGCCGCTGAGCTACCGATATCATCATCGGTTTCTGTCATCCTTCCGGGGTTGATATTCGACGTAAGAGTCCCCTCCCGCTCAGATTGAATGACGCGAGAAGGAAACCAGTAGATGCCGAACGGTGCCGTGACCATTGGTTTCAATTGAACACAACTGTCTTGTGGCCGTTGAGAAAGACTCTTTTCTCGCTCCACCACTTAACGGCCGCCGCTAGCACCTGGCTTTCCACGTTACTGCCTTCTTCTACCAACTCCTTAGGGCTCATCGCATGGTCTACCCGTGTAACTCTCTGTTCGATGATGGGACCCTCGTCCAAGTCGGCCGTAACAATGTGCGCCGTCGCGCCAATGATCTTCACACCTCTTTCGAAGGCTTGGTGGTATGGCTTGGCCCCTTTGAAGGAGGGCAAGAAACTGTGATGGATATTGATAATCTTCCCGCTCATTGCTTCGCATAGCCCGGGACTGAGCACCTGCATGTACCGTGCCAGGACCACGAGCTCGATGTTGTTCTTCCTGATGAGATCCAGAATCTGCTTCTCCTGCTCCAGCTTCGTGTCTTTGGTGACGGGTAGATGATGAAACTCAATACCGTAGCTCTCAGCGAGAGCGCGGTATTCGGGGTGGTTAGACACAACCAGAGGGATTTCGATACCGAGTTGGTTGGTCTTGGTCCTGAATAGAAGATCGTTCAGACAATGTCCGATCTTAGAGACCATGATCAACACCCTGGGTTTTTGACTGGCTGGCCTCAAGTCATAGTTATCCCATTGCAATTCCGCAGACAACTTTCCAATAGGTTCAATAAGGCTGTCCGTAGACTCAGCATGTCCGAAATGCACCCTCATAAAGAACTTTGAGGACGTTCTATCCGAGAACTGCTGGAGATCCAGAATATTTAGTCCATGACTGGCGAGCAGCCCGGTAACGGCGTGGACGATGCCAGGCTTATCTGGACATGACAGTGTAAGAATATGATCATCATTGGCAGACATTTTGTTGATTTGCTTCAAAAATAGAGCAATATGAGGTTTTCTTGGGGATTACAGATGTGACTAACTGGCCTCAGCATGAGTGGGATGTCTATAGAGGGTTTCACCTTACATCGGCCGTCGTTCGGCTTCTGGATTAGTGCATGTCCAATAGATCCTTATGTTATTATCGCATTGTGCGGTAGAATTTGAACCTTCAAGGTTGGCCAAAGTTTGGACTACCTAAGTGTCTGTCCGAGTCGACTAGCGCTAGTCTAGACGACATCACTCAATGTCTGATGGAGAAACCCATCGCCTTTCTCCAAGACAGGTAGCAGAAAGGCATACGGAAATCCCAGGCGACGAATTCCAGTCCAAGCCATGTCCAAGTCCCTACTAAGCCTGGGACTGTCTGAGCAACTATAAGTTACTATCATTGGATTGCGTATTATCCCTGGAGACCTCCGGAGATCCTGAAACAACAATTTGGATATTCGCAAATTATTACTTCATGACGAAACTGTGCCGTTTTACCGTAGTGCTGACGAATGCTTGTCACGAAATACGGTGCAACAGAACTCGAGACATTACGAACGTGGTGCATCTCAATGGAATGGGCATCCGGAGCAGTTATGGTTCGGTTTTCCGCAATATAGCCAGCGGGAGCGGCACTTGGGGCCCAACGCTGCAGAAGAGAATGTGGGGGAGCGACATAACAGAGGTGATGCTAGTTCGGACAGCGTGATTGGAGAAGAAAAGTTTTACCTGCCCGTACCGGGCTTACTACTGTAATGTACGAAGTCTTTGGCCGGGATACCTATTCAACCGGCAGCACTACCAATCCACAGAGGAGCCGTGTGCGTTGGTACGCTGTCGCTTTTCGCTTTTCGCTTTCTCCCAAAGTACCCCACGCACCGCCAGATTCATACGGGTCCAGATGTCGACTTCTGACCACACAGCAATCCAATTATAGAAGAAACTCCATTTGGTGGCGAGTCCACGTAAGTGATCATCGACACAGCCTGCTCAATGTCCTGGTTTATTCGCCCAGAAGCAATACACGCACCAGGACCTTCCTTAGTCAAGAACAACAGGGCACGACTTCGTATCTCGGAAGCGAGCGAGAAGTAAAGACGATCGACCAGCGTGGCTTGCATAGGTGTGACCGCAGGGTTGGGAAAACCGAGAGAGCGAAAAGCAGTGTTGCATGGTCTTTCGCAATGCAATGTCTGGCTGCTTGGGAACGTGTAGAGGCGAATAACCTATTTCTAGTGTAGGAGCAGGCGCTGGCTTTGCCATCCGCTCGGCGACCTGCAGCGCTCGTGTTCACAGCGATGCAGCTGACTGGTGTAACACTGTGAAGGGTTGCAGCGAACCGCGCAGGGATGCAGCTGTTTTTTGACGGTCGGTTGGTTGACCGCTCGCTACGACCAGCGAAATCAAATATTTTGACCCGGTTAGCTGTAGCCAAGTGTCTAGAACAGAGCACAGCGTTGTAATCGGATCCTCATTTGGTCTCGTCGCCATCGCGAAAGGTGTCAGCCCCGTTGGAGGATCGACTCATGGCACCATTAATTTGCGCGATTCTGATCTGCTTGGCTTCAAAACCCGTGTAGGGGCCTCGGCGGGGATAAGGTTCTTGTCGGTCGCTTTGAATAACGAATGAAGTAGACAGGGAGAATGTTCGGCGGGATCTCATATGGGCTGCTATTATCCGTCACCCATGTTTTGTCGTCACCAGTAAGGTTGATATTTTTGTTTGGCTGCTTAATAGGGCGGGGGAACGGGACGGCTGATCACGGCCGCTATCCTTAATTCATTTCTCATCCCATGACTGGTGTTTGCTTGCCTTGCATTGTTTTCTCAGCTCGCCGGTTGGAGAGGATGTGCCCAACTCAGGAACGTGATGTACATTTCCGGCTATTTCCACCGCTCATTGTACCAACTGGCATTCTAGATCCTGACGATGGTGCGTCTTGGCAATTAATATATTCGCATCCTCGCAGCTCAGGCACACAGTATGCACCGGCAGACGCGCGTGTTGGAGGTTCCCGACCCCAAGACAAAGAGCACCATGGCTTGCCCGGCAGGATATGTATGACCGTTGCTGCACCGTCCACCCTGAGTGTTTGGACGAGTCCTGATATTGTTACAATTGTCAACTCGGATTCTGTCCTCTTGGGTAATCCCCCAGGACCTGATCGACGCCAGGCGATCGCCGTTCGTTTTCAGCTTCCAGCCTTATTTCAACCAGCTGCTGGCTATCTATTGCGGCATTGTGGCCAGAGTTGTTCTACCCGTGTCCGGAAGACATCGACGGTATCGCACACGCACTGCAATAGGATTGCATCATCTTTACATGGTCTACGAGCCTGTCCGACCTCAAGATTCCTAATAAAGCACCATTTATTCCAGTATTCGGGCCGCAGGACTACCGAGTAGCACAGCAACCCGTATCTACCTAGGTACCTGGCCATCGGGACGGAGCGTGCTTGCTTGACGAAGACTTACAACGTCCGCAGTGGTGACCGCGACTGCCTCGTATCCTTGAGAACTTCACAGCACGATAGCGCCTCCCACTCGCACTCCCGGTCCGGTCCTATCCCCCACTTCGGTTTCTTTGGATAAGGGCGTCTCTCCTATTCTGGTCCTGGTCTACTCCACCAAAATACATCATTCGTTCTTCGCGTTGGATACCAATTTCGGCATCAACTAGCCCAAGCATTTCAAGATGGTTCAGTTCTTCAGTAACTGGGAGTTATGGGAGCAGTTGACTTTTGTGAGTCTTTCCATCACCGTCTCCTTGAATATCCCGAGCTCCGGTTAACGGAAACAAGGTGTTGGCCGCAGGCATCGTCGCCGTGTTTTTTATAGGGTGGATCAAGTTGTGGTGGATGCAGAGGCTTCTTAAGAAACATGCCTTGCTTGACGAAGAAAAGAGAGTCCGACAGAGGGAACTGCGCAAGAGTGGCCTCCCAACCGGAAGACGAGTGGACATCCCCTTCGGCGTGCGCGCCATCCAGAGCGGCGTAGAAATTGAAGGCATCTGGATTTCTCGACCTGTCACGCCCATGGAGCCACGCAGCTCCAGCAAGGCTTCCTCCACGACACTCGATATCGACAACGAGTTGAAGTCTGAAGATAAAGGGAAGGCCGTGCTAGGCAGCGTCATAAGGCCAACCGCGACCGTCACCGAAGTCGAACCCACCCCGAAACCAAGCCCACGCCTTAGCCCAACCGGTAGTTATTTCCGTCAAGGCATTCGGCAAGATATCGGCGGTACGCCGCCGCTAGGACCGCAAACGACATACTCACAGCCGCACACGTCACAACGTTTGGCGAATGACAACGGACGTGTCACCCGATACTCTCATACGCCGACGCCACCAGAAAGCATAGCGGCTCGACACCACATCGAAACCTATATGCCTACGTCTTCATCCTCCACTATGAGCTCTTTTCCATCACCGCGTGTTGGGCCGGCGGTGGATCGCATGTCAATCTCGTCCGAGGAGGGGCTCAGCTTTTCTAGCCCGCGCTATCCGCCAGACGTTCGCGGAAAGCCTTCTGGGCTCTCCGCTCACTATCGGAGTCCCTTTGATGAGACTGAGTCTCCGCCTTCCGTTGGACCGTCAAGAACCCAGGGAAAATACTGCTCAAGAGTCCGCGCGGAGACGAGGGGGAACCCGTTTGAGGGCCCAGAGACCGACAGGACGTCCAGCCCTGCTCCTCAGTCGGTTTCTCGACCATCTTTGGCGTCCACACGGCCGACTCCTGTTCGTACGTATACCGACCAACGTGAGAATACATCATCAAGAGTCGTGAACGTGGGCTTTGAAGTACTGCCGGCGGGGACCTTTGGTCGCTTAAGCGCTGACGATAATTCTCCGGGACTAGCGAAGTAATCATAAGCTCGGTTTAGGAAGTGTGGCTGCGGGAAGCGCTTACCGTGGCGGGTTACACAAGAGAACTGCCATAGTGATACCAGGTTTGCTCCCAAGGTTGACAACGGCGAGCTGTTCGATTTAATGACAGACTACGGTTGTGCCGTTCCTATGGCCGATCTTCTGTAGGTCAAGGAACTGAGGGAAAGGACATGAATGTACTGTACATAGCAAATCTGATACCGGCGTAAATACTTGGGAAGCTGAAAGCATTTTCTTGCATTAAAAAGGGGCGGAGTAGGATGGATTCTGATGACTTTGGTACAGTATTAGCTTTTAGAGTAGTCAAATGATGAAGACTAGGAATACGAAAAGAAAGAGGGAGAGAGAGATAGACAGCACTTGCCCAACTTGTGCCGTGATAGTTCTGTATTGCTAGGGACACTACAACCTCACTGTGGGTAGGCAAGTAGACAGCGGGATGGGCGATCTTCTTTTTGCCATGAAAAGCCGTATACGATGAGTATCCTGGCGATTTCTAATTATTTTAAATGATGCCGAGAATAGGGAGAGCAAGTAGGGAGAGTACGAGGGATGAATTGAGAAGTTAGCTTTAGCCCCCTTGTTCAGCTCATCGGCCTTAGCTGGAGACACTCCACGATGCTACCTAATGGTACCCCTGAAGCCGGCTTATACCCGTTGGTAGCACGGAGTTTTCCTAGGTTAAATAGTTTACGGCGTACACAAGTATAAAAGAACATCACAATCTTTAACCTTTATTACATCGCATAAATACTAAAAATCTGGCGATTGTATCAAACACTGGAGGCTGCCGTGGACGCCGCTCCTGCGGGATAAATAAATCAACGATGAAAGTGGGAGGATTACCTATCTACACCTCCATAGAAGAGCGAAATGGAGTGAGGGAGCTCCTGATAACATGCTATGTCGACACGTGTTAACTATACTATACACGAAGGTTGGTTTGCTGATGTATGGATACCTATAGGTACTTATGGTCATTTAGAAAAAATTTGCGAGCACAGCTGTTTCCTACTCGTTTTACAGATTTATTTTACCTAGCGCAGTTCGATACTAGGAAGAATAATATTCTTCTCATTCATGATATCGACTCTAAATTGAAAAGCTTTGAATCGGTATGCATATGCAATATG
Source organism: Xylaria acuta (assembly GCA_022495125.1). Lineage (NCBI taxonomy): Eukaryota > Fungi > Ascomycota > Sordariomycetes > Xylariales > Xylariaceae > Xylaria > Xylaria acuta. The sequence goes on along the minus strand of MU383168.1, from coordinate 67,123 downwards.
GTTTACACCTCGTGTAAGAAAGCGACATAGATATAGTGTCAATCAAAGCCCTTTGTAACGCCTCCCATGCAAATCCGCTCATGCAACAATGTTCGTCTCTTCATTACCTGCACTCTATACCCGATTAATAGTAGCTCATTGGAAGCTGCCAACAACGAAAAAAGGTGAAGTAAAATCTCAATGATGCTGACTTTATTCTTTCTCCATATCCTTCGGAGCAGGGTCACCAATACCATCCTCGTTAATGGCGAATAGACAGTCACTCTCGGGAAGGCATGGACTGTCGTAGATTTTGGCTATACGTGTTTCGGCACGACCCTTCTTCAAACTTATTCTTGTTGTGCTGGCGTGGGCAATGATGTTGCCACCGATAGGCTTTTTGGGGTCCGGGTTGAACATGGCGCTAGGACCACCGTCGACTTGGGCCACAACCTGATTGGTAATGACCACGGCGATCCCGAACTCATCGGCGAGCCTTTGTAGACTGCGCAAGAATTTGGCCAGATGGGTCTGTCTGGATGATAGCTCGCCTCGGCCCAGGAAGTCGGTTCGGTAGAGAGATGTGGCGCTGTCAACAATCAGGAGGGAGAACCTGGTCTCGCACATCATAGATGCTGCTTGAGTGAGGAGCTGTAGTTGATGGTCAGAATTATATGCACGCGCATAAGCGACGTTGTCAAGCACCTCTTCGCCATTCAAACCATAACGATTGGCGACGGCTAGTAGACGCACTGGACGGAAAGTGCCTTCAGTGTCAATGTAGAGACACTTGCCTTCCCCACCTCCCATGTCGAAGGGCAACTGGCAAGTCACAGCAAGGGTGTGACAGATCTGACTCTTTCCTGTCCGAAACTCGCCAAAGAGCTCTGTTACTGAGCCGGTCTCGATACCACCAGCCAGCAGCGTGTCCAGATTCTTCGAGCCTGTCGTGATTGAGATGAGCTCACTTCTCCGTTGATGCATCTCCGTTGCCGTGGTAAAGCCCAAAGGGACGATTTTAGAAGCTGAAACAAGTTAGGAACCAAGATCGTGCGACAATCGGAGACAATTACCTTCAGCAAGTATTTTGACAGCTTTCTGCTCGGATATGCCCTTGACCTGTTCCAGCATCCGCTTGGGTGCGTAGGCAACTGACTCGACGGTTTGGTAACCACCGTCCATCAGGAGCTGACAGTCGCGCTTTGTGAGGCCAGCAAGCCCCTATGCGCACAACGTTCGGTAAGGACGGGTATGCCTAAAGCCTGCACTGAATGGTAGGACTGCTCACCTCTAATGCACTGACTGGCGTTGGGGCGCCGGGGCCAGTAGTGCCGGTATCCTCACCATTCATTTCTTCCTCATATTCTTCCGCCATCGTGGACGATATGTACCTAATGGTCTGACGAATAGTGAACGATGAGTCCCAAAGAGACACACTGATGAATTAGAGACGTTGAAACCGTGCCGAGAGACGTGTTGATATGCTCGTATAAACGTGCTACAAGTCGGAGGGGAAAGGTCGGAGCCCTTGGATATAGATACCTTGATAGATAAGGCATCTACGGTAAGTCGGCACCTGCCTAAACGCGTCGACGCGACAGAAGTGGCGAGTGTTGGCGGGGAGAAAACAAATCTGGGCCTGCTTGGAAATCACGGAAGCACGTGACCCAGGCAGTAATTTAATTGCTGGTCGGAGGTGATGACACACTGATGGGGAGCAGCCAGCTGGCTCCAGAGCTTCCCACCTGCCGAAATTGAAGCAAAGAGCTCTCACTGCAAGCTCTCTCTAGGTACCTGTATTGGCGCTATTCTACAGTAGACATGTACATACAGTACAGGTACATACATCTGTACGCGACATACAATTTGGATCCAAGGCGGCACTCAGATCAACAATCGCGTGGTAACTTCTCCTATCAGCACAACCACACACCGACCCTGATCCTCTGCAACCCTTAGCCGGGTGTTGATGGACTCAGCATGGCTTCGCGAGAGCCGCCGACCTTTTTCAAGGAGACGAGGCTGAATCTCGAGCCATCCTCGTCTACCTTCGTCGTTGATGTGCAACTCCCTTCCGCAGCAACTTCGTCCAAGAACAGGCGTCAAACCAATGGCTCGGCTAGGTCAAACGGCGATGACGGCGTTCTTCGCGCGCAAGGGTGTGCCGCTGCATCGGCAGTCTACCATCGCAAGCACCACCATTACCCGCGGAGCTTCCTGTGGAGAGTGCTTGAAGACAACAGCATCCTGAGCCTCCGAACTGTCGATGTCTGTAAACCGGACAGAGCATCCGATGCCAATCTCATACTCAACCTGCACTTCCCGCATCCGATACGGCCTGCTTGTGTTGCGCTCTCCGATCCGCCAGACCACGATGCGCTCGCCGTATTCGTCCTTGATGACGCTGGCCAACTGTATAGTCTCTTCCTACGACCCGATTCTTTTCGCAAACGATCCTTCGTTGAGGCTGGGCTGGGTGACGCTTGCAAATTATTCATTGTCAATTCTCTGCAGAGCTTCAAGACCCCGTATAGGCTCGCAGCCGTCAATACCGAGCAGCTTATCGTGACTCTCACTGATGGTGGGCATATCCGGCTTGACAAAAGCAAGCCTCACACAGGTCAGCCGTTTCCCCCTCGACTCTATGTGATGACGATACTAACGTCTCATTAGCGCCTCAATCCCCTTGGAAGGAGACCTTTTACAATGCGAAGGGATGGGTACAGGGGTTCAAAAGTATTCTCTCCAGCAGGGGTGAATACGATACTACTGCTGCTGCCGCCGCCGTTGAGACCGGCCTGGGTTTGGATGACGCCTCATTTCTCCTTACAGTCTGCCTCGACCATCGATTACGAATTTGGAATCTTAATAGTGGCCAAATCATCGAAACAATGGACATGTTGAATGCCGCCAGGGAGCCCAATGAGACGGGCAAATGGCGGCTCGACCCCACACAGACCAACTTGATTCGCATAGTAGGCCAAGTCGAGGGCAAACGGCTCTGTGTGACTTATTCGCCTGTTGGTTCAGGTGAATTCAAATTTTGGAAGCTCGAATCAGATGACAGCAACTCGGTCGATGTAATTGATCTGTACCCGGATTTCCACCTTATTCCCATGCCGCCTCTTGGATCCGACGTATGGACGCTCGCTGACTTTTGTCTGGCCGAGCGTTACGGTAGCCGTGACCTTCAAATATGGATTTTATGGAAAAATAACATCGCCTACCGTGTCCAGGAGTTGACCTTCCAGACGGACGAGCTCCCAGAGGTTTGGCAAAACCGATGGAGATCTATCTATTCCGATACAACTACCCCTCCAGCTCCTGTCTCTGGCCCTTCTGATTCAGTTGATGTTAGCGAGAGATGGCTTCAGCTCATTTTATCTCCCGGCAGGTTCCCCCAGTCGACCTTGGAGGCGGCCCTAGCCGGATACGAGCGGGCAATACCTGATGCTGAGAGTAATGCGCGTCGCTCTAGTCAGAGTATAGCCGAGTTGATATGTTCTGCGATTGCTTCAACCTCGTCGTTAAAAAAGGCCTCATCAGGTGCATTAGAGTACGAACAATTCCGTGCTTCTAGCGAAGCGCAATGGCGGAAATTCTATCGGATTTTAATCGAGATAGACAAACCAAGGGGAGAGGCACTCGCTCTAGCATACGAGCCTATGTCAGGAATGCCTTCGGTTGTATGTGCTGATAGTATTTCGGTTATCAGGGAGTGCAGCAAGTTGGAACGGATTTGCCATAATCCAAAGACTCGACATACCCAGCCAAGTGACTTATCTTCACTGATAATAACAGGCCAAAACTTTGTCGAGGGTTTCTCGGATAGCATGTTGCAGATTTGCCAGTCGGTTCTTCGCGCTGAAATTTTCGAAGAGACATCGAAAACCGATCAAGAGCGCATTCAGTTTTTCTCAGATAAGGCAGGCTTCTGGCGTCAAATATCTGATGAAGATTGCGTTCAAGTAACCGATGTTCTGGGTCCTAACTTCAACATTGTCACTTCAAACGTCTACCATCAGATGCTTGTTACCTGCAATGAGACCTGGAGTCCCAGGCGCCCTACAGAATATCCCCTCACAGAACTTGGGCGCAGGCTCATCGTTAAGGCAACTGAAGACATTGCAGATCTACAATGGAACGTCTGTTTCAGCCAACTTATCCTGCTTGTTCATATGGAGTTCGAATTTGATCGCCCAGAAGATGCCCTCCACAATAGAGTCAACATAGGCGCAGTTTATAGAAGTCTACTCCAGGCATTAGGCCGGCTACAATTAGTCCGCTGGTTGACGAATGTACGCCTACCTACACCTCTGTCTAAAACGGATAGGTCGAATTCGGTATCTGGCTCCTCAGTTCCTACTAAAAGATCAAGCGCAGAATACAAATCAAATACAGCCCTGGAAGAATGCATAGGACATCTTCTCGGCGTATCAGATGTTGGGTCAGGTCATTCCTTGCCGATGACATCTATCATCACAAAGATTGTCACCAACCTTTGTGCAGCAGATAGCGATGTTGAATTGCGGCCTCAGTATATTCAGTGCGCATTGCTGGTCCGGGATAGAGCAGATCTGGCTATAGAACTGGCCCCTTTCTCACACCAAGATCCTTTCTCTGTCTATATCCAAGGTCGGGTCTCCCTGGCACTTCGTGACTATTCTAGTGCTGCCATATATTTCAAAAAGGCAGCGTATGGCATGAGTAGGTCTACTGACTGAGAATCAATCAAGATTAGAGCTGACATTAATACAGGTATACCGCAAGCCGATCCTGGGAGACACAGCAGTGGTTTGCTTGATGAGGACGAATGGAATTCATTATTCAACGGTATGCCACGCTACTATGCACATCTCGTTGCGTTGTACGAAAAACATAAAGCCTACAGTTACGTTGTGGACTTTGCGCGTCTGGCCCTGCAGTTCATCACCAAGAAAACGGGGGATGCAGATTTATTGCGGATGGAAGTACAGGGTCGGCTATTTAGCGGAGCGACGGCCATATCGCGGTTTGAGCTCGCTCATTCGACCCTCGTAACGATGAAGGACCGTGCCTTGCAACACTCATGCTTGCGGCTTCTCATTCGGCAAATGTGCGATAACCTTCACAATGCTGAATTAATGCAGCTTTCATTCCCCGGTCTTGAAGGTGCGGTGGATGAAATCTTAGCACAGAAATGCCAAGACACAGTGGACGTCATAACTGGTGTTCCGTATCATCAAATTCTCTATTCCTGGCGGATTAAACGAAATGATTATCGCGGCGCAGCAGCTATATTGCTAGATCGCATCCAAAAGCTTCGGCAACTGGGTGAAGGGGACCAGTTCACCAGTGAAGATATTCTCGATACGGTGATTACACGGCAATACCTAATGTTGATCAACGTCCTGAGTTGCGTTGAGCAGAAACAAGCTTGGGTCACTACAGAAGAGTTTCCACATCCACCAGCTAGGGCGGGGAAAGGAGCGCCTGTCGGCGGGAAGCGGAAGGTGATGACATTGGCGGATATTCGCAAAGAGTATCAAGACGAGCTCGATCGCATCGCTGCGATACAGAACAACCAATTTGGATTCACCGCAGACGATGAAATGGAAATCCTCTAGGAATAGCGCCTTTCAGAGACTATAATGTACAATACGGGGAATTGTGCCGGACGTATGATACCTTGAGATAGAAAATTAGGTTACGGCGATGAAGGGAATTTTGAAATTCCAGAAATACCAGTTCTTAGGTCCGAAATCGTGCTTCCGCACAACCGAACGCCGTCCGGCCATGCTCCCGAAGAGAATTCGTAGGTCGCTAATAGAAATATGTACAGAATAGGTCATTTAGGCTGACGTCCCAGCCAACCATACAAATTACTTGATGGATTTCATGCTGCTACAGGTAATGGCATGGATCTATTCCCCTCTGGGACCGTCACGACGCCTTGCGTGTCACTGGTTACAGCATCGGGAGCTTGCCGGTACAAAACGATCTCGGACTGTTTGAAGTATCGTCTGGCGTCCTCATCTATCAGCACCAGACTTAAGTAATACCGTGTTGAGAATTTCTTGTTGACATCGCGGAATGTCGGCGTCAGGTCAAAGCCACCGAGGAAGAGCCGAATCGGTATCGTCTCGCCACGGGATGGAGAACCGTCCATTATCTGCGACATATGTCATTAGACTAGCTAGCAGAGGCCATGACGAAAGGTTCATACCTCAAAGCGAACCAAAGTTTCGCTCTCGTTGTATTGGTTCGGCGTAGCACCCGTGGTCTCCCTCCGGATGATGCTCAGCTCCATGTGCTTAATCTTGAGGCGGACAAGCAGGAAGTAAATGCGGCCGACAATGACGTCCTTGAGGTGGTATTTGCTTTTGCTGTATTCGAATTCGATATGCAGGCAGTCCTCAATACCAACGTCCATCTTGATGCTGCTGTTCATCTCGGGCGGGATGCGGTAGCTGTACACCCACATGTCCTTCTCGCGGATGACGTCGGCCATACGCCGCGCGACCGTCACGCGCACGAAATACCGTAGCTTGACGTTGATCCCGTTATATGACTCGTACTGCTTCTCTACGTTTTTGAAGTTGAAGTCGAACGTCTGCGGGTGTTGCAGCTCGCCGGGGGCTGCGAGCTCCTGGTTGAGACATAGGAATTCGTAGTGGTTGCCTCGGTCGAAGAACATTTCTGAGATATGGTAGACATGAATCAGCTTTGGTTCTCCTACACCTCTACCATGCATGTGTCAGATCACACCGACCTATCGTGCCGATGAATTGGACCTTGATGCCCATGTGTTCTAGCTTCTTGGAGTCTTTGGGCCGAATCGTAGCTTGTCCTGAACGACACCTCCGCGTCAGTGATACGGTCTGGGCAGAATCCGACTAAGCATCGGGAGACGAACCTCGCACGCTCTCCCCATCCATATAAAGGGGCGCCTTCTCGCGCCTGTTCTTGTCGGTCTTGATGTCGACCATTTGTCTCGAGTCGGTGTCATCGAGGACGATGTCGATGTCGACCGGGGTCGAGAAGAAGTACGACATCTTGGACGGCTATTCCGGAGACTAATTGACTCGAGAGCAGAAGGTGATATCAAGTTCGCTGGTGACGGCGGGCAACTTATTAGGTATGCCGGTGCTGGCCAAGTTGATAGGTAGGTAGCAGAGCCCTGGTACGCGGCTGTGGGGCTGTACTGTAGAGCTATTGATGTAGGTTCGGGACGTTAATAACACCCCACGCTTCATGTTTAGGTACCTACTCGTAGTACCTATGATGAAAGAGCTGTGGCTAGTTAAGGCGTGGCGGTGCATTTCGGTAGATCTCGTTGATCCAAGCTTCAAGGTCCGACCCCTCTGTGTCGGGCCCCACTATCCGGTGGCCGAGTTTTTCCCGTCCCCCTACGAGCCCTAAGTGAGTGGCCGGTGCGAGAGGTACCTAGGTACCTTCAATTTAGCGACTGCACAGGAAATTTCCCACCTAGACGAAATTCTTCGACATTGGCACTTGGTGCATCCGACAAAAAGTTCACAGCAAATCGTCGCATCGCCAATTCTTCAGGTACGTAATGCTGTCATTCCACTCCGACGGCTCCTACATTTGATTTAGTCTCGCAGTCCTCCTTCCCTAAGCCATTACTTTGAAGCCTCTCTCCATCTGAACAGCTTCCTAACACCCACTCCCAGGTCGACTCCGCCCTCGATTCTCCCCCCACCTGAAGAACATTCGTCAAGATGCGGTACATTCACAGTCAGGAGACCCTGGAAATTCCCGAGGGAGGTATGTGATCGATATTGGACCCGAGTTGTTTTTGTGATACCCCGCAAGAGTTGGATTCGAGAATGCGCGTCGGACGCGGCAGAATGGGAAAAGGGACGATCCAGACGGAACGCGAGAACCACGAACCACCCCCACGACACCGAACGGTTGCTGACAAATCCACGAACAGTCAAGGTTTCTATCAAGTCCAGGAAGGTTACCGTCGAGGGTCCCAGAGGTACGGTTACGATCCCCCGCGCCGTCAGCCCTGTCGGGGCGCGCAGCGAATCTAATGCATCGACACAGGCAAGCTCTCCAAGGACCTGAGCCATCTGGCCGTCAACTTCTCTCACCCCCAGAAGAACGTCATCGGCATTGAGATCCACCACGGCTCAAGAAAGAATGTGGCTACCCTCCGAACCGTCCGCACCCTCATCAACAACCTGATCGTCGGTGTCACCAAGGGTTACAAGTACAAGATGCGCTACGTCTATGCCCATTTCCCCATCAACGTCAACTTGGACAAGAACGGCGAGACCGGTCTGTGGGAGGTCGAGATCCGGTAGGTTGCCACCCTACCATTCACAAAGCAAGACAGGAAATGAAGCTATGATGAATTATGGATTCTAACTACTGGACTTTAGCAACTTCGTCGGAGAGAAGCTCGTCCGCAGAGTCGTTATGCAACCCGGTGTCGACGTCGAGGTCTCCAAGGCCCAGAAGGATGAGCTGCTGATTCTCGGCAACTCCCTAGAGGCTGTTTCACAAAGCGCAGCCGATATCCAACAGATCTGCCGCGTTCGCAACAAGGATATCCGAAAGGTGCGAAGCTCTCAGCAATGCCTGTTTGCCTCATTTGTGCCATATCGACTAACTTGAATCCTAGTTCTTGGACGGTATCTACGTATCGGAGAAGTCTAACATTGTTGAGGATCTGTAAACGGGCATTCGGGGGTTTCTTTATTGCTTTCTGGGTCCCTATCAGGAGTCGCCGGGGTTCATTTGCATGTGACGTAGCGAAAAAATAGCTACGGAATGGAACCAAAATACTGAATGAACGAAATTTTCGGGAAACGAACCTAATGCGTCCTTTTTATTGCAATGAGAGCTTCGCGATTACGAAAAAACTGATTCCAGGTATGGGCCAAATACCGACTATAAAGACCAGACCGGCCTCTCGCAGTGTTCCGGCGCTTCTTCAAGACAGTCTGGATCCAATCTACTTATTCTTCGTATATCTTGATGATCCTACTAAGCCTCCTTTTCTTCTTCTTCTTCTTCTTCCGATATAAGATATTTTATGCGCTGATGCACTGTTTTCCTTTCTTGCCCTCCATAACGTGTCTCAGCTGCTACGTAAGGTCGGCCGCTGTTTTGTAACCAATAATCATTTGATCTTAATTATTGTAGGTGAAGGCGTTAGAAAACAAGTAAGGGGAACGGAAGTAACCAGTGTAGTTCAAATATTTCGTTGAAGCTTCCAAGATGCAGTCGTCTAAACCTGTTTGCGCTGTTCGGCATGGACTAATCGTTAGGCTCTATTCATGAACTGTGGTAGGATAGACGGATGCATATGTACCAGCGCGTCAACAAGGCACTCAAGACGCGACGATAGAGTCATAGTCTAATAAGCAAGATGAACAAACAGTTTCCGTTGACAGGTGTGCCGTTAGCAATGTTACGAAAATGGGCGAGGTAGCGCTTATTTTTACAGTCAGAGACGCACTAATAAATCGATGCCTAGAGCTAGTGCCTTAAGTCTTTTGTTGATAAGCAGACTTAGTAGAGATAGTGGGACTTTATTCATTACCTTCGCACTTTACCTATTTTTTTTACTGTAACCCAGCAATGATAAGCTGTTCCAATATAGAAGAGAAGGAGTCTATCTTAATATAAAAACGGATCATAATTGAAAGGTAGAACAAAGGTTTTTTAAGATTATGCAGCCGCAAAAGCGGCCGGCCTTTCATTCATCGGTTCTATATACGTTGTGTTGCCCCAGCAGGAGCCCTCATCGCGACCTCTCGGGCTCAATGGGCTATACGTAACGGGGGAAGTCATGTCCATCTTCAACATTAATATCGTAGGTACATTCGCATATACAAGTCAGGAAGAAACTTTGTCGTCGTAGGGAAGGGTCCCTATTTTTCTGCCCTCATCATGACTATCATGGGGCTTCGTTCAATATATCCTGTCCACTGATCTTCGTTCGCCTCTCTCGCAAAAGTGCTTTCAATAAATCGGCGTGGAGGATTCATCCGCTCAATCAACATGCCGGAAATGAAAAGCATGTGTCCTTAATCTTCCTAAAACGCCGGGGTCGTGCAATGTGCTAATAATCTTCGTCGGAAATATAAACAAGGTGTAAGATAAAGTGGTGGGAGACGTCTCGACAGTCTGAGTTCGAGTTTAAAAAAAATGACACAAAAGCATCAAATTCTTGGCGATGCCATTAGATTCTCGAGGGGCGTGTCGAGGCCCGCGTCCCCCTCGATTGTCGTGAGCGTCTTGACTGGCGCGATTGTCTCGATCTACGCGTTCTCCTATCCGAACTAAAACTACCTGTAAATACGGAAATAAGTCAGTAAGGCGCCCCTGTCGGAGTTTATCGAACAGGGATAAACTCACTAGGACTAGTCGCGGTATAGGAGTCGGAGTAGTACGAACTGCTCCAGTCGCTTCTGGACGGCCTGTGGCTGCTCGCCTTGCGTTTGTCGCTCCTCCTGAGGCCGAGTAGGAGGGCGATGGCACCGATGGCAGCAACAAACCAGCCCAGACCACCACCCGATGACTTCTTCTCTTTTCGGGACGCGGCTGTCGAGGGCCGGCCGCCACGACCTCCAAACCAAGTGCGGTGGGCGGGTCTGGCGGCAGCTGAGGCGCTGCCGTGTCGTGAGTATCGCTCCTCGGTGACTTCGATGCGCTCCGATCCTCTTCTCTTCTTACCGCCGCCCAAGATACCGGCGACGACCCCCCACAGCCCCCTAGCAATGCAGCAGAAGCAAAGTAGCAGGAGCAGAATGACGCCGGCGATGGTGCCGACGACGATTCCGGCGATGGCGCCCCCGCTCAGCGAGTTGTTCGCGGTAGATACGGCGGGCGGACTCGTATTAGAAGCCGACTCAGTAGCGCTAGCGAATGTGCCGGTAGGCGAGGAGTCGGTGGCGGAGGGCCCGCTCGTGGGCCGGTACGGAGCCGAGAATTGCGTGGTGACATAGACACCGGTGGTGACGACTTCCGTCCATGTGCTGAAGCCTGGATTGGGCAAACACTGGCCTTTATAGGCGCAATACTGCCAGTTGGCGCAGCAGATGGGACCGCAGGCAATCTGGCCGGACCCCTCGGGAGGAATACAGGGGCCACCGTCGGCTCCCACGCCAGCGGTGGTTGTTGGGACATACCACGAGCTGATCGTGCTGGTGTAGGTATGTGTCTCAGTCCACGTTGTGGTGTAATCCCGCCCCACGAGAATGTGGGTTAGGCCGGTACATGTCGGTGTGCCAGCGGATGTGTAGCAGGCCTCATCGGAAGAGCAGCACAATTCGTTCTCAGCGCCGCAGTACTCGGAGCATTCTTGTGACATGAGGTAGCCGAAGCCATTATCCCGGAGCGAATCACGAGGGTAAGGGATGGCGGCGGTGAGGGAGGTGAACAGGAGGGTGAGAAGCGGAACTTGGGGGCGAGTGAGTCGCATTGTGCTGTACTGTCGTCGTGTAAGTCGAGTTGGGCTTGTTTTCTCTCTTTTCCCACTGAACGCAACAACAGCAACAGCGGTGCGAGCAGACTCGCTCGAGTTTTTATCGTCGTCGCCCGTCCGCCTAAATTGGGTCTCAAGCAATGGAAACGGGGTGGCCGTCGAGTGGTTGCATGCGGTTTTGGCTTGGGTGAGTTGGTCGCCTGTTCCGCCCGACTGACCTGCGTCTCTTATCGCCGACTGTGGCGGGACAGAAAGGATGGCACTGCTGTGAGGTGCGCTAGGTATAGTAGGTGTAGGTACCTGTAGGTGTGTTAGACGTAGGTAGGTAGGTGCTTGGTCAGTTGTCAGGTCGCCAAGTCTCAACTCTGCGGTTACTTGGGATTGCTAAAAAAAAATTAAATAAAAAAAAGAGTATGAAAATTGAGAGAGGAATGTGATAGAATGCGAGGACATGTAGAACAATGCGAGACCCTTAATGCATCATCTTTTACGTGTGCTACAGACATCAATTTCCCAGCCTCTTTTTTTCCAGAGTGACAAGCTGTATAAGTGCAAAAAGCCGCGGGGTTGGTGTACTTCGTCGCTGCGGCGCGAAAGACTGGGAAAACAGAGGGGGTTGGTTGGGTGCCAGCAGGGGTGTTGTCTGCGGATTGGCTGGGGACGTACGGTACCTGGTTCTAGTATTCTAGAATTGGGAGCTCAGAAAATTAGCTGCCGAATTAATGACAGTTTCAAAGGGAGGTGGACTTCTCTTTTTCAATCGTCAAAAGCTCTCTCGGGTGGTTTTGTTGGCTCTCGATCCGCGAGGCAATAAGATCACGGGCTCAACAACGCATGGGATGATGAGTTGGCAGCAGCGTTAGGCGTTAGGCGTCGGCTTGACGCCGCACTTATACGGTCCCTGTACAGTCTACCCACTTGGGGAAGGATGTTTACCTGGCCCCTGCGGCGTTGTGCTGAGTGATTATCGATAGGCCTAAAATAAAATGAACACGGATGACTCGACAAGGGCGAGGGCAACGAGAGGACACTGTCAAACAGGGGTTCGTTTAAGAGCTTGCATGCAGCTTGGTGATCATGATCTGCGTTGCTCGTATCACGAACCATTCAACTCCAATATGCAACACCAGCCGCCATTGTGGAAATACATACACCGCCATCGTCATCGTTGTCGTCGTTGCCAATCCCCGAGGGTGGTAGCAATACGGTATTGATTAGAGAGTAGATGGCCAACAGGAGTCGAGTTGCGTGCCCAGCCGAGTCCAGTGGACTATCCTATACGCTGTTTTCTCCTGATCCAGACCGCCTGACCGTCTCGATCCTCTTTCTGGCTTTTATCACCGCCACTTTCTGTCACGTTGTCCTTTACAGGGCGCAGCTGGACCTCCCACTGCAATACTCGGAATTAGGGCTATGTAAATTTAAAAAAGAAGAAAAAGGGAAAAAAAAAGGCTGACGATAACGAACTTAACTGTTTACATACCGTGCGAAGCATATAGTTGTTGCGGTCCGCTCTTCCAGTAAATAAGTCGAATGACCAGCCGTGTTTCGGGCAAGTAATACCAGAGCTCAATACTACGCCGAAGTCTTCGATATCAAACGGAGTGCCCTCTATGCGCAATCAGAAGTCAGTGTTTGCCCTAAAGAGCCAAGTTGAACCCGGGCCGAAGAGTATAAACCAAAGACAAGGCCGAAAGAACGCTAAATCATAAATAAAGAATCCCGCGTATCATACTGGCTAAGGGGAACGCCGAGTGCGGGCATCTCTGTGAAGCAGCTTAGCATAGACACATCTGCTGGAGATGAAGCCAGCTCACGTTGTCGACAGCATGAATTTTCCCTTTATATTGGAATATGAGGACTTGATCTTGTAAAGCGACGCCGCTGTGGGAGGTCACGGCGTCCACTTCGATCTGTTCTGCATGTGAAACGTCATTCGAGGGAACATGAAAGACTTTGCAGCCCGGGAGAGATTCCCCATTCTCACACGGCCGATGTTCGTGTAAGACATCGGCTCCTGACTCGGTGAGATTGGGAAAACTTGATATGAGCCCGGCAAAGAACCAGGCATCGCCCTTCCGAGACGGCGCGATAAATGGTACTGGTGGCGTTGTCATTGCTCAGCCGTCATTTTCAACCGATTTGAATATTCGCAGATTCTGGGAGTATGCGATACTGTGTAGATGCGCGCTGGCTAGGATCCGGCGATGAAAAAGTTAATGCTGCGCGTGGAGTTTGGCTTAGAGAAGATGTTTGTGGACTATAGCTTTTCCTATCACTTTGTGGGCCTACCTTGGATACGAAACAAGGTTGGTTTAAGGCTTCATGAGGCATTCGATTTGAGTTGCGCTCATCCAGATCTTCGACTGTGTGTTTGGATGTGTTCTCCCATTTGAAACCCCGTGAGTTTCCAGCAAAGTCTGGTATCTCAGTCAATCATTCGCCAATTATGTATATCTCCTTGCGTGACGAGATGGGTCTATAAGTACCTAAGGTACTGTATTACATTATGTAGGTAGGTTAAGAGACACTAATTCCTAAATATACGATCTTCTCTATAGATACATAGCCGTTGCTTTAAGTCCCTCACCCCACCTCCAGGAAACCCAATGGACAACGCAACATAAGAACACACAGAATCGAATCCATTCGCACTACTGTAGTTCTAAGCTCAAAATCCAGTCACGACCATGAGATGTCCAAGTAACTACCTGGATCCGCAACATAGGCACCTACGGAGGTAATGGCCCACAAAAACATTGCGCAGGTACTTGCCAACCAACATTGAACCTAAACAGGTGGTGCTATGCACTAGACTACATAGTATGTCATTGTGTGGAAGCCAAAGCTCTCCCTCCAAGCCTCCCCATCCTATCCACCTGATTGGAGCATCTGCGAAGCTCACGCCGTCGTCCATCCAATAAGCACACTCTTTCAGTCACATCGTGCCTGGAGACAAACCACAAGGCTTCCCCAGCTTCGGCCATCCTCGACGTCGGTGTCTTCGTACTTGCTTCCAAACATTTGTCGTGTCCCCCTCTCTCGCCGACGTGGTGCATCATGTCCCTCGACCCACCCCCCTATCTTGGTTCGCTGCAGAACAACATCCGCCAGCGGCCCATTCCCTGGGACGGCGCGGCGAGAGCTGGCACCATTACAGAGAGCCAGTTGGCCAAGATCAGAGCCGTCGACAAAGTCCGGAAGGAGCAGAGAAAGCAGGTCGTTGAGAGCGACCTCGACGGCTACCGGATACTTTTTGTCGGAGAACCAGGCAACCCAGGCGTTCTCGAGTCTGCCAGCCGGCGTTCCGATGTCGTGCAGTACATTCTTGTCCTACTAAGCGATCTCCTACAAGGTGCGCGCCCTGCTCCTCTCTCACAGCCCTAGTTCTAGCTCCGTCGTTGCTTGTACTAAATCATATGTTGCCAAAGGTGTCCCAGCCCTCGCGAAAGCACTGTATCGAGATTCGGATCCGTATCAGCATTTCATACCGCTGCTAGCCCACTCCAACAATCTCGAAGATCCTATTCCTCTACTTACGTCAACCGTACTAGCAACGCTCATGGCGAACGCGCAGGATGCATCTCCCGCCACGGAGAACACCCTTCCCTTAATCCTCAGCTACCTATGCGGTCTCACCAATAACTCGAACGATGCCGGCTTGCAAGATATTGCCGTCATGGAATACTCGTCCTTGTTATACAACCAGACTAATAGACAACTATTCTGGAAGCAACGAAGCGAGACCGTTGCCCCTTTGATCGACATTCTGCGGAAGGCTGCCGGGTTCGGCGCCGAGTCCTCCGCCAGCCTATGGAGTGGAAATTCCGCTCCCAGAAGTGGTGGCCCCGAAGGTCTGAGTGGCGGGATTGGGCTTCAACTTCTCTATCACGTTCTACTAGCCCTATGGCAGTTGAGTTTCGAAGCAGAGGACATCGGTGACGATATGAATGAGTCAGTATGAGCCCGAACTAAAGGGTTTATTTAGCTAACCCGCAAGTAGCGAATACGACATTATTCTTCTCTATACCCAGCTGTTACGGCTTTCGCCTAAAGAGAAGACCACGCGGCTAATCCTATCGACGCTGCACAACCTTCTTGAGGCTAATCCTTCTACACTACTGCCGACAGCTGTTCTTGCGAGACTGCCGGCCCTGCTTCAGAACGTTGGTGGACGTCACCTGACAGACCCAGACCTACAGGAGGACCTCGACACGCTCAAGGAAATGTTGGAGGAATACCAGAAAACAAAGACCACCTTCGACGAATACGTAGCCGAGGTTCAGTCCGGACATCTGAGATGGTCGCCACCTCATCGCCACCAAGTGTTCTGGACTGAAAATGCGCGCAAGATTCTCGAGTATGAGAACGGTGAGATTCCAAGGAAGATAGCAGATATTATGAAAAAACCGTGGGAAAACGATAAGGCTGTCTTAGCTATAGCCTGTAATGATATCGGTTGCCTGGTCAAGGAAGTCCCCGAGAAGAGGCACCAACTCGAGAAGCTTGGACTAAAGACTCGTATCATGGAGCTCATGCAAGACTCGGACGAGAATGTGCGGTGGGAAAGTTTACGTGCACTCGGTGGCTGGTTGAAATACAGCTTCGAGAATAACTAAGCGACTCGGGGTTCTGGCTCGATCACATTCCTCCACGGTCTTCATGGCAACCTATCCCGGGGTTGCAGACGTGTCGCCTGCAGCTTGGGAATGATGGGGACACGCAGCAAGATAGAGATGACCCACGCTTTGCAAGACTTTGGATGCTACAGAGCATAGGGCATAGGGCAAAGAGTTTAAACATCACGCTATTTTGAAGAGCGGCGGTTTTGTGCGTGATGGACCAATGCAGGATGACGCTATCGAGGATGAGAGCCGCTATGTTCCTCCAACTCTCAGAAGTCTCCTGGCCCCGATATTAAGGATCAGTAATATACCTAACTTTTTCTTTAGAGACCTACCTGATCCTCGCAGGTAGCCAATTCAAAGTACTCATTGCCGATTTCAGCTTACCTAGCACAAGCTCCAACGCATATACTCGGTGATAAGGCGGATGAGCACTGGGATGTTAGGTAACCATATGCCGATGATAGGAGAGAAGAACGGACGCTAGCTCGGCTTGTAGCGGCTGTGAAGCAGAGGTGGCGGCGGAGACAGCTATGCCCGCTAGACTACCCCACACTATTACCCCAACAGTTACTGTAGTGCATGCCTGCCTTCCAAAGTTAGGTAGGTGTATAGGTCGCTGGAGGTGGGTAGCGCAACGGGTTCCCGAGACCGACGGCGGTCACCAGCTCGGATAAAGACTACCTCGCTCCCCCTTCCGGTCCAGCTTTCACCTCGCGCATCATTCGAAGAAAGCACTTGCTCTGGTTGGCTGACCAAAGCTGCAAGGGCCTCGACCATGCATCGTCTTGCCAGAACACGCAACCTCACCGCCAGAGCCAGTCGCACCACGACTCGCCTCTACTCCTCCTCGTGCTCTCCGCCGTTCTCCTCGTCTTCCCCCCTACGACCATCCTCTCTACCCGCCACGTCAAGAATGGCTTCCACAACAGCTGCTGCGAGCCGGTTGACGGCCACAGCGCAACACACCCGCCCCATGAGCGTGCTGGCGTCCACTGCCACTAGCTATCCCACCACTCATGAGCAGATCTCGAAGCCCGAGGACACGCCGTACTTCCTAGACAACCAGTTCATGCCCAGCAAGGCCGAGAAGTTCATCGAGCTGTATGACCCAGCCACGAACAACCTCGTTACCCGCGTCCCCCAGATGACCGATGCCGAGTTGGAAGCTGCCGTCCAGAGCGCCAAGAAGGCTTTCCCTGTTTGGCGCAACACCAGTGTCATGGCTCGCCAGCAGATCATGTTCAAGTTCGTCAGCCTAATACGCGAGAACTGGGATCGACTAGCGGCGAGCATCACGCTGGAACAAGGCAAGACATTCGCCGATGCCAAGGGTGACGTTCTGCGAGGCCTCCAGGTCGCCGAAGCGGCGTGCGGTGCACCAGAGTTTTTGAAGGGCGAGGTGCTCGAGGTCGCCAAGGATATGGAGACGCGGACGTATAGGGAGCCATTGGGTGTTGTTGCTGCGATTTGCCCCTTTAGTACGTGAAGCGAGGCCCTTCGATTACCTCCGGAGTCGCTAACAGTCGTCCAGACTTCCCCGCCATGATTCCCCTTTGGTGTATTCCGATCGCCACAGTGACCGGTAACACCCTCATTTTAAAACCCTCCGAGCGAGACCCAGGCGCCGCCATGATCCTCGTTGAGTTGGCTAAGAAGGCCGGTTTCCCCGATGGCGTCATCAATGTCGTCCATGGCGCCCACAGCACAGTAGACTTCCTTCTAGACGCACCAGATATCAAGGCCATTAGCTTTGTTGGGAGCAACAAGGCCGGCGAGTACATCTTCACCAGGGGTTCCACAAACGGGAAGCGAGTGCAGGCCAACTTGGGTGCCAAGAACCATGCTGCCGTTCTCCCGGACTGCAATAAGAACCATTTCATCAACGCAGTTGTTGGGGCTGCTTTCGGCGCTGCCGGTCAGCGCTGCATGGCCTTGAGCACACTGGTGATGGTTGGCGATACAAAGGAGTGGCTGTCCGATGTAGCGGAGAGTGCTAAGAAGCTCCAGGTCAATGGAGGCTTTGAAGAAGGGGCGGATCTTGGACCAGTCATCTCCCCTCAGAGCAAGGAGAGGATTGAGTCGTTGATTGCGAGCGCCGAAAAGGAGGGCGCCACTATCTTGTTGGACGGCCGTGGCTTCAAGCCCGAGAAGTACCCCAACGGAAACTGGGTCGCGCCAACGATAATTGCCAATGTGACGCCAGACATGAAATGCTACAAGGAGGAGATTTTCGGTCCTGTGTTGGTCTGCCTCAATGTGGATACCCTCGACGAGGCCATTGAATTGATCAACAAGAACGAGTACGGTAACGGCACCGCCATTTTCACGAGGTCAGGGCCCACGGCAGAGACGTTCAGGAGAAACATCGAAGCAGGACAGGTCGGGGTGAACGTTCCTATCCCAGTACCGCTGCCCATGTTCTCATTCACGGGCAATAAGAAGAGTATCGCTGGGGGCGGTGCCAACACCTTTTACGGTAGGCCCGGCGTCAGCTTCTACACACAACTCAAGACAGTGACTTCTATGTGGTCAAGCGCAGACGCCATCTCCAAAAAGGCGGACGTGGCAATGCCAACACATAGCTAGTAATTAGAATGATGGATAATAATGCGTGTAATAAATCGAAACGTCTGGTCATTGGCGATTCCCTCACTCTTGTCCTTTACTCAATCGTAGACACATCCGGTGCATCTCAGATCACCTCACGGTGGTCTGCACCGGACAAGCTAAGCATTATACAGGACTACCTACTTGATCGGTGGGTAGGTGTCGCGAGCTCCGGAGGTACGGCAAAACTAGCACCTTACATGAGAAATGAATATAAGAGTACCATGAGCACTACATGAGGAATATTTAAACCGCATACAGAGTAAAATCAAATAATCATTGGTTAATCCACGGCAAATTCTAAATATCCATCTGGCGCACGGAGCGTAGGTACGTTGGTACACCTTCCTCATTCCTAGGTACCCTTAGAATTTACACACCACCCTCCAAAAGCAGCCCACCTATTTCCACACTTTCCTCTCTCAATAACCGCCTTTCAGCATGACTCAACTCACAACACTCGTAAGTAGTCCCAGTACCGACATCGAGAGCACCATTTCCAATCTTACGGATCTGCCTCATGATATTTTTATTCTTATCATCTCCTATCTTTCGCCCACAGAATGCATACTCTGCCGCCGTGTAAGCCAGTCTTGGAATGCAGCCTTTAGAAGCTACGACGTGTCATGGAACCTCATGAGATGGCACTTCCCCCGCGTGCGAGAGATGAGGCCTACGGTCACGGCTCCAGATTGGGTCCATATATTCCCCAAGGTCGCCCGTCGCTACTTCTACCTACGGTCCGCCAGACCCAGACTGATTAAGAAGATCGACATTGCTCCACTGGAGAGGGAGGATCTTTTGTTTCACGAGGTTGAGCCCTGGGGTCGCCGGCTAAGGTGGAATGACAATGTGGCTGTCTTCCAGCATAGAGATCCGAGCTGGTGTTTGGAGGATGGGCTTCTCATTTACCGGGGTAGTGCTGGGCGGTACGTTGCCTTCGACTTAGAAACGGGTCTTCGCTTCTCGGTTCCTTTTGATGGAACCGATAAGATAGTTAGACGGCTACGGCTAGCACAAAGCACCCTAGTGATCGAGTGGTGCGAGCGGGAACTATGTTGTCAGTTAGATGATGGAGAAGATATTCATCGACATTTCGCCACAGCGTTCGATGTGCGTCGGTCGACAGACTCCAGAATTGCCGATTTGCCGGACTCACGGGAGATTCAATTTCGATCAGAGTGGAAATTGCATCAGTTCGGCCTCCCTGTCAATCGTCACGCCCGCTTCTTCTCAGCGCATACGTCAACACACTACGCGCTTTACCTCTGGCATCATAACGTCTCTCTCAGGAACGAAGAACGTCCGGTGGAGCAGCTTACAATCTGGGATATCGGGGACACCCCATCGTACCGTCCCTCGGAGGGTTCCGCGGGTGCGCAGATGCAGGACACTACGCAGCCACAGCCGAGAGTCATTAAGATATTCACGGGACGAGCACTAGACTTCCTTGGAATCCGTCAGGGTAATTTGCCTGTGCTCCGGGAGGTCTTGCTCGACAAAGCGAACGTATACGTGCACGAAGAGGAACATCCCTGGCTCGCAGGTGAACATTCTCCACTCTCGCCGCCACGCCACCACCATGTCCGCTCCACGGGTATTCCGCTCTCAGGTGTCGGGCCACGATGGTTCGACGAGTGTTGTGCCGACGGCGATATCCACCTGAGCTTCTGCCCGCGAGCCGGGTCTGCAGCACGGCTCGGGAATGGCAACCATGACGGCGCGCCGGGCCACTTTGACGGGAAGTGGGCCGGTCGGGCTCCCTGCTGGCGACACGAGGAATTCCCCTACCTAACAATCAGCGACGTGGCGGATGAGCGAGCTGGCGTGCGCATAGCGGCTCGTCAGTGTTTCGTGATAGAGGCGTTATCGTCGTTTGTGCTTCCCAAGATAAGTCTCAGGGCTGAGCCGGATGAGGCCCACGAGGTCCGTTTTGCGGATGACATGTGGAAGCAGTTATTGGGCAAGGGCAAGATTATGGGCGACGAGAGATGGGTGGTTGGCGAAGACAGCACCGGAAGTATCACAATTGCTTACTTTTAATTCCGATACTGCCAGTATGATTTTAGCTTCCCTTGTCTCTGCAAGCTCATCCTTTCAAAGACGCTGATAGCATAGGTACACTGGGAGGAAATAGCCGTATAAACTTTATCATCACATATTGCTGTTGTCCCTCCTTTCAATCCACAAATACGTATTAACAGTCTCACATGATGTATCTACATACATCCCTCTTGGTAGAGATCGAGTCCTTGCAGTGCTTGTTTTCAAGGCAAGATATCATCGTTCTGGCAATCAAAGAAGAGAAGAAAGAGGGTGCAAGAAAGGTGCGTAGATGCGTTCAGGTTACTTTAAAAAGGTAATCAACGAATGCGTGATCGGTACTACCAACTCTGCTTGCCAGCAACATTTCCAAGGAAGTAAACTTAGGCAGTCCGCGGTCACGCCCGGAGATGTATAGTTCGGGGCTATTTCGAACTCTACCCACATCAGAGCGATGCCGTAGTTGCAGCATGATGGAGTTTGGGGTTTGATAAACAGCAATAAGCATGTGCCTATTCTGCACGAAATTGTCCTGCGTTAACGTGAATTCCTCGAAGATCCTGTCAACATGTGAAGAGATGCGGACCGACGTAGCTAGCACCCTTACTCGTCCAAGTCAACATATTTACACCCAGGGAGTATTAAGTAAGGCATTTGAGTATTCACGCTCCATACACCAGGAGATGGTATCAGGCTTGGACGATATATCGATAGAAGCCCCAATGTCGGGTGTCGGTACTCCACGTTACTACCGATGATAATACACGTCATAACCGATAGACAAACTCCAAAAAACGCCAATGAAAATACAACCTGCTTATCAGGCGAAGCTCACAATTCGCCTACACTATCATGGTCTCTTGAAGCGGCCTTGTAGGGACCAAAGAACTCGGTGAACGCATCGGTCAAGACTTTATCGGAGAGCTGCATGTGTTCGCCGGGGGCGGTCTTGAACTTCAGGCCGCCCTTCCTATCGAGCTCGCGCAGGCCGATCCAGTCCTCCCGGTACAGCTTGCGGGCGCGCAGGGGTATGCTCTCGTCGCCGTCGACGTCCTCGAACCAGGCCGTCTCCTTGGGGATGACGGTGGTGTCGTCCTCGAAGACGTACAGGACGAGGTTCTCGAGGGCGGCGACGTTGCGGGCGTACGTGGCGTTCTTGAGGGCGCGCTCGTTGTTGATGTCGGCCAGGAAGTTGGAGTGCTCGAGGTAGCCGTCGAGGTCGGCCGGGTCGCGGAAGTACTGGGCGGGCACGAGCCGCGCCTGCACGAAGGACGTCCACGTGTTCCCGTGCAGCAGCGCCATGGCGCCCCGGCACAGCCAGTCCCGCGGCTCGCAGGCGCGGTAGTCGACGATGCCGTTGTGCTGGCTGCCGAAGGTGACGAGGTTGCGCACGGGCGGCGCGTTGCACCGCTCGACGTACCCGCGGAGGAACTGCCCGCCCTGGCTGAAGCCCACGGCGTCGATGGCGGGCGCCGTCGACAGGATGGGGTGCGCGGCCAGGTCGGCGCACACGCGAGCGAGCTGCTCCGTCACGTTGCCGTAGAAGGTGGCGCGGCGGTCGTTCTCGGCGCTGTCGTCCAGCCGTATGAAGTACACGAAGGTGCCCGGGTTGGCCGCCTCGATCAGCTGGCCGACCTGCCGGATGCCCTCGGCCGCGTACGTGTCGCCCAGGCCGTGCCAGATCACGACGGGCAGCGGAGTGTCGTCATTGTCTTCGGCAGCGCGGGGAGCAGGGGTGTGTTGGACGGCGGGCTCGGCCGTCGCGGCGAGGAGGTGCGCCAGCGTGGCCAATAATGGGAGGGTTCGGAGAGAATACATCGTGATGCGTCTACTGCCTATAGCATGGAAGATGATTGTTTCTTAGGGTGTTGTTATCCTGTCAGAGCTCAGTAGACACCTGGGTTGGTACCTATATAAGTTGGTAGCTGCCTAGTAAAGATGGTCTGAGCTCTCGACATTGAAACCAAGCTGCACTCGGCTCCCACCTTCCAAGGTTTCTCTTGCTTATTAGGCTTATATAAGCATGTCTCTTTGGGTGGTCTCTCTTCCAACTCCTTGACCTTTCTTCTTCTAATATACCATCAGTTGAATGCTGAAAATCCGAACCTCCCTACTCCTACCTAGGTACCTAAGGTACTGGACCTAAATCTGCAAATCCATGCAGTTGACTTGAGTTATCACTATCTGTATATCCTTGTTACTTGCAAGTAAGAGAATTTAGTTAGCCGAAGGAAATGCCCCATCGGGTCCGTCCACGTACGGCTAAACCTGTTCCAAAGGGGACCCGCGAGGTCCACTTGTGCACATGTCGGGTGTTTATCCAAGGAGGAATCAGACAAACTGAGGGTAACCCCCCCTTGCTAACCTAAGGGTAACTCCACTTTAGTACCTAAGTCACGTGCTTAAAGACTTGCCCACCTAGTAGTCTAAACCTTTTACGGTAATTTTA
Source organism: Xylaria acuta (assembly GCA_022495125.1). Taxonomy (NCBI): domain Eukaryota; kingdom Fungi; phylum Ascomycota; class Sordariomycetes; order Xylariales; family Xylariaceae; genus Xylaria; species Xylaria acuta. Next base: position 43,974 of record MU383168.1, on the reverse strand, counting down.
AATAGCGAGCTTCGTAAGCCTGTAGGGCGAACGGCGGACTAAAACAGCAACATATTCGCTTTTTTTCCGGAGTAGGGGTCGGCGCGAAGCGCATACCCCCCGGAGGTCAAAAAATTTAAAAAGAATAGCTAAATTGTAGTTTTCGCGGCGTAGCCGCCCTGGCGCCGAAGGCGACTTTTAAACGTATGTAAGATAGCCGGGTAGCTAAGTACTACTCTAATAACTTATGTACCGTCCGTGCGCTAACCTCAGGTAAGCAGGGGGGGGCTACCCTCAGTTTGTCTGTAGACTCTTATCCAAGCGCCCGGTTTAGTGCAACTCTCTTTTGTTCCCGTCACTTCAAGCTCCTGTACAGTACCGTACTCGTAGTGTAGGCGTGCTCAAAACCACATACTACACACCCCTGTCTTCTAGTCCGACCTATCAATAGGACTATCCGCCTCAGGCTGGCACTCATGTCTTTCTAGCCACGCCTTGAGATCGCAATCAGCAACATGGCCTTGACCGACTCGCAGATGGACGACGCGTCTGACGCTGATGTCGCCGGCGCGTCTACATCTGTCTCAGCCTCAGCCTCAGCCTCTGCCGCTGGCTCTGCTGGTCCCTCCATCGGCGTCCTCAAATCCGGCCGCCAGTATCTTCATGAGAGCACCATCCGGGGCAAGCTGGCAAAACTAGACGCCGACCTCTCTAGAGACGAGGCCGCGCGTCTCCAAGGTGTTCAGCTCATCGACGATGTTCGCAACGCATTACAGCTGTGCGTGGCCCATCCCGCCTCCCATCCCGATGCCGATGCCGATGCCGCGCGTGACATCCAGTGGTCCTGGCGCCCGTCTTCCTCGCTGATCTACTGACATTCGCATTTCAGTCCCATCATCACCTACATTGCCGCGTGTGGATACTATCACCGCTTCCGCCTCGAGTTTGATACTAAGGCGTACCAATGGACCGATGCCGCGCTCGCTTGTCTCTTTGTGGCTTGCAAATCCGAGGATACGCTGAAGAAGTCCCGGGAAATCTTGTGTGCTAATCACAACCTCAAGAACCCGGACCGTATCACTACTCCAGACGACAAAGTGAGCCGTCATTACCCATGATCGCTCTGTCACTCTAACTCTCTGTAGATATTTGACCAGGGGTCTAAGATGCTCATCAGCCTTGAACGTCATGTTATCGAGACCCTGAGATTCGACTTTCAGGTCCGCAATCCTTTCAAGATACTGGCCAAGATCGTCCAAGCTGTTCTTGGCTCGGATGCCAACGCATCCGACTTCTTTGTTGAGGCATACAAGGTTGGGATTGACATGTACAAGACCTTCGCACCGCTGAAGCACACCACCTTTACATGCGCCTTTGCCGTCGCTCGGCTCACAGCCCTTATAACTGCGCGGTCTGAGGACGCCTTCGCTAACCTAGACCCTACCGAGTATCACACATGTGAAGAGTGGGTAGCCGAGGTCATACTCGATGTTCTCGACCTCTACACGGATCATTCTCGCTCAACTCTGCGGGGCCAAGAGATTAACCCTCAAACATTCATTGATGTTAAGATTAAGGCTAATCAACAGATCGAAGCGGCTCAAATTCCACGCTATCAGAACTTTTGCAGTGAATGTGCGCGTGAAGGATTTCCGAGTCCGTCCTCCACCGGATCGGCTATATCTCCCGCAAGCCCCGCTGGAACTAATAGCACCAGTATGCGTGGGTCGAAGGGACACGAGGGAACTTTTCGTTTTGCTTTTGACGCTGAAGAGGTTCGTCGGGAGAGGGCAGCTTATGAAGAGTATACGAAGGATGAATGGGAGGAGTGGGAGGAGGAAGTAGAAGAGCTGATTCCAGAGCGCGAGAATCGCCGTCGTACCGACCTCGGCCCGGAGCCTCGCGCTCCTCGAGAGCCGCGTGGCGATTTGGGTCCAGAACCTCGTGCACCTCCTCGCGAACCCCGAGGAGCCCGAGGATCTCGTGGTCACGGTCGTGGTCGCGGTCGCGGACGTGGCCGAGGTGGACATGACTCCGGCTGGCATCCTCGTGATCGACACGAGCATCGTGGTCGTGGTCGTGGCGGCTCTGCTGGTGGAAGTTTCTACTAAAATTCCTCATAACTTCGGAGAAAAGCTACGGCATCTTCGGGTTTCTGCATTCAATTCGAAAATCGCATTTCTGGTTTGGCATAGCAGCAGGTGTTTCATTGGAGATACTTCAATTACATGGATGGAACGGCGTTTTAGGAAGATACCCATTCGCATTTCGGGCTAGGTCGCCTTCGCTCCCGCTAAGTTCCGTTTCAAAGGTTTTGCAACGCTCAAAAGTACCTGGGTAGATGCCGACTTTGTATTCAGGGCACAAATATAACCCTCTTTGGCTGAGGATTCGTCCTCGAGAATAGATTGCTCGTATATGAGGTTTCCAAATTTGACACCACCAGGCTGCTAACGAGATGGGCCCTGTTAGGTGAACCGGACTTTGCATTTCATGCACAGTGCTTTTATACAGTATTTTGATATGGATACACAGTTATACAGCTGCATAACCCGCATGAGTTCAACATCGCCACTCAACCGCTTTCAATCAAAATACCATACCTAATACAATATCTAATACCTTCTTCGATCGTAATATTTACTGCACATCTAAGGCCGACCTGGATACGTGTTTGAAATGAATAGGAAACGCTTCTAGCCAGAGCTATTTGAAGGCCATGTCCTCTACCTAAGCTATTCCGATTCTCTCTATAGGTCACCATGCCTCGAAAGGTTAGCCACCCTCCGAGGTGCCGCGAGCGAGCAAGTGGATAGTGCAAGCCACGCTTCTACTTCAAACCCTCTACGTTTCCCATACCTTATCGACCGATAGCTAACACGTCGAGTCAAATGGAATATAGGTCAGACCCCCAGCAGATGCGGCACAGAACCGGGAGAACCAGCAGCGCTCGCGGGCGCGGCGCAAGGAGTACCTCGCGAGCCTGGAGGCGCGGGTGCGCGATTTCGAGAACAGAGAGGTCCAGGCGACGCTGGCGATGCAGCGCGCCGCGCGCGAGGTCGCGTGGGTGAACGAGCGCCTGATGGAGCTGCTTGCCGCGCGAGGCGTGCCGAGGGACGAGGTGGATGGGTTTCTGAGACGGGCTGGGGAGGACGGGGGCGGGGCGATGTGGAGGTATGCCCCTTTGGATGCACACCCGGGCTCTGCGTCTCGTGGGGGATATTTTGGAGTTGCGAATGCGGGGTCCCTGCGGATAGTAGTGCCTGTGGGATGCGAAGGTACCGGGGATGGGGGGGAAGGGGGAGGTGAACACGAACGAAATGCTGCAGGCCCGGGCATGGATATCGGCATATCTCCGCATGCGGTGGACGGGCATTGTAGTATGAATAATGTCTGCGACGGGGTGTCCCAGACACCGAAACCAGGCGCCGGCAACGCCGACGAGGGCCCGCTCGCGCTCGTCACGTCGTGCGATGATGCCGCGGGCATAATTGCGGATTTTCAGGGACACGGAGACGTGTCGCATGCAAGGGACGTCTTGGGGTGCGGCGATGCTGCGAACTGCCATGTCAAGAACACGCGGTTGTTCCAGCTGATGGATGAGGCGGGCGGCCCCTGATGTACAGCCCTGGAGGGAAGTGAAAGATAGTCTCCCAGGCTGGGACTCTTGAGATGATGCCGAAAATGTCAGAGAGCAGCCGTAAAGTGAAAGGGACGGATTACCCCATCAGACCAAAGAGGCGGGCGGCTCTTCATGCGAAAGGATGGTGTTGACGTGTTGCACGGTCACATGGCTACCTATTCTTGCTTTCCTTATACCGTCAACGGTATGACATTTATGCTTTGACATCATCAGACAGCAACACGCTGGGGTTATAGCAGCGAGACTGAACCTCACATATGGCACAAGCTGTAATCTCAGATACGGAACCTTGGCTCTCGTTAATGGGAAACTTTGTAACTAACTACCTAATCTCTATACGATATAATGCTGAGGAAGCAGGGAATTGGAAGAACGCATGAGTCCTCTCGTTCTGTCCTCCATTCCAGGTTAATCTAGAAGCGTTGGGGAGGGGGGGGAATTCAAGCACCGATCGTCCGAAATGTGAGCAGTGAGTTCACTCTTGGCGACGAAAAAGGTTGCTCGGAGTGTGTCACGCCCCGCATCTTATTGGCTAGAATCGTTGATAGGCTGTCACCGCTCCACCCCCAGCACTTATAAGTCATAAGTCATCGTTCTCGAGAAAGAGTAAAGATGGAAAATTGTATATGAGGGAGTTGAAATGCTGGTCATGAGAATTATTTAATTTTGTATTGAAATACCTCGTTACTAGACGCAAGCATAGAAATCACTTCTCTTGAGTCAGAGCACGCAGCCCCCCCATCGAACGGTTTCTATTCCAGCCCTATCTACCATGGCCAACAAGATACCAATACACCCGGACGTCGATTCACCAACAGCCCAAGCCGACGATGAGAAACAAACAAGGCACAATGCGACAGCATCCGACCTTGAGAGTCAGGATATTGTCTCTGAACACCCCCCACCAGCCGCTAAGAAACAGTCGACGTTCAGGGCCCTCGGCTGGCTCGACAGATATCTTGCGATTTGGATTCTACTCGCCATCGTACTTGGCATACTGTTGGGAAACTTCGCGCCCGACGCGACTGCCGCACTTGATCGAGGGAGATTTGTGGGAGTTTCGGTGCCCATCGGTACGTCGTGCCTTTGCTTCGCTCCTATTTGATTCTTCCGCTCTTATGTACCGCTACTTCTACCTGTATCCTACCTAAGGGGGCAGATAAAAGGCAAGAAAAGATGAGATGATGATAATAGACGTACTAATCACGAAGTGTTTTCACTCTTATAGCCGTTGGACTTCTCGTTATGATGTATCCAATCCTTTGCAAGGTGCGGTTCGAGTCACTAGCAGAGGTGTTTGCGCATCGTAGCATCTGGAAGCAAATAGGGTTTAGCATTTTTATGAACTGGATCGTGGCGCCGTTTCTTATGGTTCGTCACATCCCTTTTCAGTATCCCCCCCGGGGTGTCCGTTACGATAGAATAGGCGGAATACCGTCAGGCGTGAAATATTACTGTGATTAACCCTCCGTGAACGTAGCTAGCACTCGCGTGGGCAACTCTGCCTGACCAGCCCGATCTCCGCACGGGGCTGATTCTCGTGGGACTGGGCCGATGTATTGCCATGGTAAGAATCCCGGAAGCAAGGAACCCCCTGTACTCCTACAAGCATCTGACGCGGGTCAAAAATCTAGGTCTTAATATGGACGGAGCTCGCAGGGGGCGACGGGGAGTACTGCGCAATTCTCGTGGCGATTAATTCAATCCTCCAAATCGTCTTATTCGCGCCGCTGGCCGTCTTCTTTATCCGCGTCATCAGTCACGAATCCGGGGGTTTAGACGTGCCCTACGATCTGGTTGCGACCAGCGTAGCAGTATTCCTCGGAATTCCTTTCGGCGCCGCATTGATATCGCGCTTCGGCCTGCGTGCGCTCGCTGGACCGGAATGGTACCAGGACGCGTTCCTCCGGTTCATCGCACCCTGGTCTCTCATCGGCCTGCTATACACGATCATAGTTCTATTCGCTTACCAAGGCCAGCAGGTTGTCCACCAGATCGTCTCTGTGGTGCGTGTCGCTGTTCCGCTCCTGTTGTATTTCGTCATCATTTTCTTCCTAACGTTGTGGGGAACACACCGGGCCGGTATCGGGTATAGACTTGGCACTACTCAGAGCTTCACGGCCGCCAGTAACAATTTCGAGTTAGCTATTGCCGTTGCTATTGCGGTTTATGGTCCGAGTGACCAAGCTCTTGCTGCTACAGTCGGCCCTTTGATCGAAGTCCCCGTGCTGCTGGGGTTGGTGTATGGTGAGTAACCCTTAGAACCATCTTCTTCTTGTTTTGGCAACTTGTAGAGTTACAGGTTTCTTTTTTGGGCCAAGACAGTGCCCGGGACCTTCTGAAATCCTCACAAGTCACGCGCAAAATGTAATGACTAACTCTAAGTGTTCTAGTCGCCAAGTGGCTAGGGAAAAGATGGATGTGGAAAGAGTGAGTGAGTCGCGCCATAGCAAGGGGAATGACGCTTTACCGGATATTGACGAACTTTTGATATTTCTTAAAATAACCCCAAAAGACAATAGTGTAATACTCGCCCGTGACATCAAGTTCCCTCTGTCTTTGCAAGTCTTCGAGTAGCCGCTACGACGAAAGTCTTCACAATCCGAAGATGATGTGCAGATGGCCCCGCAGCTGAATGCCGATCCTTTCTGGGATATTGTCTGACCTGCTTGAGGCCATGTCCATCTTGCGTCACTAAGCGTACATTTGCCGAAACGCAATTAGCTGCACATAGTCTATGCTTAGCATATGGTATACCTGGCAACTGATACGATTTTGCATCATACTGATACGATCTTGGACGCCATAAAGGGAGGGTTGGTGGGGGCCGGCGCCGCCAACCCAGTCTCGTGACTTGGAAGTTCGCGATATTGAGGTGTCCTGGCGCTGGCAGCATGTGTGACCAGTGTACCCGATACCACATTCTAACCTAGATCCTGGGAGAATAACAACATAGCCGAGGCGCTATGATGACTTGGCGAGATAAACGTGTCCATGCCTGAAGCTGTGCTGACTCGGTGCCTCGCCCTTCTGCGATTGATTTGCTGTCCATCGACATGATTAGACAAGCTGAGGCCTATCGGGAAACATCCGATCCCATCAAGCGGTGATAGGTGTTTCCCTCGTTGTGGAGCTTGCCATATTCTGAGCGAAGGATCAATGGAAGACAGAAGGGGCGGCACAGGGGCCGGATCAGCCTAATTGGTAGATCTATTGAGCGCGTTATCGATTCGATCTAAAGCTGATAAGCGGGTATCAGCAAGGGCTTTGCTATGAGCCCCGCGATTCTGAGATCTCGGAATCCTTAGATCCTATGCGGGCGTAGATGTGTGCTTACCTGGTTGCTGGTAACGGTAGCAGGGGTATGCAGCGGTAGGCTGACACGATATTCCAGTTGATGACGAGACACCTGCCAAAGCGACATGCTATAGACAATCCCGTCATCCTATTTCATCCTCCAGACCAGATCGGCCCGTCTTATGACATGATCCCGTCGCATATAGTTTGACAAATGTCCGCATCTATTTTGGATTATGCTTGGAATGGGATGCTATACCTTTGCTGTTCAAAGCGTCGCGTTAGAATCTAATCTGGATGTTTCAGCTCTTGAATATACTGCAAGCATCATGGCAGTAAGATTTACCTCCACGTATTTCTGCGGGCGAAGGCATCCTCCAAAGGGAAGTCTTCGACCCCTGACCCCGATCCATAGTCAGCACAGCGTACAACGTGACCTAAAAAAATAATAAATAAAAAGAGAAGAGGGGGGGTTGGTTGAGGGTATCCATTCCTCTGCATAGTGTGTGCTGCCGTGATTCATCTATCGCTTTGGGGAAAGCCTTCAATGTTTCCGTTCAAACTAAGGCGAGATCAGGAACAAATATAACATTTGTTCCTAAGCCTTGCTGCGGCATTGCGTTAGAAACGACGATTCGTAGCCTCGATTTCAGACGTTAATTTAAGCTTCACATAGCCCCGCTTTTGCGTAACGGAAAGGGAAGTAACTCTGTTTGACAGTCGATCCGACTCGTTACGTGTCATTCCCTGAGGTATTCTATCTAAGCGGAGGAAAGAGGAACTTGGATTAGGCAGCGTCGCTGGCCGTAAACTGTACTTCCGACTAGCGGCGATCTATTACGGAGTCTCGACTCAGCAATCATGCCATTGTTAACTTGCAAATTCCTCTATAACCACTCATGGTAGAGTCGGGACTGGTTTGGGTGGAGTTCGGGCCAATTTTGAAGCTAGCATAATGTAGCTAGACCCTGGCCCTGCGTTTCAGCCAGTCGCTGCCAATGTCCATGAATGGACGGGACGTCACGGCTATGTTGTGTGACGGAAGCACTGGGAACGAAATATGGCGGCTTGCCGGTCCTTGCTCGTCAGGGAAATGAATTGAGAACCCCTGCTCACTGCCGACTAGATGCTTGTTTGGTATTAATTGAGGCAGCAGACATTGGAACCCGACACACACAGAGAAATTTTACCAAACAAAGAAAACATCACTTAAGGCTCAATACTACCCTCGCAGCAGCCCCTAGAGTCAGGGTACCGCATGCAAACCCTGATAGCCGATGCAAGGCCTTTCCTTTGATACCAACGCCTTGTGAACTTGCTGAAGGACACGATGGGGTCAATCATTGTTTATAGCCGATTTATTGGAACGACAAACCGTATATAGCCAGCCCCCATAGATATAGCTTTCTATATTGTTGCGAAGTCTTGGACCAGCTGTGTCAATCCACACAAATCTGGCGCTTGCAAGATGATGGCCCAACAGTACGATGCCAAACAAAGAGGATGTCGTCTATATCAGTGGATACTATGTTTGGCCAGACAGGCAAGACGTCTTCGCCAATTGCAGGTTCCCTTGATCTAACGGCATTAGTGCATAGCTATAGCGTCGGCGGATCAATCTTACCTTCAGGAGCCCGTAAACCCGTACATAGCGGACTATGATTTAGGTTTACAAAGTCACTCCGAATTCGAGACACGCCACTGGTACAACCAGGAGAAAAACAACATAATCAACCGCGCTGACTGGCGTTCTCAGCGAGAAAGACGAAATTCAAAGACCCCAACTAACGAGCATGTCCGGCATAAGTATGGTTTACTTCAAGATACTCGACAGGTACCTAGGGATGCCTCGTGCCGTGGTCCTGATTACCGAAAGTTGATTAATGACAAAGTCATCGACGAAACTGTCAACATCGTCATCGCCTGTAACACGACAGTTCAGGAAGCTGAGCTTGGAACTCTGCCATGCATATTCTATGTCCATGGCGGATGTAGGTATGGAGGCACTCCGTATTCGGGGTACTTAGAGCGAGCCAAGGAGTGGGTCGTTCACCTCAATGCCATCGTCGTCAGTGTCGACTATCGTCTATCACCTAATGAGTCAGACGAGTCTCCCACAGGTGAAGAGCCCACAAACGACTGCTTTGATGCTTTGACATGGGTGTACCATCACCTTGGGACGGACAAGGATAGTATCCTGAAATATGGTGATCGGACAAAGATCATTGTTTTTGGAACCTCTGCTGGGGGTGGCTGTGAGTAGTGTTCAACTTATTTTCTTCCGTATGCGATCATTTACGAGAGAAAGCCGCCCCTTTTCTGGTTCGGAGCGCGTCATAAGAGTTTCGGGTACTCTCTGAACAGTTCAGATGCCACACACAGTGACAATCGCTGACCTTAGATGTCATAGTGGCTGCCTCGGCTGTCATGAAGTGGTGCCAGGAACGGCGTGAAGGATCTGCCAGGGCACTCGGTGAGCTCCATGGGTTGGTCTTGGAGGCACCTCAGCTCGACGACCGGTGCAACACCCAGTCTCATGAGGAGTTCAAGAATGGTAATATGTTCACATCAGGGGATGCGCTTCAAGGATGGAATGCTTCTCTTGGATTTCGCAGGGGGGGTGATTCTGTCAGTATCTTCGAGGCGCCGGCCCGGGCGTCGTATGCGGATGTTGAAGGCTTCCCTCCAACTTATATTGAAGTGGGGACTGCGGAGCCTTTCAGAGACGAAGTTAAGAACTTCTATAGCATACTACGCAAAGCAAGGGTCGAGGTTGAGATGAATGTCTGGCGCGGAGGCTTTCATGGGTTCTTCGCAGCCGAGCCTAATGCGATCATTTCAAAGCTCTGTAACCTAACGAAGCTGAGGTGGCTCTGCCAACGGTTGAGAGTCCAGGACATAGACTTAGAAAAGAAGTATGACGAGGTCAAGGAAGCTTATGACGGCAGGTTCAAGGAGTACGAAGGACTAGCCGTGTAAGAATGGTTGCTAACATAGCACGATTCTTTCTGCCGGATCTTGAGGTAGCTGCGGATGCAACAGGGGCGATGGCATCTCGAAGGGTTTCATTGCCTTGATGAGTAAGAGGTGAGAATGCATTCCCGTCTTTATTATGGTAGGTCTCGTCCGAAAACTGGTGGAGGACGGAGGACAGCAAGACAGGGCAAGAGAGCTTACGGATACCAGGTCTTTCGTCGCAACTTCGGTCATAGATTGCCTAGTCGAGAAGAATACATGCGGCCAGACTACCGATCCAGTAGTACCTACTAGTAATGAGGGTTCAGATAATGTGAATAGTGCAGGCATGTTGGTGTGAATCCAAGGAGGGCACAGCATCTCTGCGCATGTAATTTGAGACAAGGTGCAGGGAGCTATGACCACATGGGGTATCTGTCTGCATCGTACGATAGGATACGGACGACATACATAGTATGCAGGTAGATAAGCCACAAACTCGGATAAGAGGTAGAAAGATCAAGCCACTCGTTTGACTCCCTACCTAAGGTACCTACCTACTGTACAGTAGGTACCTGCGTCGTGCCTACTGAGGTACGTACAGGCCTTGGTGTGCTGTAATATACTGCATAGTACACCTACTGTACAGCGCGCGACACCTATTGCTTTGGCATGACGCACCCACCGAAATCAAGGTCTCGTGAGTGATGCCAAAGGGCACAATCCCACTCGTCGTCATCCCTGCGGCGGACGCCCGCTTTCGACCTAGCCCAACTGCCACAAGTATTCTATCATCATCGTTGCTTCTCCATAGCTTCACCCACCCACAACCCGCAATCCGCAACCCGCAACCCGCCTCCACTGCTTCCTCTTCCCTACTCAACCTATAGGTGATTCCTATTGCTCTCCATTCCAGCGTGTGCTGCAACACATAACCCATATCTCTCGAGATTATTTTTCTTGCCGTCGTATATTAGATTCTACGCCATTGCACAGCGCACCTCTCGCTCCGCAGGTATAGGCAACATGGCGCCGCCTCCCTCTGGCAATCTGCCCCTCGGTGAGAGAGTCCTGGCTCTCGCTCGGACGCTGCAATGTATGCCATCCGCCCGTCTCAGCCTAGAACTGTCGCTAACCTCGACGCGCCCGACACGACACAGTCGCTTGGTTTAGCGGGTACGTGAAGCAGCTGCCTCGCTGTCTCCGAAACCAGATCTCGAACCCCCTCAGTTCGGCGCTTGCCCGCACCCAACCGTCCAGTCCCAGCAGCAACCGCGCTTGCGTCATTCTGCGCGGGAAAAGGCTAACGGCTTCTGTAATAGGCATCTAGTTCTCATTATATGCATTATCCGATACTCGCTCTCGTATATCACCTTCAACTACTATAGCGGCTGGGCCCGATTCACTTACCGCCTATCCTTCCTCTCCGCCGCTCTGACGTACGGCATAGTCGTTTATAAGACATGGCGTGCGAGGCAAAAGGTTGGAGCCAAGTACCCCGGCGGCGTTATAGGGATCTTATCCGATGAGAACATCCAGTATCTGGGTACGCTGCCTTCTCTTTCTCCTCCCCTCACCGCCTGCACCTGCCATGACCCCACTGACCCGCCTCTCTACCCACAGTCATGGCCCTCGTCTGGCTCCTAAATCCCCAGTACCCCCTGGCGCTGTTGCCCTACGGCATCTACTCGGTCTTCCACGTTGCGACCTACACGCGCAGTAACGTCATCCCTACCATTCAGCCCAACAAGGCCCCTGCTGGCGCTGCTGGTGCCAAGCCGCAAGGGAACCCCCTCGCTGAATCTATTGGGTCCTTTGTCAAGACGTACTACGACGCCTCTATGTCTGTTGTTTCAGGACTGGAGATTCTCCTCTGGGTTCGCATCCTTCTTTCTGCTGTGCTCTTCCAGAGACGCTCTTGGATACTGCTCGGCCTATACACCGCTTTCCTTCGGGCTCGTTTCTCTCAGAGCAGTCACGTTCAGAACTCCTTCCAGCAATTGGAGCTTCGCGTAGACTCGACGGTAGGTGCTCAAGGCACCCCACCAGCTGCTCGATCTGTCTGGGAAGGTGTCAAGGGAGCTGCACACCAGTTCCACGCCGTTACCGACCTTGGCAAGTACATGGGCGGTTCCGGTGTACCAAAGAAGACGTCCTAAACGCAAGACGATGACAACGTCAATCGGCGTGCTCATTCTGAACATATCGGGTGGTGAGGTGAGAAGTGGAAACTGAGACCACGTCAAGAAGTTGAATGTGGACCGGGACTACGAGTAATGATATCCGAGGGCCTCGACCTCAGCTGGAAAAGGGCGACTGGGAGATGAATGGGGTATAAGATGATAAACGGCAAGGGCATCCAGAATCACGCATGGAAGGGGTAGGAAAATTGTTGGTCTGGGGGTATTTGATTCTGGCTTTCTCCCAGGAGTTTGGTGAACGGTCGGTGTAGAGCAAAATAAAGTAAATACTTTGTTGCACCTTCTGTTCCCTCTACTACTACGGTGAACTATTACAAATATCCAAATTTTGGCTTGGGGGGCTGTTAACTCCAAGCTGACGTTAACACTCCGCACTAATATACAGTTTGGCAAGTATCAAGGCTAGGCCAGAAGTGCATGTCCGCTCAGCGCCTACATCTTAATACCACCAGAGGCCCTTTTTGTTGTCGGTTTCATACAGAATCTTAGAACGTAAAGTCCGTAGTAGCAATGTTCACGACTAGATCAGCTTGTCAATTAAGTGTATATAAGGTACTGTCTAGCAAGGCTTGTTATTCTATAAGTTGAGGGTCTGAATTTATTATTTGTTGTTGTAAGTTTAACTTCGGTAGTTTTTGGCTAAAGACTACGTTAAGAGATTAAGTTGTGCACCAGCATATATGCGCACATAGGACATACATCCAGCAACGGACGACCTATGACCGCGACCACAAGTTAAGGAGGAGGACAAGACATATTACATGGACGAAAAAATAAACAAAATTAAAATTGATTTCGCCCGGACTTGAACCGGAGACCTTCAGTGTGTTAGACTGACGTGATAACCAACTACACCACGAAACCAGGATATTCTAATGCTAGGATATTTCTCCAACTTGAATCAGGGACAAATTATAATATACAGCAGCAATTTAATTAACACATAGGCATTACTTTTTATCCGTTGCTTTATGTAATGGTCTCCCAGCCCTCCCCACGTCCCCGCCATTAGACGACAAGCACACCATAAAATGGTAAGTTTTTTAGTTTAAACATGACTCGAAGTGATACAACATTGCCTATTACACCTAACATTCCCCACCCCGCTCTTCGGCGTTTACCGAGCCCCGAGCTATGGATTGAGTCTATAGACAAACTAAGGGTAGCCCCCCCTTGCTTACCTAAGGTTAGCGTACGGACGGTATATAAGTTATTAAAGTAGTACTTAGCTACCCGGCTATTTTATATACGTTTAAAAGTTGCTTTCGGCGCTAGGGCGGCTACGCCGCGAAAACTATAATTTAGCTATTTTTTTTAAATTCTTTAACCTCCGGGGGGTATACACTTCGCGCCGACCCCTACTCCGGAAAAAAAGCGAATATGTTGCTGTTTTAGTCCGCCGTTTGCCTTATAGGCTTACGAGGCTCGCTATTTAAAATTACCGTAAAAGGTTTAGACTACTAGGTGGGCAAGTCTTTAAGCACGTGACTTAGGTACTAAAGTAGAGTTACCCTTAGGTTAGCAAGGGGGGGTTACCCTCAGTTTGTCTGATTCCTCCTGTGGATTCGAGCTCGGACAGGATCCAAGTCCGAGATAGGGTAGATTCAAGGCGCTCGGAACGCACATGATTTCGTGCCCCTTACGCGTCTCCTTTCTTGGAGAAAACGCGCCGCCAGCTACCCCTCGTTCTGACCGGGTTCACGCGGCACACGGAACAATATCACTGATAAAGAGGGGCCAAATGGACCAGGAGAGCCCTGACTACCTCACTAGCCGAGTCGGTAGCGCAGGAAGGAGTTGGTCCAACCGAAGATCAACCCTCGTCCTAGGAGCACAACTCCATGTTGTTGTTGGTAGCCGCACAACGAGGGCAGTTGGCGCCTCCTTTTCAATGAGTCATGGCGCTTCCTACGGCGAAGGGTTGACTAAGTTTCGTACATGGCATGGTGGTGTCAGCCATATAAAACGAGCCCGCGAGACTCCCAAGAACAAGAGAGACAATGCAAGATCACCAACACATACGTCTTTCTTCTTCGAGCTCAACTCTAACTACCCAATATCGTTCCTACAATTGTCAAGATGGATTTCACCAAGCTCCCTACGAACTTCTTCGTGACCTTGTTCCAGTACACGAAGACTGTACACAGCGATCAATACCCTGCAATTAATCCTACTCGTGGGGATTTGAACCTCGCCGGCAAGGTTGTTATCGTCACGGGAGCTAGTCGCGGCCTCGGTGCGAAGGTAATGCAGTTCTGAACTCTGGGGGTATCGTTTTGGCAGCTTTGTATACTAATTTCACCGGGAAGGCTTTTGCACCTGCCTTTGCCAAAGCTGGCGTGAGAGGCCTCGTGCTCCTGGCAACAAATTCCGAAGGGCTCAAGAAAGTCGAGCAAGACGTGAAGAAGACCAACCGTGCAGCCCAGACATTGGCCATCGCTACAGACATCTCGGATGGGCAAGCCGTGGCATCTGCGTTTGAAGAAATCAAGGCAACATTTGGCCACGCTGATGTCCTAATCAACAATGCCGGCGTCAACGGTGATGGCGAGGGTGTTCGTATCGGCGACGCGGATCCGGAGGCATGGTGGAGGCAGTTCGAGATCAACGGGAAAGGAACGTTCCTTGTCACACGGTCTTTCATCAATCAGCTTCCGACCCCTGAAACGCGAGCGACTATCATCAACTTGACTACCGGAGCGGCTTGGAAGGGCAATCCCATGATGCCCGGATACAGCGTCTCCAAACTCGTGGCTCAGCAGCAGATCCCGTCTATTGCAGCCGTGTACCCCAACATCACGGCAGTAGCGTTGCATCCAGGGCTGCTTGACACGGTGTGTATAAAAACCTCCCGTGCCTGATACTTTAGGCTCCTTGTTTCGTATAATCTAGCAAGTTCTATAATATGGACTTGGAGATCTTGGTTAACGTGTTTCTATGCACGCAGGATATGCTACCACAAAGTATGCGGCACTTCGATCGGGAGACCCCAGAGCTTGTCGGCGGGGTTGCGGTGTGGCTCTCTCACCCCCATGCCCAATTTCTGAGTGGGAGGGTTATTGCAAGCCAATGGGATGTAGACGACTTATTGTCACGAAAGGCGGACATTCTGGGCGGCAACGACTTAACTATTGATCTCGTTGGAAAGTTTGGACCTCAGCAATTTTGTTGAAAATAGTCGCTAGCGCAACCTGCACCGTTGTATTTCAGACAATACGGAGGTATTCCCGTCATGAAGAGAGTGTACTTCAGTCAAATGAGTCTTGAGATTTGCTAATGTAATACAATACCTATAGAGCCTGCATCGATTTCAAAAGTGCGTTCCTGTCGACGTTTCTCATGGGACCCTTTGAGGTGTTTCACGATAGAACAACAACGTAGCAACACTGCACTGGCATACGGAGCCGTCAATGCCCTCATTTTTACCGCAGGGGTGGCTTAATTCGTCGGTGAGAGTAGGGTGGTACCATATCCGTATGAATGTGCGTTTTGATACCACCCAACGCGCCGTCGAATCAGGCCGAAGTCTCAGGGTAGCCTCTGAGACTTGGGGGTTATATTTTCTGAGACTGTTGTTAGTTAACCATTTATCAATTACTGTAGGGGTACAAGGTTATTGTTGCTTTTACAAATAAGGTAGGACTACAAGATTTAATTATACTTAACTATAAAAAACGCTAAAGATTTGATTTTAAGTGGACTTATGTCAACTATTAATTGGCCTACAGATATTTTGGCTGCTAAGTGGTCTAGCGAGTGGTTTGGCTACAAAGTTTAACCTAAAACTAAAAATGCCAGGACTGTTGTGCCCTAGCAGGAAGGGCCTTTGTGTATGTAACAGGGGCTTAGCAACAAGGGCGTGGAAAGATATTTGAATTACAATAATCTTCTTTAAAGTCAAGGGGGCCATGTAGGACTTAACGCTTACTTGGCCGGGTGGGGGAGTTTATAGCTCATATGTCCGAATAGCTTTGCTTCTTTTCGAGTATTTCGGACCCAGTCTCGCCCTTGCTCTTATATAATTTTCCTGTTATACTATAAGAGATTAGGTGAATATAGGGGATCCAAATTTGCAGCCTTGTACAAAGTCTTGCACTCGTATGACTATATTCATGAAATGGAAGACCGAGTTTCAGGTCCGTGTGACAGTGTATTAATTGCCTGTGGTGCCGATGAACACGACTTGAACACTACCAAAGCTTTGCTAACAGTTAGTTCTGGAACCATTCGCAGACTCAAAGACGTACGCAGCTGTAGCAGCGAAGATCTCATATCGTTTTGCCTTCGTTACGAGACACATCGTTAGGGAAAATAGAAAAGTGAATAGAGTTACTAAGCCAAGCCTGGCTAGCATATCGTGAACAAAGACCAATATGATGATCGAAAGAGTAGGTAGTACGGAAGAGAGGACAGAGCCGATGATTCCCGGACAAACTATAATTCGCTCATCTGAGTAGTAGTAAAGGGATAGAGTTAGTATTTCTCCGGATACGGACTCGACATCAGCTACAGCTAGTTTCTGCTTGAGATTCAATAAGGATCATTTGTAGTGATAGCTCGTATGCTTGGACGTACCTTGAAGCGCTTCCAGACCCAGTGAAATGCATTTTGTTACAAGGGCTTGAGATCAAGGGCTTGAGATCAAGGGCTTGAGAGTGTTCAGATTGACTAATAATCAACTATGGGATCAAAGGGGCTCTGCCTCTCTCCTCCTGCCCTTTAGCCAAGGGCGGATTCTAGGCTATTTATATGCGAATAGCTTCATCCAAGTTTAGCAGCTAGGCCCCCTTTGCCTCTGCCTTCGTATTGCTGTCTCGGATAGATCAGATCATACGGCAAAGGCAAACAGAGCCTTTGCCATTCATAGGCTCTGCCACCCGATTATATGGCTATTTACAGGGCGCGAATATGCAGTTCGCCAGACCGAGGGACCGATCTAGGTGTTAACCTAGATCGGTACAGGTCCCTAGGGTCCGTGTGACACATTTAACGCTGAGCCAGCAAGAAATTTTGTGGTCAAGTCGTCGTCAAACTGATGCTGACCTACAAACATAAGATCTCGTTGATTATCCCGCCTCAAAACTGATGGGTAAGGGGAATAATCCCCCAGGTCTTGGCCCAGGAAATCGCAGTATACCCCCGATGAAGGGTAGTGGGCATACGCGTAAAGGCCCTTCCGTTGCTGCTGTGACAAGGGCTTGATCTCAAGGGCTTGGAACAAGGGTTCATATTTCAACTAATAATTCTCTTTGGGTCTACAGGAGTCTATGTTTCCTTTTTCTGTCCTTAATGTAACCTCGCTTCTATCCCTCTATTTATACACAGGTCTTTGGCAAATATTTTCTATTACCCCTCTTGTTGGGCTCCGATTCTAGGCTCTATTGCAGAGGCTGTGATAGTTGCCGACCAATAGCTGGGTCGAGGCTGAGACATATGGCTTGACAGGTCTTGACAGGTCCTGGTGGTCCTTGCCATGTGACAGGCGGGGAGGGTTGGCTATCTACTGCAGAAAGGGGGAGACATGTCCTCTATTATCTCTTCCGCTACCAGTAGTGAAAAACCACCACCATTACTTGGCTAAACAGACAGACAAGAGTACAGGGGTGCCATTGGATTTGAAGGGTCGTTTCCCCCTTCCCATGCTGGTCAAAGCGTTCGACGCAGTCGAGGGCGTCTGAGGTCTGAAGTAGGTATACGCTGTGCTCACGGAGTTATGTGAACCGGGCAGGCTCTCTATTAAGGCTTGGTTACCACAGCGTTCTAGTCGCGCTGGGCAAGGCGCCAAACTACAGGCTATTTAATTGACCGTTCGAAAATATGTTTTGATGCTTATTGTATCAAAAATTAAAACTCGTTGATTTGTTTTTAAATGTAATCGTACTTCTCTTGACCAAGAAGTATCCTATTCATTAAAGCGATTAATTCCAACTAGCTTACCTCCTTAGCTAAGGCCCAGTCAAGATAAACCATTGTCTGGGCCAGTCCAGTCGTCTTGATATCTAGGATGGTGCTTATTGTCATAAGTCGTAGTGGTATGCTGGCACAAAGAGAGCATTATAATTTAACACCGCAAGCATCGACGGTCTTTGAGAGCATCCAAGCTCCTTGCTTGCCTGCCTTTCAGCTAATTTTGTGGCTACCCTTGAGGGCTACCAACAATCTATATGTGCTATTATAACTTCGTGAGGGCTACTTAGCGCATATGTTGTTATAAAGCGCCGAGGTTTGATTAGTAGACCTTCTGGCCCACGTGCTTATTTCATTGATTGATTTTGATAACGGTGTAGAACGCACGGCAGCAGTCTTATAACATTAGCGCAACTATATAGATTGGCCATGAGTAGCGAAGATCCCGACAAATACTACCCGTACCCTACGAAGGGCGTCCCCTATGCCACTCCACCGTCAGCTACAAACTTCCCTAATAATGGCGAGCCTCAGAATTATAGCGGCGGGGACGAAAGCGACACCTATTACGACGATATGGAAGTGGATGAGGTCGATGCAGAGCCTCGACTAGGTGATAGACTCGCCCAGCTTCTTGAGACTGAGCAATACACTGACGAGTCCGCTCCCGAACCAGAAACGATTCCTGAAGAACCGGGTAAGCGCTTTCCGAACTCGCATGGCCCTCAGTTTGAGTTTATATACGGATTATATGTGCCGTACAATCGGCAGCTCTGTATATGCCTAGGTATTCATTGTACTAATATGCAAGTGACACTATAGACCCGAATTCTGGCCTAGGGACGTATGGAGTCGAGCTTGAATTCTTGGTTGTGCAATGCCCGAAAGTTAAGTGGAATGACCAAGAGCTGGTGGTGGGCCCGTATGCAGTCCCGCATCCTCCCAACCCTAGGAAGGAGGCGGTAATTTCTAAAATCTGAAGCTGTATAGGGATATACATCCGAATGACCCCAGGTGGATCTCGAGCAAGATGTCCAGTTGGGAGTTGGAAGCCATGCAGAATAAACAAGCGACGGGAAACGACATGAGGCGTTACGAAGGAGTCAGTGGTGCCCTCTATGATAGCGATGATGAAGACATCGTGTATAGGCGTGCCCAATATTCGAGGGTAAGGGACATTGCAATTTGTGTAGTTTCTTCCGCATGCCTTTCCCTGGCTTTATGGGGCCTTCTGAATTGCCTTATCTTATAACTTGACTATACAGTATAGCAACTGACTTTGTAATGATACTAGAACAAGTTAACTCGAGTTCTAAGAGATAGGGGGATGGTAGTGATCAAGTGGCCCGAGCCAACGATAAATCAAGATGACAGCACATTTGTGCATATTAACGATTTCAGCGAGAGCGAAGCCAGCGATGACGAGCGGGAGGATATTTTCCCTAATTCGTATTTTCTTAACGATTTCAGCAGTACTTATTATTACGATTCCTCCAAGACTCCTCATTACAATGTTTCGTCGGCTCTGCTAAAATGGCAGTCTGATTTTGAAGAATACCACCAAATGCATAAACTAGGACTCAATAGGACGAGGCTTACAGATATAGAGTCGGCGCTGAGTCGATGTTTCGCAAACGGGTGGATAAACTTGACTGAAGACCAGCTCCGACATCTCAAAGAAATACTCCGTGATAGGCTGACAAACTTACGGAATCTCGCCAAACAGGCGAGAGAGAACGCACGTAATTCACAGGTAGACCCGCTGCATGTGCCCGTTCCAGGACTGAAGGCACAATACAAAGCCTGGACCGTGACAGTCGATCTAAGTGTGGACGGCAATGGTATGACGACTGAGAGGCACGTATAAAAACATCCCGTACCTGATCGCTTAGTCTATTTGTTTCGTATCGTCTAGAAATTTTCATGTGGGACTTAGTGATCTCGACTAACGTGTTTCTACGCACACAGATATGCCAACACGGACGGCGAAGATCCCTTTGACAATTATTGTTGGTTTGGGGCAGAGGCTGTTAGCCCGGTCTTCGCGATAGGAGACGAGCGAGCTCGGCAGGCCATCAGGGACGCTTGTGGCTCCCTTCGTGATGCACTACGCTGCCATAAGCCCATGAAGGTTTCGTCGGGTTTGCATATACATTTAGGCCATACCAAGGGTTGGACGCTGCGCCAGGCCAAGAGGTTCGCCTCTTTCTGGTTTCTGGCTGAAAAGACGCTACTGAGCCTTCATAGGGTGGACCGCGACGAGGATTTGAAGGTGAGTGGATGTTATGGCAGCTTAATTCTCTCGTGTTCTTATGACGCGCAGAGTGTTGTATCAAACCATCGATAGCCCACGAGCTTACTTGGCTAACCGTATGCTACAAGTGGTGCGCAAAAATTGGAGGTGGTTCCCGCTTATGGCGTGCCTTGTAAGTAGCCTGCAATGCTACTTCGTAATGTTCCCTTTTGGCCTACTAAAATCTAGAACTTATATGATATAGGTTTGCAGACGATCGGGTAGAACGTACTATTTGTGCGCGGGCGGTGATCAATAATTATTCGCCAGCTCTTAAGAATGTTTACCTAACCCAATTCGCGTACAACGTGCCGACCACGAACCCCAATTTAACACAAGACCAAACAACAGTACTATATTATATATGGAGTTACGACAGTATCAGCCACCTTCACGAGTCGCTGGGAGAAAACTCGTATAGCAGACCAGGCATTAAATGGCGAATTCGAGGAAAGCATAGCTCACTGGAAGAATACGACGACGAGCATGGTAGAGCGCAAGCGCCGGAGCCAGGAACCATAGAAGTGCGGATTAGTGAGTAATTCTCGGAACCGTTTTCTTTTTGTTTTGGCAACTTTCAGAACACGAGATATCCTTTTGGGACAGGAGAGTGCCCAGAAGCTCCTCCAAACTCTTACAAATTACGCTCCAAATAGCGATAGCTGACTCCGAGTGTTGCAGTGCAAGGAACTCTAGATGCCGATCATATCAACAACTGGGTAACGGTGCTGGAACGCGTTACGCACGTCGTCCGGACCTTGTCGGACGAGGACTTCTCAGAGCTCCTCAACCAATTCCTGAACAACCAGACACGAGAGCAACTCCTTACGTTGCTCGGAGTGCCTAACGATATCCGGGAGTATTGGCTGGACCGCAACAGACGAGATGCGGGAAACCATTATTGGGAGTATCCGGACCGTGACCTGGTTGACTGGAGAGATCCGTTTAGTGAGTACCTCGTCCCCCCTTTTTTTTCCCTTTTTTTTTCTTTTTCTCGCTAATGTCGACTTGTAGTGGTGCCTGGCCATAAGGCCACTCATGGTTCCCCATGGGACTAAAGTGAGTGCGCGCCAAAGGTCCGTTAGGTCTGACCTGATCTGGTTCGCGAGAATGAGAGGTCGGTGAAGGGAAGAGCGGAGCGAGTCCTGGAGATATTCGCTCCTTGGTATATCAACTCCGTAAACAAGGTGAATACACCTTACGAATACTTTAAACCTTATGTAAAGAGGGGTCCATTCTACATATATTATGTCTGTCTTCGTTAGCAGGGATCATGTTAGTCTACAAGCCCATCTACATGTATGTATATACTGTCTTAAGTACCCACTTAATTTGAGTGGAACGATCAGGGCTGAGCCATGTTTTCTACCCTTGTCCCACTGTGGCTGGCTCAATGACGTCGTCTGCACAGGTGCAGCAGCTCGGCTTATTGATCAGCCCTGCTACCCCACGTCATTCCATCAGGGAAGCTGAGACGCGATGGTGCTTCATACTTGATAGCATATCCCTGCACAAAATCAACGATAACCAACCTCGATGGCAAGAGTATAAGTTTCGCTTCCTGCTTTGATCGCCCATATCCGTGGCATCGTGTGCCGACTACGACTCATGGTCTGCCTCATCACCTGATTGTCGACTGTCGGTTCACTACGTACCTAAGCCATGGCCTCTCTCCTGAGGCAGATCGTAGCAGGACCCCGTGCCAGACACCCCGAGGCCGGGCTGGATTTGTGCTATGTGACCGACAACATAATTGCAACGTATGGCGCTAGAGATGCTCACTGAACCGAACTGGCTTGCCAGCTTGGCCCAGATAGACCAAACCATGCTGACGTCTGGTCCAGTTCCGGGCCTTCACAGACCTACCCGCAACGCGCCTACCGCAACCCCCTCGACCGCCTGGTCAAGTTCCTCGACTCCCAGCACGGCAAGGACTGGGCCATATGGGAATTCCGAGCTGAGGGAACGGGCTACCCGGACAGGCTTGTGTACGACCGCATACGGCACTACCCTTGGCCTGACCACCACCCGCCGCCTTTCCGACTGGTCCCCATGATTGTCGCGAGCATGCGAAATTGGCTGGCCGGGAACGACTTGGACGCTGATGTGTCTGACGTTGCCCAGCACAAGTCCAAGCTGGCCACGCAGGTGCTGGACGCCCTGAAGGGTAAGAAGAATCAGCGAGTTGTTGTCGTTCATTGCAAGGCCGGCAAGGGGAGAAGCGGCACTATGGCGTGCAGTTATCTCATCGCAGAATGCGGATGGACACCGCAGGAGGCAATCGCAAGATTCACGGAGCGGAGAATGAGGCCAAATTTCGGTCCGGGAGTATCGATCCCGAGTCAGCTTCGGTGGTTGACCTATGTTGACCGTTGGACCAAAGGAGGCAAGAAGTACGTCGACCGCGAGGTAGAGATCGTCGAGATCCATGTTTGGGGTCTCCGCAATGGGGTGAAGCTTGCTGTTGAAGGGTATGTGGACCAAGGCAAGAAGATCAGAATCTTTCACACCTTCTCGAAAAAGGAACGTCAGATTGTCGAAGGTAACGCGCCGGGTGGTTCCGGGATGATTGATATGGTGTATGAGATGGCAGGCTATGGCCCGGATTCGACAACTGGGCAACGGGACTCAGGGAGGACCGAAAGTACCGACGGCAAAACCAACGCCGACGATACGACATCGCCCCAAACTGACAGCGATACACCAACCCCAACAACTCCGGAGAAACGGTCTTCGAAGAGTCCGCCTAAACTTATCTCTCGATTAACCCGCACCGGACCAAACCGGTCCAGCGGGCCAGGGGGCGAGGGACCCTCAGAACTAGTCGCTACGTCCTCTCCGACATCACTTCCTGATGATAACAGCGAACCGGAGCCCGGTGGCATGGCGGTCATCTTCAAATCTCATGCGCCTATACGAATTCATAATGGCGACGTAAATATCACGATCGAGCGCCGCCACCGGGCGCCAAAGTCAGTAGGGCTTACCATGGTTACGGCTGTTGCTCACGTTTGGTTCAATACTTTCTTTGAGGGCAACGGGCCAGAACAGGATGGTGTGCCAGATGATACTGGTGCTTTTCAAATCGATTGGGAAAAGCTGGATGGCATCAAAGGCTCTAGCCAGAAAGGCGCTCGCGCTGCTGATAGAATTGCCGTTGTTTGGAAGTCAATCAAGCCTGAAGACAGCGGACAAGAGGCAGTGATTGCCGAACCAAGCATCAATGCCCCGATTCCTCAGATGCAAGCTGCCGATTGGAAGGGCGACAACTATGAAGATCCTGAAAAAGAAAAACACCTTGGCCTTCGTGTGCAGAGTCCGGATAGCACGGGTGTCAGCAAGGCGAGTAGTATCATAGATGAAGCTGTTAGTGGGCATGAGAGCAATGAAAAGGGAGTCGATGATGATTTCGAGGGCCTCAAATCACACGGCCCCGACGAAGAGGAGGGGAAACATAGCTCAGGCGAGACAGCCAGTGGGATTGAGAGTAAGCAGGCAGACGGCAAAGAGAGCAGTGAAGACTCACTCAAGGCTTATTCTGAGAAGCTGCCGAACCCCGACGGCAACAAGACCTGAGGTGGGCGAAGAGCTTAACATAAATCATAATTATGATACTCGCTGATACCGGGTATGCTTTTAGTATTCCAGAGACGTTACATAAACGGGATGGCAACAACAGCATAGGCAGTATACTTAAGACCTTCCGATGCCAACGCTAGGAATAGACAGCACCGCAACAAAAGAATAATTACTTACATCATAAGTTCTATCGTTTATCACCACCTTTGTCGAGTTTTTGACCCTGAGGCAATATGGGCATGGTATGTTTATACGAAGAGAAAATAATGTTTGGTTTTGTAGTATGGCAATTGCGGACATTGAAATGTGATTATATATGCACTTCAAGGCATCCCATTTTATCACTGACACTATTATATGAGTCCTTGCTCAAGGGCACGTGTAACTCGGCCAAAGTAACAACGGACGACTCGGAGGCTACAAACACATGATGTTAAAGCCTGTGCTCTAAGTACGATCTACTTGCAAGTGCTACTTAGGTCATAACGGCAACGTTTCATCGCTATAGCATACTCTTAACAAGCTCTATGGTTCGTTCCATGTTATCAGTCCTCTCCATTGCGATACCCCACGTCGGGCCCGCCACCCCGAGATGGGGAACGGGCGCCTGGTTACTCGAGTCGTTTCCCCTTCTCAGAGCATCTGCTACCTGTGCCCACAGTTGCGACGACAGCGTTGTGATGAGGGTCATATACATGGATGCCGTAGCCGGCGGCAACAGCGGTCCGTTGAAGTCCACTAGATTAGAGTGCTCGGTGTCAGTCAGTCACAGTTGTTGCCCATTTAGAGCGTGGTATGAGAGGGTTTTCGGAAGCCTATAATTAGATGGACACGAATCGTAACCCGACAAAGTCAACCGGCGGAGAACAGGAAGCAGGAAAAAAGAAAAAAGGAAAGAAAAGACCTCAGAATTCCTTACCGCGCAGCGCGGGGGAGCCGACACCCCCGGAACCCCCAACCTGGAGCTGGGGTAGGATTATACCAGCCGTCGAGGGCGGCGCCGCGTCCGAGCCCTCGAGACACCGCCGCATCGCCTGGAAGACGGACGTGTAGATCTCGACGAGCCGACAGTGGCAGGAGAGGAACAGCAACATGCTCGCTTCGTCGAGGTGCGAGAATGGCTGCGTGGATGACGAGATCACCGGTTCGTGGGAACCGTCGACGGTGGCTGGCTGGTCTGCGAGTACCTGCGGTACTACGTGTGGTGAAAATACCGTAGGTACCCTCTGTGTGAGATGAGAAGTTGTAGTCATAGAAGCGGTTGTCAGGCTTCCGGGACAGCCAGTCATCATCGGATGGGGGCTCTTCATAACGTTGATGAATTCGTTCGTGACACGGAACACCTCATCAAGCGCGAGTAGTGCTCCTTCCCTTCTACTGCTATCCATAGCACAGGGGACATTCAATGCAGCTGCCGACTCTGCGTGGGGGGTTTTGATGGAAGGAAGTTTGCTAGCGCATTCGTAGAGCGCCATGCTTAGGCTTGTTAGTCGCCCGACTGTTGAGGTCAGGGGACGCCCCAGTCCACGACTTGGACTGTTGCGATGACCGTGTGATTCATGAGAACCGTATGAGCCGAGTGAATGGTTCCGTCCCGCTGCACCTAGCGTATCCTGATGAACAGGCACGATGTCGAGAGCCTCTCTGTCATGGCGGTCCAGCGCATGCGTGTTCAGGGGCTCAGTGAAATTACTCGACTGGTATGGACCCATGGCGAAATCAAGGTATCCTGGGTTGGACGCGCGTCAACGCAACCAGGTAAAGCATCAACATTTTGACTAAAGGCTTACCAAGTTCCTCCGCATTACTCATTTCCGTGTTTAGAAAAGATAACCATTCGTAGTCAACGTCCTTCGGCACTTCAGTTATGTCTGGCGGTGCCGGTACTATAGCCGGAGCCAAGCTGCGCGGTTCTACCCAGGTACCGGGTCCCGGGGTTGACGGTCCGTTCCGGACGCTCCGACGTCCACCGCGTGGCCCATAGCGGCACTCTGTCTTCAACCTGGCACATCGCTCGCAGCTGGCCTGCTCTTTCGTCTTGATGCAGCGGAGTTTCTGTTGATGACAGCGGTTGCAGGCCGAACGAGTCTGCGAACGGGCGCATGGAATCGCCGAAGCTTGGCCATCTGTGGGCGACCGAGCCATGACGGATCCCGTACCAGCAAATGAGTCGAGGGTTAATAGAGCAGTTCGTCGATAGCAGACCGAAGTTTACCATTCTGCTCGGTCTGACATGTGGCGTCGTCCAATAGGGATCCGGCCGGTGCAGGAAATTCGGCCCCGCTCTGTAGGTTCGGCGTTTTCCAGCCAATCATAATCCTAAATATACTGTAAACACCGAATGAATGATATTCTCATGGTGCATGGCGCCTTACCAACACATTGCTACCAGAAACGCCATGTTCATTTCCTCTCAAGTCTTTTCAACCCTTTCGCGATAGTTGGTAAATATAGATATATAAATGTGACTCGTTTTGGTCTCGTCCCGCCGCTGCTTCTAGTTAAATTACGCCCACATCAGGTCACGATTAGACATTACTAGCCCCCTGACACCAAACTCACACAAAGTTGCGAGAATCCTTGTTCCAGTCTCATCTTGAAACGCTATCACTTGACCTAGAATATTGTTATATAAAATGGTCTCTCTGTCTAGTATTCGTTCGTCTAATTCTCTGATTTCTTCTACTTTACCTAATGGCCTGGTTGCACTTTTTGTTGGAGCAACTAGTGGCGTCGGGGAGGCTGCTTTGAAGAAGTTCGCACAATATGCCACTCGTCCGCGTGCGTATTTTGTCGGCCGTTCGCAAGAAGCCGCGGACCGGATCGTGGCCGAGTGCCAGGCACTTAACCCGGCGGGCCGTTACATCTTTCGAAAGGCGGACGTTAGTCTAATTCGCGTCGTCGATGAAGTATGTGAGGAAATTAAGGCAAAAGAGCAAGCCATCAACCTCCTCTTTCTCAGCTGTGGAGTTTCGAGTATGGATCGTAGTAGTAAGTCCCGAAAAATGTCCGCTGACAAGTCCTCGACTGTATAGTAACCGAAGACGTGAGTCCTTGCGGAGTGCTGACTAGCTATCTACCCATCACAGAAACGACCGAAGACATTCATCTTCTAGCCGCCCTGAACTATTATGCCCGCATTCGCTTCATCGACAACCTCCTCCCTCTCATACGACGCGCACCGGTCCTCCGTCGTGTCGTCACGGTGGGAGGGGGCGGACACGAGAGCGAGCTGGACACGACGGACTTTCCGGCTCTTCGAGTTCCTCTGGACAAGCTCCGTGGGCATCTTACAACGCTGGTGACCCTTGGTCTCGAAGCTGTAGCACAAACAGCACCTGACGTCAGTTTTGTTCATGACTACCCGGGTACGGTGCGGACAAAGCTCCTAGATTATTTACCAGAGGAGGTGCTGCAGACCTTGGAATTCATGCCCATCGACGAGAGCGGCGAGAGACAATTATATATCGCGACATCTGCAAGGTTCCCACCCTCTGACCGTGTGGACATTGTGGGTGTGCCGCTAGGAGAGGGAATTGAGGTTGCGACAGGATCATCGGGAGTGATGGGCAGTGGTATGTACTCTATTGGATCCGACTGCGAAAATGTGTCCCCTGCCGTACTGGAGCTGTTAGGTAGTATGAGGGGACATGGTCTGGTGCAACAAGTGCGCCAACATACCGAGGACGAGTTTCGCGGTGTCACCGTTGGAAAGGGGTCATTGAGTGTTTCAGAACAATCGTGAGGCGTGATTTGAAGATGCGATTTAGGTCATCTCTACTCTGGTAGCTGCTAGCGAATGGATGGATAGATGGATGGAGCCACTGATACTGAGATGATTCGGTTCACAGGAACCCCCCCAAAAAATTTCATTGCCCAGTCCGACGCCAGTATTCAGCTGACTAGTGTCATTTTTGTTACTTAGTCATCTTTCCCCATCGGACTTCCCCCCTTAATCATAACTGTACTATGGCCAATGACATCCCTCGTAAAATTCCTGTGGGAAAATGACAGCGTTTATCCGATGTTTTCGAGGTATAGTTTAATAGGTATTGGGATCCTAGCTAGATGGCTCGTATAGCACATGGTCGGGATAGAGAGCGCACAGTATCGAACGGTAATTAGGAAGCTGACAAAAGGCTCTCACCGTTGCAACCCTTCCCTTCACTGATTTACCTCTTCAGGAAGACCGACCGAGGTATATTTACATCAAGAGACTGGCTCAAGACACTCTCGGATGGAGTATCCAGCTTGCTCGACACTTAGACGCTATGTCCGCAATTGTTCGCTTACTGTAGGTCGTCATCAATACCAAGGTAGTGTTAGCAGTGGTGTAGATTGGAGTTGGGACAAAGTCATTGGATGGAAAAATAAAAATAAAAAAATGGTTAGGTAACCATGTTAACACCGTCTCTACCACTTGGGACGTTGCGTGCGACTGTCTTGATCACCGGTCTAGAGACAGAGGATCATCAATATGCGTCGGGCAGTGAGCGACCTTTGCGAATCATATCTAAAAGTGTCCTGTCTGCTCTTACCTTTCGATTAGCCTTATCTCCCTGGGTCGATCTTGTGTCAAGAATTGTTAGTCTTGGGTTTCGGAGATCCGTAACGGCCTTCGATATCGAGTGATGATCGTCACGGCCATCTCAGCGAAGATCTGCTTTTCTCGGTCAAACTAGCCCCGCATGGGACTACCACGCTTTTGGAAATTCAAAATGACAACGAGCACGGGAGTAGTACCGGCCATTGTTTGAGACTTGGCTAATGCAGTATTTCCCCGGCGGAAAGGCTAGCACGGCTTGAAGGAGAAGGAGGGTAGACGCCTAGCTGTAGAGAATACCGCTGGGATGCATAGACCGATAAGTCGATAACCTGAGAACCCCGTTACACGATGCCTTGATAGATCTTCATCAGCTCGCTGTCATCACTTAGATGACCTTTCCCTTGATCGGGGGTGGCATAAGGACAACTGCCGGCCATAGCTTTATTGCCGTCATGCCATCCTTTAGACATAAGATATGACCCGAATCCTGTCCTGATAGCAGCTCGCCCTGGTCGACCTTAGTTGCCAAGCACTGGATTGAAAGCATTTGCTTTGGAGATCGAGACGGCGACAGGGTCTTTTTTCTGTGGCTCACCGAGGTTGAAGTGTGTGATAAGGCTCAATAGCCCCAACTGCAAGGTGTGTCAGTATGCACAGCCGACCAATTGATTAAGCAGCCTCCAATAAATAGCCGACCACGAGACAGCAGTACACTCGCTAAAGTAACTGGCAAGACACGGACAGGCCAATCGGCACCTAGTGTTGCTCCACGTCTCCTGCATCCAAGAATCTGGTCCGCAGCCATTGCTTGCGCGGCTTGAAGCGAGCTGCAAGCCATGGTTCCCAGCATTCGTTCAATAAACAGGCGCGGAATCGTCCTGGTTTTCCGTCGAGAGTAATCTACCTTTGCCAGGTTTTGAAGCGCCGGGTAATGGATTTTAGAGGACGGGCCGCGACGGCTCGTTATCTATGAGCGGCTCAGGGCTTTGATAAAACCAACTGCTGTATTGATTTGTTGCTCACCGGGCGGGGTTTGGCATCCAGATCGTTGGTTCTAGAAGCCGCAATGATTAATAGCATCCCTCATTTAATGGCGAGGACCCGAACGGGTCTCGTCTGCGTACTAGGTATGATTGATATGATTAAGGCTTTCGGGTGCCGCTGATAACGGCTAAGATCACCCTTGCTTGAGTGCTCCCGCGGCCACAACTGGTAGAAAGGTCGACTGATCGGCGCCTTCTTTGCTTGAAATGGGAGTCTGCGCTGCAGAGGTTGGTTGCGGTGCAGACAGCGCGGCAGAAGAGCGCAGATCTCGACGGCCGTTTCATTATTTTCGATCCTTGGTCGTCCGATCGACAGGTGCAAGGCTAAAAGCCGCTAGGATCGGCATTTGGGCGAGCCTCCGTTCCTGCGCTTGAGCGGATCAGTGATAACGGAGGTGAACGAAAATGGAATTCGTGTAGAAACATCGCACGAAGAAGAGTTTGGCGTGCAGAGCGATCAGAGCGATCAGCGAACACGCAGCGTACGGGTCGCCAGATGGGGAGAGTTGTTTACTATGTATAGGTAAGGAGGTAAATAGGTAAGGAGGTAAGTAGGTATGGAAGGCGAAGAGTCCCGCGCACTGACGGTGGAGCGAACGGATCACCTATCTAGGCGAGGCAATTTGTCTCTATACTGAGTACAGTAGGTACGTCCAGTTTTGAAGCACAAGCCCCAGCCACAGGGGTCCCGGTGCATTGCCAATCCCGCACCGGAGCAGCCGACTGTTGGAACTAATCGTAGCTACTCGCTATATCACCTGCATGAGTGGTTTGACTGTTCTTCCTTTTTTCCTTGTTAAGATATTGAGCCAACGGAGGTGCGACGGTTGCGTGGCTGCGAGCGCGTACGAGTCAAGCTTATGATGAGACTGTTTCGACTTCCGCAGCTGACTCGCTCATTGGAGCGGTTAGGTTGCGAAAGCCGCGAAAGGCAACGTCTTGGGGCCGTTTAGCATACGTATTCAGCCAAAAACACAACGCTGAGGTGTCGGAGAATATGCCTTATAAACTTCTTAGTACCCAGCTTACAGAACACATGGGTATGCAAATGGTTTGGTAGAAGCAACCCTAGCGGGTCTTTGATAGGTGGTGTAATTAGTACCTGGCCCAAGCCACCACGCTAAGCACGAGTTGGGTCGGGGCCAATGACGAGCTTTTGCATCGGAGTCGTGTAAGTTGCTCATACCAGGTACCGACCCGCACCTACTACTACTTGCTGATGTTTAACACGCCACGAATAGCCAAGCATCGCTTGTATGGTATAGAATGGTGACGAAGATCTGTCTAAGATCTTTTTCTTCATTCGACGACATCGGAGGCATGTCATTGTTGCGCGTCAAAAGATCACCCAACGTCTCGGAGCGTGGTGTGCTACAGTAGGTAGCAGTGGTTAATCTCGAACCCCTGTCGTGGTTATCTCAGTCTTTCGGAACTAAAAAGGATATGCGGCTACGCTACGGTTGGTATGGTGCTGTTGACTGCCGATCACCTTGATGCTCTGAGCCAATAAGCCACGGAGACCCCTGAGCTAGATTCTGGGTGGGTCCTCATTATAGCCATGAGGTTTGAGCCTTGGCTGCTGTCTTGGCCGGGATTCTATATTGACTCGATATACTGTGGGCGAGTACGGTATACGGAATAGTAATGTGCATCACAGGAATACAAGGGCTATGCACTACCTTCTTCTACAGGTCAACACATAGCACAATATAGACACAGAAACTGCAGTAGAATTGCCGATCAATGTAAAAGTCCGAACGGCCCACCGTACGTTGATATAAGGAGGTGGGCTTGTCTTCCTCAACTGTCGAAAGAGGCCCTCCCAAGTCCTTCTTTTCTCATCCCTTTCTCTCGAAGCTCTGTGCTCCTTGGTTGTTCGTCTCCTCTCGATAAAATCCCAACACCCACCATCAACAATGGCTAAATTCCTCGCTGCTCTGTTGGCTGCCGCCGCTCTTCTTCAAGTTGGCACTGCTGCCCCTTTCTCCCCTCCAACCAACGCTACAGTGGAAATAAAGGCCAGGCACTTCAACACAACATTTACGCCTGTACTTCACCAGCGTGAAATTCGAACATACCCTATTGCGCTCCAGCGACCTTAAGGGACACGTTAGCACTCTAGTACAAGCAACCTGAGCACACGGCACTGTGAATACAAGACTTCACCGAGACTTCGATCCTACCCATTCCCTTATATGAGGGTAGTACTACCCACATTTACATACCAGTTTCTTCGACGACAAGAGTCGACAGGATGTCTTCATATAGGGCAACCCGTTACAAGCGACTCACGACACATTTTCGACCTCGGCGCTTCCAATGACCACCCTGGGCGTCTCGGTCTATTACTTTACGTTCACGGCCATAGACTAATTTAACGACTTTTTGAGAATTGTTTTGATTGGAGAAGGGGTTCCTGGCTTGGGATACATTGGGCACCTTGGTGCTAATGAGATGTCAACTATATCAATGGCGCTGGACGAGCATGGAAATGGGTATGGGTAACTGGTCTTCTGTTATGCAGAATTACACGCTAGACTACCTGTTTGATATCTCAAGTCAGCACTACTATCATTCACGTCCGAATACCAGATTCGCTTCACATACCATTCGCCTCCAGAGTGCTATGAGCAGGTTTCATAAACACCCGTACTCGATATCTACAATAAATGCACATACGCCCCACAGCTCAGTAATGACAAAATATATTGACCATGAAACTTGTTGTGCGAGGCGATTTCCATTTGCTTCCTGTGCAAATAGTGTCGATCCGTTCCCGTCTACTGCCAGGTTGGCTCCTTGTCTACAAGCGGCTTAATTTAAGTACCCTGATTAACTTATTGGATGAAGCTGGGAAGAGTGGTACCCATGCCTGTTAGTGTCAGATCGGCGCCTTTATCCAATAGCACCTGCATCATTTTTTCGCGCCCTTCAAATGAAACCGCGTAGAGGGCATTGCTGTCACACGGCAAGGACCGCCAGGACCTGGCAGGACCTGTCAAGCCATATGTCTCAGCCTCGAGTCAGCTATTGGTCGGCAACTATCACAGCCTCTGCAATGAAGCCTAGGATCGGAGCCCCGACGAGAGGGGTAATGGAAAATGTCTGCAAAACCCTGTGTATAAATAGAAGGGCAGGAGCGAGGTTACATTGGGGATCAGAAAAGGAAACATAGACTCCTTGAGACCCAAAGAGAATTATTAGTTGAATATGAACCCTATTCCAAGCCCTTGAGACCAAGCCCTTGTCACAATTGCCGTAGCCTCCACACTGGGCATTGACTTCGGCGCCCTTGTCTTTGCCTAGCAACCCTATTCAGTTTGCATTGACCATTCTACGGAAGGCCGATTGATACCTCGATCCATCGTCTACATACGTGTTGCTTACTCGGTCTATATTTACCGGCATAGGTTTCACATCATGATATATCTTCGCCTCAAATCCAAAGAGGTGGACCACCATTCATGGTCCGAAGCCTTTTAAGTTAATTAAGCGCGCGAGAATGGTTCAATTTAGCATAGTATATATGTCGCCCTCTAATCCCGTTGGTTCCACAAGCTTACACCAAACAGTTGGTTTGGCTTGTTCGAGTCCCACCAACATCGGAGATACCTAGAAATCCCAAGACCTAGAAACTCGAAGTCATATAGGCACCGACTCTTACCTTGTAGTATGGCGTAAGCTTTCTCGACCTCGGCAATTTTAGCACGAGCTGTGGCGTTAAAAGTTGAAAGGCTGGAGCTCATCTCTAAGTTGGATAACTGAGTATCGTACGCGAGCTTGATCTCGCTGGCATTTGCATCCGGAGATATATGGAGTACGTCATAGTAATTGGCGCTCTTGTCCTGGAAGTTTGCCTGTGGGTAAGTAGTTGGCAGAACAGAATAATTTGGCACTATGTAGGAGAGGTAGAATTGTCCTAGAATAACGCCGACTACCAAAACCGGCACTAGGCGGAGCAGATTCGGTCCTATAGGGGGTGGGCGTTGTATGTTCCGAGCTGCTGGCCGCACATCTGGCATTCGAGGTGGTGCGTTATCTGCCATAATTATTGCTTTAGTCTTTGAATTTTGGGGAATTAGGTTAAGTGTGGTCGATCAGGCAATGCTCGTCTAGACTGTTGTTAAAGTTAATGAAACCCGTAATATGATAGCTCGACGTGATTATATAGGATATATATAGAAAACCATTCCAACTCTAATACACTCAGTGTTTTGATTCAATCCCTTTTTTGCCTTGTTATTGAAACCATTGGCTTTGTTTTACGGTGGGATTAAAAACTAAAGTAAAACAAGGTAAAACAAAGGCTGTATTAGAACACTTTCTTTTTACATATTAACTTTTAGCTTACACACCTGAACAAAAATGCTAAAAGATCACTATAAGCACAGGTACATATCCCTTGTCACTTATAAATTACCATTTAAAGTTTATTAGTGTTTGATAAAAACCATAAAAACTGTCGTGGCCAACGCTGCGCTATCGCTCAGGTGTGCGGCTGAAGATATGGAAGTATATTTGTTAACGACGGCTAGGAAATGTTCCTAATCAGAGTTCGCTAAGTTGTGGTCGATTTAGGCACACATTACGTTTCGTAGGGTTCCTCCTAGTAGACACCGCTAACTGGGAGAAACATACCTCGGCCCAATGTAAAGCACTGTTGTCTCGAGAGCACTAGGAACTTGCGGCTGCTTCGCTGGATCCATTTATGAGGAAGAGGAGAATGAGTTGTTTGTACTCTTTAGCGCAACGACCTTTCAAGAGGGTGGGTGATGAAAGACGTAGGACGTTGAAACCGACTTGAAGACGCAAGACGTATGCCTTAGTTTCTATTATGTCGAGTTCCGGTCGCCATACCAACCTGCTGGCGATATGAAAGGTACTTGCCATAGTCGATGCAGAGCGTTTTACTTGAAGACTTGGGACGTCGCCGCATGCAATTCGTCAAGCGCTGGCAGTGCCTATGGTCAACTTCATCTGCTTGGGGTAGATGTATCTGTATCTAGGTACATACACAGTATTCTCGAGCACTAGGTTTGTCTTTTGGGCATTTGACTTTGAAGCCGTGCCTCGTTTTCTTTTCTTGCCGCGCGCGCAACGCTGGTTTCATCAACTTAATACTGATTGAATGATACCTCACTTGGTGCACCGGGCGCCTACACAGCTTCTGCTCCCAAGCCGTCCATCGGTACGTACCTACATAGGGACATTTAGTTGTTGGGTAGCGTCCCGCCTGTGAATTGAACAAGAAGCTACGTGAATGGCAACAGCAATTGGTGTACCTATCTGTTGGCCAACACCTTAAATACAAACTCCCAGCGTACCTGCCAGGCAGCTCATTACCTGCATATGGTTACCTACAACATCGGTACCTACACTAGGTAGGTATAAAGTACTTACCTCTCAGGTCTTGCCTCGTATTTCCCACTCTCCACTTCGTGCTTTCTGCCGCTCACAACCCAACATCTCAACACCACACCAGCAACAACTACCTACATACTACCTCACCCTAAAAGCACCATCTATGTACCTACATAGGTACTGGTGGCGACACACGATTACTGAGAAACAGGTACAGGTACGCACGAGGCCTTTATTTCTTCATCTCAGCTGCTTCCCTGTCGACAATTCTATTATTCTCGAAGCCTGGTTTCACACCCACGCCCGAAGTTGACATGATATGGCCAAAATCGTGCGTGTTGCTTTCACTGATCACACGACATCTTGACTGACATAACCAGTCACGCCAACCCTCCACTGACTAAGGCCCTTCCTTAGTT
Source organism: Xylaria acuta (assembly GCA_022495125.1). Taxonomy (NCBI): domain Eukaryota; kingdom Fungi; phylum Ascomycota; class Sordariomycetes; order Xylariales; family Xylariaceae; genus Xylaria; species Xylaria acuta. The sequence goes on along the minus strand of MU383168.1, from coordinate 8,751 downwards.
AACACACTGGGCAATTGGTTGCTGGCCTGTCTCCTACCTGTGCCACACCCCCGTGCCCCTGCTTTACTCTACCTTGGGTTCTTTCTGACAGTCAATATCCATCAACGCAGAACGCCACTCCTCAACCCACGCATCTGCTGCCGGCCCCATGCGCATTGGCCCTAGCCAAAACATTAAGTGCCGTTTTCGCTCCTACATGGTTTGTGGGCCAAGCTGCTTCCGATCCCCTTGCTGCATTGGTCCGTTGCACCATAAGTTCTCTATCGTTGCACGACAAAGTCGGTTGCACGCCAACTCTTTCCCATATATCACACGCCATACTTCGGGAACGCTTCGAGCTACGCGTATCCAACGCTGCGTCCCGTTCGCTCCGTTCCGCTCCGAAGTTCGTCTTCCCCTCGCACGGCCCTTGAACCCTCCATAGAGCTGAGGCTTCGATAGCTTCCAAGTGTGCGATATTCCCATACCGCATTTACGACTTGTCACCTTCAGAGAACAAAGAATTTACTCTTCCAGTTGGTGCATCACCACGCCTCGCCCTTCATGTTTTATACTAATAGAGAACGTCTCCAGCCTAAAGTAAACATGCTTCGTTATAACGCCAATGCTGCCCCCCAACAGGGCAACCCCAGGAACGAGCAACATCGAAACTTGAACTTCGGCCCGATCGCGGATGCCGCCCAGCCACCACAGAGCCAAGTGCGAGCAGAAGTCGCGCAACTTCACAGATTGCAGCCGCAAGCTAATAGAGGAAGCTTTTCGTTTCATTCAACCAGAACAGCACTCGGACTAGTTATTTGTGCTGTATGCAATGAGGAGTATCCTATCAAAGACCTATGTGGCCTCTCCTGCTCCCACTGGCATTGCAAAAATTGCTTTACAGGAAATGTCCACGTCGCCCTCAAATCTAAACCCTTCGTCCCAGCCAAATGCTGCGGGGTCATCCCAATAGAGCTGCTTCAACAGTTCGGTGCGCTCACAGCCAACGAAGTTGAGCAGTACAAAGTCAAGATGGAAGAGTTGACCAACCCACGCGGCAAACTATATTGCTGGGGATGTGCCACTTACATTCCAAATGACCGACGAACGAAAAGAATCGGGGACTGCGGCGTGTGCGGGAAAAGGACCTGCAAAGTGTGTCGGGCAAAGTCCCACTTCGGCGTATGCGACAAGACAAGGATCCAAGCCGATAAAGACGCAGAAGACCACGTTTACCTCCTCGCCGAATCGAAAGGCTGGAAACGTTGCCCTAACTGTCTCAACCTGGTTCAGAAGAATGGCGGTTGCGATCACATGACGTAAGTAGATACCACAATCTCTCTCTTTGCTTGAGCACTACATTGACGAATTCCTGATTATCTAGGTGCAATTGCGGCCAAGATTTCTGCTACCTTTGTGGAGCGCCGGTGGGTGCTTCTCATATGTGCGAACAGCAACAGCAACTGCAGCAACGACAGCAACGACAGCAACTGCAGCAACGACAGCAACGACAGCAACTGCAGCAACAACAAGTGCGGCAACAGCAACGACCGCAACTACTACAGCAAATACTACAGCAGCCGCAACTACGGTAGCAACAAGAAAACAATAGTGCCCGTCTCAATGATCGTCAGTTATCACCAAAAGTGGTCTCTAGAGCTAGCTGTACGGTTGTTACGATTGAAGGGTACAACCATCTACTTAGAAGTGAGGCTGCGACGTAATGCAACACTGCTTCGGCGAAACGGTTGATCATGTTCTCTTAGTTCTACGTGCATTTGGACTTCGAGGCATGGATATATCTTCTGATCAAGAACATGTGGTGAGCAAAGTTGTATAAGAATGGTGGGGAACACTGCAGGCCCATCTTACTGGTTGGTTACGGACTACGAGTAGTTAGTTCCTACGGTTTCGGTTTGCGTTTCCGGTTGCTGAGTGGGAAGCATACGTCGCATTTCGGGACCTCTTCTTATCACCAATGCGTGTATATTCATAGCACTGGTTAGTGCGAAATATATCATGTAACACGAAGATTTAGACACCTCGGCAGTTATTACACATATACAACAATTGGGTTCTTCCTGAAAGTCGCACCCATAGACCAGATTATAATATCGCATACAACTTTAAAGAGTTGGTATAGAACCCTCCAAGACTGAAAATTCTGGGATCCAAAATGGAGTCCTCCATGCCCCACAGGACATGTTCCTTTAATGCCAGCAAAACTTTTTAAGAATATACCTGGGCAATCCCTCGTATCACTCCGGTTGTTTTTCCTCTCGTTAAGATAAAAACAATAAAATAAAAATTAGCAAAAGTAAGACTCAACAAATTGACAAGAGCGAAATTTGAACTTAAGTTTATTTAATTACATCCATTCATTATTAACGCATTCATCGTGCTGTCACTAGATGCCGCCTTACCAATATTCTCCACGCGTCACCGACGCAAGATATTCGGCTTCTCGAACTGCTACCCGGCAGCTTCCACGACCCAATCCGCTTCAAGTTATTCCACACCCCGTTGCTTCAACCTAATAGACCAAATTTCCAGTGTGTATCTACACACTCACTAGAGAGCACCTTACCTCCTGGCTGGGAAGTTTTTGAAACTTTCGAACGCCGTTTCCTTTTCCGCAGCCTCGAAACTGGAGCGACTTCTTGGTCTCATCCAGACACAAGTTTTCTGGACAAGTAATACAAGGTTGAAGAAGCCTTTGAAAATATTCAACCTAGTTATGAAGCTCTGTCTTACACCTGGGGCTCGTTACAAGAACTACAAACTGCTTATGTAGAGACTCCAACGAGTACACTCGTCAACGATAACTCCAATACAGCTTATCCATTAGCCGAAACTTGGATGTTGCACTACGGCACTTGCGATACTCAAAAAAAACAAAACAAGAATATTGTGGGCAGACGCCGTATGCATCAATCAAAATGATGATAAGGAGTGAAGTGCGCAAGTCAAGCGCATGGGCGATATCTACAAACTTGCCGCTCGTGTCTTGGTATGGCTTGGCACAGAAGCGGACGACAGCGGAATCGCAATTTCATTGTCAAGATTCCTTGGAGCCCAGACAGAAGAAACTACCCAAGGTATGCGAGTTCGTTTCGCCAGAACGCAGCAAGCCCGAGTGGCTTCACGACTGGTTCGAAACTGCCATATTCCGGCAAAGAGTGGAACGCAATAAACCATCTAACCTTTCGTCCATGGTTTGGAACGCCAGTGGGTTTTCCAGGAAATTCAGCTTGTAAACAGCAGAGCGGCGATGCAATACGGGTACGACGAAATATCGTAGCCTCGTTTTCGTCGGTCCGTGATATGTTTGCGTGGCAAGCAGCACATCCCGCTGCGATCTTTACGCGAGCAGATCGACATACTCTTCTCTCTAGCGCAAGACCGGCAACAGTCATCTTTACGTCGTCTGTTGGAGTCTTGCTGGGATTTGAAATGTTCCGATCTTAGAGACAAGGTATATGGACTGCTGGGTCTTGTTCCACCTGCTATTTCGAAACAGATTCACCCAGACTATTCACTTCCTGTTGAGGCGGTATATAGAGATGCTTTCATGGTCCACCTGAATCAAGTTGAGCGGCTACAGTTTCTTCCATTCTGTCACTTAGGAGAACGGCGAATGAAAGGCCCATCCTGGGTTCCGGACTTCATGGCTACGAGAACTATGCGCTTACCAGCACAGTTTGCCAGTGGCGCTTCGAAGTCAGAGATATCTTATATTGCTCCGGACAACCTTGAGGTAACTGGAGTTCAATGTGCGACAACCCTGCACGTCGGCCAACCACTCTACGGATCTGAGGATCCCAAAGCAATGCTGGGTGTTATGGATGCTTTCCTGTTAACTCTTCGATTGAACCTTCTCAAGGAACAGTTCCCTAGCTTCAGTATCCCGGTTTTGCAGGAATGGCGTGAGACATATCAAAGTGAATATGCTTCGCCCGAAAATGTCGAGAATCAAGATGCGAAAGACAGTACCGAAATTGGCGAGGCCTTTTACCGGTGCAAGGGGAGAAACCCTTTTGATCTCAGAGGAAGGACATATTGGGTTATGCCCTATTGGAGCACGACGTGGTATGTTTCTTATAAATCAAGCCTCCCGTTTCTGCCCTGGCTAATTTCGTGACACATAGGAGATATAATAAGTGTTCTCTTGGGGTGCCAAGCTCCCATGCTTTTGCGACCTTATAGCGCAAAGCAATTTCAAATCGTAGGGCCCTGTTATATTCACGGTCTTGCAAATCCCGAGTGCCTCTTAGGACCTTTAACGGGCTCTTAGAATGCCCAGGTCAAAACGGGGGCCGGCGGAGTCTCCATGCAGCATTTCTTTAATTTCTCTACACAGGCTCACAGTCTGGGAGACCCGCAACTTGGGTTCCTTCCGGAGACCTGGGAGCGGTTGCCTTATCATCGTGCACCTGGGGATCCCCTTGTTGCGGTACGCTTCAGAAACAGAATCACAGGCCAGAAAATCAATTCAGACCCGCGACTATTTTCACAGGCGCTGGAAGCCTCAGGCGTCGACTTAAATCGTTTTTAGCTCATATAAGTTAAGTAGAGTATGCGCTGCGAGCAGCCTCTAGATGCGTCGCCTGAGGATGATAGTTGCGTATTATTCCAATATGACATTTTAATCGAGGCCCTGGATTTCCTTCGTTTTCTAAGTTCCTGAGCTCCTGTAGCTATCCACGGAGTTGCAGTAGTGAACATGCTGTAGAGGTGAGACATTTCGGGATCGTTTTTGGCCACTTACTCCGGGTAAAGAAATCATATGATTCTGGCTACATTGAGATGGCATAACAAAGGCAATTAAAGGAGACAGAACAGGTAAGACCGCCGTACCGCCACAATAAGTCAGCAGAGCACTCCATACCGAGTTTCCAATATTGCGACGGGACGCAACGCAGAAACGAAACCAGCCCATCTGCAAGGTACTAGGGCGGTCATTATAGACCTCGTATTACCGTACAAGATAAACGAGGAATTTAAACAAGCACTTGAAGCCGGACTCTTGGCGGCATTTAACGCATCGCTGATCGCTGGAGGATAGTGATTCGATGTTTGTGCGAGTTCCGTATGTTGAGCAGGCGACAAGTAGGCTGATGACAGTGGCCCTCACGATGGAGCCAAATCTGAGCAATATTGGGGCCGTAGGTGGCCACGTGCGCACGCAATATGGAGAAATGACTGTAGGGAACGTCTAGCTTGGCATTCGCATGCTTTACCCGTAGCTTTATGTGCATACTTGGAGTTGGAAAGAAAGTTACACATCAGCATCTATTATAACGAGTCCTTTTATCAAGCGACATTCATTAATCAGTGGCTAGAGAAGCTAAAGGTTAGGTCATTGACGAACCTCGAGGTTCTAATTGATCATAGTTGGGGGAAAGTCCAAAATGATAGTGTCAAGGAAGAGGCCTGAGAGTTCATAGCTAAGCCAGAGTTTCCCACTCGGGAGGCAATATACCGTTAAGCCAAGAGTGTCCCAGGGGACGCTGATTGGATTGCATTGAAAGTCACCTTCAATAAGGCCAAGCACGAAACATCCCCGCCATTTTATAATTCCCGATTATCTCATTCAAATCGAGGGTGCCCGGACTCGGGCCAGCCAGGATACCTGATAAATTGTCAGAGTAAGCACACCCTGGGCGGTTGGCCTCCAAGAGTCGCTACTTAATCTATGCCCCCAGTGTCTGACAGTACCTGGATCCCCCTATCCTCGAGATAGTCACATGAATTACTATTCATGAGGTGCAGATAATATAGGAGCCTCCATTTTCGAATCTTGAAAACTTCCAGTCCTAGAGGCTTCTGTACAAAATGCTCAACATTTGTATGCCACGACTTGAATATTAGGCAGCTAAATGTACAAACTTGATCATGCATTGGAAGTGAAATCCCAAATATAAATGTTTGAATAGGACTGCAATATATCCCGAATATCATGGGTAGCCTCGTCTTGTCTTCATTCCATCAACCCCATTTCCTCATCAGACGGCTCGGTCATGGCCCCCGGCTTTGGTTCGTTGCCGCGCAGCCGGCTCTGTGTCACATTTTTTTTATCGATAGCTTCTTTCTCGTCTTGCGCTATTTGTGCAGATTACACGTTAGTATGCGTAGCTCTTCAGAACGGGCTCCTTGGAGGCTATAGACGCCAGGGGCATGTTCCGCGTACCCAGCTGTCGGTCCGAGTCGGCGCCCCGCGAGGGCACAGGGTCCTCGATATTGGCGTCGTCTTCGACAACGTCTATGGGGCCATCGTCGCCTGGCTGCTTTACGTAGGAGTTATCGTTGAATGCACCGGTCGGGGCCTCGGGAATATCTTCCGGGTTGCCCTGGCGGTCGTCAACCTGGTGGTTTGCGTACTTCGACATGGCTCGTGTAGAGAGAGATGTGATTTATTTAACTATGCCAGTACTACTTGAAGGGGAAGGGGGGGGGCGAGTATGATGTACGAGCTCTGCAGAAGACAAGAAATAAATTACTGGTACTCCCAAGGAAATCTCTCAATATTTATAGAGCTAGTTACAATAATTACATTGCAGAGCATCAGTTTTCTCGGGGAAGGTCAACACGTATGACATGTCCTTGACTCATCATGGAACAAGTTACATCATCGACAGGGTTCCCTGCCATAGCTCTAATAATGTAAATCTATCAACGAAACAAAACATCATTAACAGTGCACAGTGGAGGGTGGTGATGCTATAAAAAGTGGTAGAAACGTCATAAGCCCAAGATCATGACAGATAGAATACTATAGCATGACATGCCTCGTTTCCCTACAGATGCTACATCATAGAATACACGCATAGAGCCGCGCTTCTAGTGTTGCGTATCCGTTCTGTCAATGTGAAATTAGTAATTTACCTATTGACGTTAATACAGAGATGCAACTACCTCTAGAAGCGGATAACGTGGACATTCCGTTGTGCAGCTTTGGAAATTTATGTTTACAGCTCCCGGTTCTACTAACTATGGGGTGGTCCGTGCGTATAGCCTAAATAAGTGCTATCCGTAAATTAGCTTTATAGTTTTTTCTCCATCTTTAATACAACCTATTTTCTACTAAAAAACCTAACATTTATAGTAAGCGTTGTTAGCCTTTAAAGTCTCCTTGTTTAGTTTTTTTTATTATAAAGTTTTATTTACAAATTAAAATTTTTTTTAATTAGTTAATTATATAAATTTACTTTTATTACTAAAAGATTATATGTTATTTTAAGCCTAAAAAAAATATTTAAGCAACAGTAAATATAACAAGAATTTAAAACATTAAAATTTATACTAAAAAAATTTATTTTTAAATAAAACGTTAAAAAAAAAAAAAAATTATTATAAAAAAGCTTTAAGCTATACTAAAAAAATCGACAAAATTTTTTAATTATTATTTTAGTTATTAATTTTCGATTTTTTACTAACTTTTATATAATATATTTTTAAAAAAATTATTTATTTAAAAAATAAAAAGTTATTTTTTATTTTATTAATAATATATAACTTTTTATTTTTAGTATTAATTAATACTTATAGTAAATATTTATTTATTAAAATATAAAATTTATTTAATAATAATATTATAAATATATAAACTAAATTTTTTTTAGCTTTTTATTTTTAATAAATTGCTTAGTTTTTTTTAAATAAATTTTTTTTTAAAAAAATAGCTTTAATTTTAAAAAAATTTAATATAAAAAGCTTTTATATATATTTATAAATAAATTTATATTAAATTAAACTAAATATTTAATTTTTTACTTTATTATTATAAATTTAAAACTATAAACTTTTTAATTTTTATTTAAAGCTTTTTTTTATTAATAAACTTTATTACTTTAATATTAACTTAAAAAGTTATTAAAATATATATTTTTTATTTTTTTAAATATATTTAAAAAAACTTAACTTTAATGGCTTAAAAAAAATTATTAAGTTATTATAACCGTTTTTTTTATTAAAAATATTAAAAAAAAATTATTTTATTTTTATAAATATTTTTAAAAAAACCTTAAAAAATATATTAATAATATAAAAATATATATTAAAGATTTATTTAGTAATAAAAACTTTATTTTTAAAAATATAAATTAAAAACAAAGATTTATTTTTTAATAAAAATTATAAAAAAACGTTTATAAATAATATTAATATTTAAATAAAAAAAAGCAAAAAAATATTAAAGTATTTTTTAATTTTTTTAAAGCAAAGTTTTTATTAAAGGTTAAAAACTAAAACTTTAACTTAAAAACAAAAATTAATAATTTTAATAAATAAAATTTTTATTTATTTATTTAATATATTAATAAAACAAACTAACTTTTTTTTAAAGCTAATAATTTTTAATTTTTTAAATTAAAAAATTGTTTTTATTAAAATATAATAAATATTAAATATTAAAAAAACAAATATATTTTAAAACAAATTTTTAATTATTTAATAGTTAAAAAACTAATAACTAACTTTAAAAAGTTTATTAAAAACTATATATTTTAATAAGTTTTAAATATTATTATAATATATATTTTAAAACTTAAAAAAAAAGTAGAATTTTTAAATTAAATAAAAATAAAAATAACTAAATTTTTAAAAAAGCTATTTAATAAAAATTTTTTAAAAAGTTTAAAAAATATACTTATTTTTATTTTTAAAATGTTTTAAAATGTTTAAATAACTTTTTTAGCTTATTTTTATTTTTTTATTATATTTTTATTTAAACTATTATATTAAACTAATTATATTTAATTTTTTATAAATTAT